>VXAC01001053.1:11882-79765 GCA_013399225.1 Rhipidura dahli
GTACGGGAGGGCAGAGGGGCTTGAGGCGGGGGAGTAACGCGTGCGTGAGGGGTGTGATAGGGTGTGACACCTGCCCCGGGGGTGTGACCAAGTGCGACAAAGAGTAAGGGGTGTGGAACAGGCGTGCAACAGCTGTGTACAGAAGGGTGTGCAACAGGTGTTGTAGTGGGCCTGCACTTGGTGTGCAGCAAGGGCTCTGTGGGCGTGTAATGGATGTGCTAGTGAAGGAAAAAGACTGGGTGTGTAGTGAGCAAAGGTCGTCAGAGGTTAATGGGCAGGTGTGCAATGGTTGTGCAATAAAGGGTAGCAGTAAGGTAACTGGGGTGTTCTGGGGCGTATAATGGGGACAGTGTGTAATGGCAGGGGGATATAAGGGGCAGGTAATGGGCAGCTGTAGGTGCAATGGCTCACCTGGCACACCCTGGCACACGTGGGACATCTGGCACACATAGTACCCGTGGCACACCACAGCTGGCTGCCTGGCCTGTTTCAACAGCCTGGCCACATGGCCCATGGGCACCCCAACAGCTGATAAGCCTGGGTTTGGCATCACTGTATGCTGGGCCACAGTCCCTGCCGTCATCTGCAGAGAGCTGGGAGCAGGCTGGGAGGGTGGCTGCAGCTGGGAGCTGTGGGAGGCACATGTGTGAGCTGCATGGGGGCACAGGACCTATGGACGTGCACAGGCTGCATGGACACCTGTGCTGCTCCCCAAGCGTGCGAGAGCTGGAGCACACAGGGAACCAAGGGAAGGGTGCCTGCAGCCAGTGGGCTCACGGGCAAGTGGGCGGTGAGTGGGCCTGTGTGAGAGCCATGGGCCAGTGAGCAAGTGGTGCATGTGGAGACAGGCCAGGAATGTGCCCTGACTGTGCCCCTGCCTCCTGGCCGCCGTCCCCGCATTTCCTCTCACCCTCTGGGGTTACTTTCAGACCACATCAGGGTGTGGTGGCAGAGCTGAGGCCAGATTGCAAACACGTGCCCTTCCCCAAAAAGCAGTACTTGAGCCACCACCACTGTCCCCAGCTTGGAGGCAAGTGTCCCTGTGTATCACTGTCAGAAAGGGAAACTGAGGCACAGCTGTGCGGGGGAGACATCCGGTGGCAGGGACTGCGGTCGTGCCCGCAAACCGCAGTTGCCCTGGCGGGCGCAGCCTGAGGACTGTGGTTTCCTCTTGTTGGTGACAGTGGTGATAGCGCAGGCACTGAGCATCGTGGGCATCCTTGGGATGGGCTCCAAGCTCCCCAGCCTCTCCCCTGCCACTCTGATCCCATGAAGCCTAATGTTTGCTTTGGAGACCCTGAGCCTGGTGTGGGCCCACCAGGCCAGGGTCTCCTGGGATCCCCAAGGTGTCCCCAGGGTGAAACCTCCACGACATGCCTTCAGGCAGGTGCTGAGGGGCCGCAAGCTTCCTGCTTTTGGACTTAAAACAGTGGGGATTTCACTTTTCCCTCTCCCTGTGTTGATGCTCAGATCAAAGTGTTCACTGTCAAACTCGATCCCATTTTCAGTCCATCACAGCCAAAAATCACCAGTTGCATCTGCTGAGCACTCTGAGCTGGCAACAGCTCCTGCACATCCCTGCTTTCACAGCCAAGCACCCATGGGGTGACAGGCACCAACAGGTCTCCCTTTGGCTTCTCCCACCTTTGAGAAAATGAAATGCCAAAAAGAAGATGAAAAGTGGAGCATTGCAGGGGCCCTGCAGCACTGGGGATGCTCAGAGCTGGACTGGCTGCCAGAGCATCCCTGTGCTGCTGCCGCTGGGGTACGGCAAGGGTCCCACCAGCCCCATGCTGTGATTCTCTGCCAGCTCCAGTGGACACAGGGCTGGGTGTTTCGGGATGGACGCTCCTCGGGATACAGATTGCCCCAGCAACGGTTGCTATGGAAAACACTTCAGTGGCAAAATTTCCAGCCATATTCATGTGTCCATCATTGTCTTCCGGAGAGTCCCTGGTGTATGGTGAGCCAGGCACGGCTGGCTCCGCACAGGCAGGCTGCTGCTGCGGCTGCAGGGGACTGGCTGCACTGGGCCCAGCTTTTCCTGGCTTTTTGCAGCTTTTCTTGCTGGATATGGTATGAGAAGGTGCAGGGGGACCCCAAAGTGAGATCTGGGGGAGCATAGAAGATGTACAATGGACAGGGTGAGCAGGCTGTGCTGTGCCATGCCATAATAATTGGCTAACTGCCAATTAATGCCCTGTTGGCCCAGCCATGTCCCAGCCATTGGATGAGATTCATTTTGGTGAATCAAATGCAGGGCACAGCTCTGGGACAGTGGGACATACCAGGAAATGGGCTGGCACTGGGATGTTTGCACGGACCAGCAGCTTCAGCTGGGGCTTCCTGCTCCTGCCCACAGCCCTGCTAGGTCTGTGCTTCAGAAAGCTGCTTCCCACCTCCTGGAGCAGCAATAGGATTACACGGGACTGAGTCTCCTAGCAATGAATGAAGAAATAAATCCTATAAGGCAGGACAGGATTTATTAGACTTCAATATTCTGGAAATAATGAGGACATTTCTCTTGGCTTGTAATATCATGGGACCCAACAGGATCACAACCAGGATTTATCCCTGTGCTTCTCCATGGCACTGGGTTGGTTCTTAGCTGTGGAGAGAAGATGCTGGGGGAGGCTGCTTGCCTTTCTGAAGAGCAGGATGGCAGGGCACCCCCTCATCTCCAGCAAAGCCAAGGCAGGCTGCAGGCTGCCCCAACAGTAGCGGCTCTGTTTGTGTCCCCATTCATCCCCTAGTGAGGGCTGGCGCTGATCCTCGCCCCCGGCTGGGGCTCACTGCTGGGAGCAGGAAGGGCTGACAGCAGGAAGGGCCAGCTGTGCCATCGTCATCAGCTGAGTTTCAAATGCCAAGGCCAGCACCCACCACCAGCGCAAGGATGCCCTGGGCTTGGGGACCCTTAAGTGGGGTGGAAGACCCACAGGCCACTCCAGTACTCCCCATTAGTTTTGAACATGCTGCAAACAGAATCCCACTGGGCTGCTGGGTGGGACATTGCTGTGAAGGAAAGAGGTGGGAAAAGGCTGAAAACAACATCTTGGAAAAGAGGATGTGATGCTGCCAGCATCACCTTCCAGGCACCAGCTCTGCCACTCGGGGAACTGCTGCCCTGGCTGTGGGCAGATGCTCCTGGGGACAGCTCCACACTCTGGTCCCTCCTTCTTCCATCTGCCACGCTTTGTCCCATGGCAGCTCTGAATGAATCTTCTTGTGGTCCTTGGGACAGCCTGGGACTATGGGATGCACCCCCAGGCAGCCAGCATTCAACGTCCTCCCATGTTGAGAGCCAACATTTATTCCCGCATCCCTTTCACTGAAGCAGCGTTAAATGCAGTGTTATCTCCCTGTCGCAATTCCTGTGGCCCCATAAGAGCCCCCACAAACCCCAGCCTGTGGGTGTGGGTTGGACACAGCTGGTTTTACCATGGCCTCAGCATACGGACACTGCAGCAGAAGCCCCAACCATCAGGACACACGGACACAATCGGAGCCTTGTTTGGGGCTCAGCTGCACAAGGGGCCCCTTCAGGCAGCCAGGGAAGGGGGAGCTCCTCAGGGTGAGGTGATGCTCTGGCCATGAGGGACTCCTTATAGGGCCAAAATTACCCCAAGCAAATGCCCAGGATGGGTCCCAACCCATGGAGGACACGAGAGCTTCTCAGAGATGACAGCTCAAGGTGGGAATGTCTCAAAAGATGGACCCACATCTCCTGAGAACATTGCTCCTTGCAGGAAGTGCAGGGCTGCTGGGGATGCTGAGGGCTGGCGGGTCCTAGGCCACTCCCCTTCGTGGGAAGCTGACTGGGCAATGGAAATAGCAAGCTGAGAGGGGATTTCGTTGGGTTTTCTTTCCTTCTGAAGCAGCCAAGCTGTGTTTTCTGGAGACCTGTAAATCACTCTTCGTCTTCAGGAAAGAAAGGCGAGGAATACATGATCCAACCAAGCAAAAACGCAGGACGCTTGGGAGCATGGAGGAAGCCAGGAATCAGCCCAGGCTGGAGGCTGCCTCCCGGCTGTCCCGCCAAGCCTGTCCCAGCTTGCTGGGCCAGGAGCTGGCACTGCAGCCCAGCATCCTCAAGCTGAGCTGGGCACACCACGCTGCCACGAGCCCAGCAGAGAGGGGAGTTGAGGCTCTAAGCCACTGCCTTTAAACTGCACTTTTCCAGCAGGTCAGGTTGCTTCCAAAGATTTCAAGATTTTCCACATTTACTCAGCTGAAGAGAAGAAAAAACTCCAGAGGAGAGGCTGGAAGGTTTGTGGAGAACACAGCTGGGGCTGGCAGGCAGGATCCCATAATTTGGGGGTCATCAGTTCTCCCAGGTCACCAGCATGCCAGGGGAGGTTGTGCTGGCCACATCCCTCTAACACTGTTAGCGTGCATATAAATCCAAAGCCACCCCCAAGGCATCCAGAACCAGATGCAGCTGCAGGACTCACTATGGACACAGCCTCTTTAATGCTTTTAAAAACAAGGCTGGGTTTGGTGCCTCTGGCCTTTGGGATCTCCAAGGGTACTTGTTGCATCTCCATTCTACTCTTGGTCATAATACAGTGCACAGAATTATTTTCCATTTCTTACCTACTTGGTGCTGCCGAGCTGCTGGAGCAGAAAGGGCCCCAGAATGCAGCAGGGATACTCACGCTGCAGCAAAGGTTTTGGTTGTCAGCCCCCAGAAGCCAGATGCCATGGGGACCCAGCTTCTGCAGGGGTGACCCATCCCTGCCTCTGTCCAGCATCAGGGTCATGGGGGACACAGGGCAGAGAAGTTCCCAAATATTCCCTCCTCTCGTCTCAGCAACAGAAGAGCAAAAGACAAATAATTTCCCTGGCTGCCTGCTCAGCACTCACAGCAGGCCCAGCCCTCTCAACCCTGCTTGTGGCTACCTCACCATCTTCGGGGATCTGCAGCAAAACAAGCCTGGGCTGCCTTGGGGTCCCTGTTGGGAGGGACCCTGTAAGGAGGTCAGGACAGCACACAAGGAAAGAAGGTACTGGAAAGGGTCCAGCACTACCATTTCGAGCAGGAGAGCAGCCCAGCTACTGCAGCAGCACCTGCCTTGCTCCACTGAGGTCCAGCCAGGGCCACTCACTGCCACTCAGGAGCCCCAAGCTGAGATATCCACACAACAGTGTCCTGCACAGACACTCTGGTTGTTTTTGCAACCTAAGCCAGAGCAGCAACTGGCTTGGAAGTGTTTGGAGATGAAAACATGTCATCACTCTGTTGTTTTGTTTCTGTCCAATTTCAGGCTTGTTTAAGCAGGTCCATTACAGCTGATTCTGTACAGAACAGGGCGCCAAAGGCTGCAGCTCCCCTGAGCACATGGTGTTTTGTTCTCATCTATCCTGCAGCACGGCCACAGAGCAGGGGCTGACTCAGCAGTGGACACATGAGCCCAAGGCTCAGACCGTGCTCAGAGCCGCAGGCAAGGGGCCATCGGCAGCGACGGCATCGCTCGCCCGGTGGGCAGGAAGGGTGGGGCTTGTGCTGCTCTCCCTGGCACAGCACCAGCATGGGCTGCCCCACCAAGTAGGCCCAGAGCATCCTGCAGGAAAACACTGGTGAGTACCTCTGCTGCAAGGACGTGCACAGGCCAGACATTGGGAGCTGCCCAACTCCACCAGAGGCAGGCCAACAGGGATGGCCAGCATGATGGTGCACTGCTGGTCTACAGCTCCAGCTGCTCGTTCCACACCCAGGTGCCTTGGCCTGCCTATCCAGGCAGCTGCACTTAATCCCTGTGTGGCCATGCTTTGGATGGGTTTCCTTACTCCTGCAGCACTGCTACAGTACTACATTGACCTTGTCATCCCCAATTCTGGATTTCATTGTACCACCAGCCCCAGTACTGAGAAGGGAAAATGATTCAAGCACTTGCTCTGACCCCCAGGTTGCACACACTGGGCACCTCTGAGAGAGGTTTTTATGACTGCAGTCAGACACTCCTTACTCCATGTGATCCTTAATTTCTTTGTCCTCTGCTTCCCGCACAAACCACACTGCCAGCATGCAAGAGTGTTGGGATGGAATACTTTATTCACATGAACACTCAAATCCTGGCCCTTCCTGCCTGCTGCAGCTGCTCCCATCTTCTTGACAGTGTGAACAAGGAAGGATTTCTTCACCAGCTTGCTTAACCCCCCCCCAGCATCATCAGACCCCACAGACAAGTACAGACAGTTTGGCTTTGTCTGGACAGGAGCAGAGGGTGGAGGGGCAGGGAGTGCTGCGGGGCTGGCACAGCAGGGAGAAGGCCTCCAGCCCACAGCTTGCGTATGCACAGCAGCCATGAAACCTTCCCGCAGCTCCACTCTCACCACCAAACATGCCAGTACTCTCCCAGCCTTGGCGGCTCCTCCTGCTGCCAGAAGCACCTGGGATTGGTAAAGGATGGGTGCCACCACCTCTTCTCCTTGGAAAGTTGTTGCCAGAATTACACCAGTTTCTTTTATCACCTGCTGGGCCACTTAGCCCTCAAAGTGCCCCCTGTCCATTGACAAATACCCTCCCCAAACTATTACAGTAAAAGGAAAACCCTGTATATTGAGACATACAGGCTGAGTCTTGGGTAGAGAACAGTTTCTGTGCTTGGTGGTCGTTGGTGGCTGGCCACCCCCAGCCAGCCCTGGGGCACAGAAGGGGGCAGGATACCCCACAGCCACCCCCGGCACGTCAGGGCTTCATCCTGCTCAGTCTGATGTCACGTTCGATTTCGAACTGCCTGTGATCCACGCGCTCCAGGAAGGCTTTCCTCTCGATGTACCTGCAGGGAGGCAGAGGCTGTCAGCAGTGCCTGTGGCAGCCTGTGTGGCCCCCAGCCTGAGGCAAACCCCACCCAAAGGGATGAGCAGAGAGGGAGGCCACCACCTGCCTCCCTCCCTCTCTTTCCATGAACCGATCACTCCACTGAACATCTCATATGGACAACAAAACTGCTCTGTGGCCTGCTGGCTGTCATGTGGGGGACTCCCAGAGGTCTGGGGGTTCCACAGGCTAGAGAACTGAAGTGGCTGATTCTGGTTACAGCTCTTCTCCTATAGCTGAGAAATGTCCTCCGCAGACACCTTGAAGGGGATCAGAGCAGGCCTTTGCACCCCCCAGCAAAGCATCTCAAACCCAACCACAACCCTCAATACAAGCTCACAGGCCCATGATACAAGCCAGGAACAGGCACAGGGAGCAACAGGGATGCAAAAAGCATCACCCAGCAAGCCTGCAGCAGCTCAGGGATGCAGGCCAGGGGCTTCCCAGCCACAGACCAGCTCCTAACCACCAATGAGTATTTAGTGCTGGCCCTCAGCACAGTACCTGACTGCTGTGAGGAAGAAGGCACGCCTGCGCCTGGAAAAGCACCTTGCTGCTCATTAATGGCATGCAGCTGAATTTTAATGTACTTTGCTGCAAACCCTTGCCACAGACAGCCTGGGGCTGTGCTACTAATTAACCTACAGAGGGAGCGAAATTGCAATTCCAAACAGGAGCTGTAATTGAATCATCACAATTGTTCTGCATTTGTTCCAGGGTGGCAAACACTGGACTGCCATGACAAGGTCATTAAACTCGTGTGCAAGATGCACAGGGAACCACTGAATTTGGCTGTTCTGTCAGTCACTGCTTTTCCTGCTCACCAGAGCAGCCCACTGCTTGAAAGCAAGATCAAAGCCTAAGGGAAGATGAGCATCTCAGGCTCTGTGGGTTTTCCAGGCTGCTGGGCAGCTGGCAGTGTGGATGAAGGTGCCCAAAACCTGCATGGGAAGGTTGAAGGCCTCTCCTATCAGTCGTCTCTCTGAGACAGATGGACATTTGGTGATGAGGTTCCTGCAAGGTCAGGCTGGATGGGGCTCTAAGCAATCTGATCTAGATAAAGAATTCCTTGCTCACTGCTGGGGGTTGGATTAGTTGGCCCTTAAAGGTTGCTTCCAACCTGAACCATTCCGTGATTCTGCAATTCTTTACGCTACAACTATTCGAGCCAGTACTGAATGTGTTCCCAGCAGGGAGCATTTGCCCTTGCTGCAAGGGACAGCCCTGACATTCCTGCCCATCCAGTCATCATTGGAAATGAATTAATCCAGATTCATTTCAGTGAACGATTCCCCCAAGCGGGTGAACGGCCCTGTGCATCCCTGCTGCCACCCCCTTCCCATCGCAGCTCCAGCCTGTCTCGTGCTGATACAACTGGGTCAGCTCATCTCTGCTGGCTGCGAGGGGCAGGGACCAGCACGGCACAATGCAGGCCAAGAGCTGGCTGGAAGGAGGAATTTTTGTAGCCCCTGCCCCTCACAGTTGTAGGAGGGTTGTGCACTGAGGCCCCCTCCCCACACTGCTTCAGGAAAGGCAGGCAGGGGAGTGTCGCTTCCCTTCATCCCTGTAAGCAGGGAGGTGACCGGCTCCTAGGGCTGGGCTCAGAGAGGCCACAGGAAGGAAGCTGAGGGGTCACGCTGTATGTGCTCAGTGTCATATTGCTGGGTGTGTGGCTTTTCTCCCCCTCCACTGCTAAACACCAACCACAACCCCAGCTGGGAAGACAAGGAAAGGAGTTAGTGATGTTCATCTGGGAAGACCCCAATGGCCTGGGCAGTGACAGCCCAACCTCCTGAATCTGAAGCTCCTTTGGCCCCTCTGTGACACCCATCTATCAACCCCAGAAAGGAGTCAGTCTCTCTCTCCTCCTCTTCCTCCCTGACTGCTGTGCCTCTCTGGTGGGCAGGGCCTGGCTCCTGGGGGATCGATACGGATCATGAACCAGGAATGCGGTCTCACAGCTGCAGCCAGCAGCGCTGCATGGAGGAGGAACTGCGACGTCATCCCACTCATCCACACGGCGTTGTCCTTGGTTGGCCACAGCAAAGAGCTGTAGGTGACAGAGCAGACCCCCCAGGCACTACCTGTGCATACACCGTGGCTTGTGAGGCCTGGCCAGCTTGTGCTGCAGGCACACAGGGGCTGGAGGTGCAGCTCTCTCTGTGCTCAGCCAGCTCCGTGCAGCCAACATCAAGGCACCACCCAACATGGTGCAAAGTGCGTGAGCAAGGCACAAACACCCGTCCTGAGCCTGTCTAAACAACCTTTGCTACCTGAATCAATACCTTCCTGTAAATTATCAACCCGCCTGGAAACAGGGCAGCTGCGATCCACGGCAGAGCAAAGTAAATCCATTGGGAGAAAGGCTGTCTCTGCTAACAAGGGCAGCTGCAAGCTGCTCTGGGGAGGGTCTCAGTGGTGCTGCCCGTCCCCTGTCAGTCACCATCAGTCACCCAGTGCAGGAGTGCACAGGGCCGGCTGCTCCCCCACGGGGCTGCCCTACAAAGGTGGCCCAATTAAGAGGCCACTACACATTTCCATTTATAAAGCACATCAGAGAGATAAACAGCAAAGGGGATAGCTGCCTCTGCTCCTTACTCCAGCCCCTCCTGTCAAATCCAGGACAGGCCCTCAGGACCTGAACAGTCAGGGTGTAAAAGCCCAGATTCTACTCCTAAGGAAACGTAAATCAATGGATAGGGGCTGGTGGTACAAGGGGGGGGAAATCAGAGGCAAGGGAGGACAGAGCCATCGGGCAGCACATGTCCCCTCTGTCTCAGGAATTCTAGGTCCAGGCTGTGGCTGGCCAATAACCAGCACGGGCAGCAGAAAGATGCCACAGCCCCACTGCTCCACTGATAGCCAGTGTTCTGGTCAAGCATGTGCAGCTGCTGGAGAAGGGCCAGGGAGGTACGAGGAGCTCTGGACTGCAGCAACTTCTACAGGGTTAGCACAAAAAAGTTTAGCCTCTCTTCCCTCCTGAGCAAAACATAAAGCTTCCTGCCTTCCTTGAGACCATCTCTATAAGTGCACAGGACGTGTGGCATCAAGCAGACATCTCCAGGAGTGGGCTGTAGCTTTCCTTGTCAGGCAGACATTTACAGTCACACAGCAGACCACATGGGGAACAGAGGTTTCTAACAACACCACGGATGAAAGGCAGCGCCCTGCTCTCGCCTGCCTGGGTTAAAGGGTTAACAACAGCTCATTACAATTTTTATCGAGATGTGTAAATGATTGCCCACTGAAGGGTGAGCACGGCTGACATTATTAAAGGAGAAGAGGCAGCTGCAGAAGGGACAACAGGCTCCTGTGAAATGACCTGAGGCTGGCAGCAGCTGCGTCTGTGTGACCTGCTCCCCAGGCGAGCTGGCTGCTCTGTGATGGTACTGCACCCTTAACACTGAGGTGGCCTGTAAGCAGAAATGCAGTGGGCTGTGCCTCCATTGGTGCTCCTCCCTTCTCCCTTTACCTTGAAGATGGAAGCAATTCCTAGCAAGCAGATACTCCGTTGATCCCCCCACATTACATGCCTGACTAGTATAAACATATTCGTAAGGAGCGTCTAAAGTTATCCTGGCATTATGTTCCTCATTTGTTTAATGACAAAAACCGCTTGCCAAGAGCTCAGCAGATTTTCTATCCTGGGATGTGACAGGCAGCAAAACCCAAAGCTGTCCAAGATTAAAGATGCTCTTAAAATTGCTGCTCTGGTTTGCTCATCTTTTCCATGTGTTGATCCCTTCTTTAGCCTTCAAGGACCATTATGTGAGTCTGCAGAAAGGTTTGCCAGGCATGGAGAGCCAGCTGTCCTGCTTGAATGGGGTGGGAAAGGAAACAGCACTGGCCAAGAGCAGTCGACACACTGGGTTTGGGCACACAAGAGATGACACAAAACACTGCTCTGCCACACCTGTATGTGAGGTAAATCATTCACCTCCTTGGACTTCAGGAATCTTGGAGGAACAGCTGCCTCTCTCCAGCACTCTGACCGAATTGCTCTACTTGTTCAAGGGCATGGAACCAGAAACAAGTCAGGGGAGATCTGATAGAGAAGGTATGTTGTGAAAGGGTGCAAGACCAAACTGAAAGTATCTTCCTGACAGTTAAAAAATATCTGTTTAAAATAGAAAAACCAATCTGTTGGAAGGCAGAAGCTCTGAGTTTTTCCTGTAGAGTAAAAGAATGGCTTATAATACAACATACATTTTACGAGCTGTCCACTAAGCTGGTTATGTTTTCCCAGAGCTTAGCATAGCACTTGTACTGGAAATGCTGCTTCTGATCTCATTATCACTCCCTGCAGCGCATGTTATTAACTTTCTCTTTTATTTACAGCATTGCCATTTACTTTTATGATACTTCCATTAACTTCATTGGAGTGAACATTGCTTGATGCACACAACCAACGCCCACCGCTGCCATAATCCTTAACGCACCTTGCCAGCTGTTCTGCTTTATGTAAATCTTTATGCAGGAGGAGGGAGGACAGATGCAGCTGAAAAGCATCATTTGAAGAACAGAACAAAAACCTCCCAAATTGAAAAAAAGAAAACTGGATAAAATCAATACTGTTTCCTCATGGGGTGGCTGCATTAGACTGGTTTATGCTCTGTGCCACAAGCAGAAGAGATGATAAAGCCAGACTTTGGCTGGACTTAGAGAATTCATAACTTAGGCTGTTAGCAGAGAGTGATAGGTGTTTGCTGACTTACCTGTCTTCCTGTGATGCTTACAGCAGTTACTGGCTTTATGTGTCCCTAGAACAAATCCTTAAGAAATCCCAAGGGTTTTTGAACTCTGAAGCCAGCAATGGGCTTCCCACATACAAAGGACGTGGTGGGAAATGCTGGACTAGTATTAGGTAAAGTCCCTCTTACCCGTCTTTCCCTCGGTTATGGATTGCCAGCTCCTCCACAATCCCCTCCTCCTCCTTGAAGTTCTCCCAGTCCAGTTTAGATTTCTCCAGTGTGCTCATCTTCTGCTTTTTGGCACCAATCTTTCCCAGGAGGCTACTCATACCGCTTGGCCTCTTCACCCTGACGGAGATTAGGGAGTAAATGTTGGTTAAATTCAGGGAGATGGCAATTAAAAACAGAGAAGAGAAATGTCATGTGTGAGAGTGGTGGCCTCAATGGTGCTGAGCCACTGCCACCAAACAGAGGGCCACCAACCCCAGGCAGCCTGCAGGCGGCAAGGTCACGCTTCCTGCAGATCCTGCTCTGCCGTTCCCCTGGAAGCAGCAGAGTTCATTACACACATATCTCAAGTGCTTGGTTTTTGTGAAAGGGCTTTTTCATTTATCTTCTTAAGAGAACAGAGAGCTTTCAGGCCAAAAGAGATCATTAAATCATCTAGTTTGACCCCTTGTATACACCAGGCCAAGCCATTCCACTGATCACCTCTGTGCTGAGTCTGTTTCTTTGTCTTCAGTTAAAGTGTTGTTTTCTGGAAGGCATCCAGCCTCAGTGCGTCACCACTGCTGACAACATATCTAGGAATTAACCATTTCATTGGTATTAATGCTTGATTTTCTCTAGCTTTAGGTTCTGGTTGCTGCTGCTTATTCTAAGTCCAAGAACACTTTGGTCTCCAGGCAAGTCTCATTAGTGACGTACTTGTACACCACTAATGGACTTACATCTGAATTATTTTTATGCAAACAGATAAAGCTCCTTATGCCTCTCATTGAAATGCATTTTGTCCCAGGCCATATGTCACTTCTAAGGTTTAGTCCCCCTGCTCATGCTTCAGTGCTCTCTGAAGATGGTAACACAGAACTGCCTGTAGCCCCCACCCTTCTCCTGATCTGTTCCTGTCCAGGCATCACCTGAATCCTCTTAGCTGCACACTGAATCCCAGTGCATGTGCACTGGGATCCCATACCATCTCCCAGGTCCCTGTTTGGCAGGAAGACCCCTTGGTCTTTCATCTCCTTGTTCTTAGAGGAGTGAAATCCCACCCGTGTGGTGGGGCCCCCTAATCTCCCCTTTATGCTGGGAAATGCATACACAGGGGCTCAGGTCAGCCGGGCTGCCCTCCAAGGAAGACAATTCTCAGGGATAGGAACCCGTAAAACAAACTTGTATTAACCCTTCTTAAACCCCCCCGAGGAATGGGGGGCAAACAGCATCTCATTGAACTTGTGTTTACACACATTCCAGAGATAACTTCAGGTCTGCAGGGCCTTTGCCTCTGCAAGAAGCCAGAGAGGAAATGATTCTCGTTCCTGAGAGATGAAGGAATTTGGGAAGGGGGGCCCAAGGAAGGCAGCCAGGTGAGCATGGCAAATTACTCTCCATCAGTGCTCTCCGAGCACACTCCTGCCCAGGGTTAGCCGTTCTTGGGAACGTATCCAAAGTTGTCCTTATCGGATCATTAGCATGGTTTATGCTTCCGTAATTTGCAAGCCTCTAAAGGAAAATAATTCTGCAGTTTATATGGAATTAAATCAAAGAAAATGACAACTCTGTAAGCCTCAGCCAGAAGACTCTCAATGAAAGAATGACTGGCTAGAGTCACTTGGGGTTGCAGCTTCCTGACATAGATATATTTGGGATTAAGGACATCTTGGCAGGCTCCATAGCAACTGGACAAGGCTGCCTGCCCCTCCTCAATACCAGCCAGAGAAGCAGAAATGTCCTAGGACCTGGCCCTTTTATTTTCTTCAGTCCCTGCCCACAGCTGGAGCACAGGCCAACAGCCAGCAGTTTTTCACTCTGCAGGTACACAAAACAAGCTGGATGCTCTTTGATTCACCTTTATCCCCAAATATCTCATCAACATGTCTATAGCCCTTCACACCATGATCACACAATAAAACCTTGATCCTTACTCAGCCCCCAGTTCTCCCTTACTTTTCAAGGCATGATGGCTCTAGGTAGCCTTATCTGCAGATAGGAAAGTGGTGTAAGCGGTGCAAAGATGTTCTCAGCATAAGAGAAAATTGGAGAAACCTGGTTCCCACATCTGGCTATCCAGGACTACACAAACCTTGCTCAACCACCAAACCCAGTATCAGATGTGTGTTCAAGATGTGAGGGAGTCAGAGGAGAGGAGATATGACATAGAATAAGGACAAACCAAATAAAATGTTGGGCAAGCATTCCCCATGGCACTCCTGGCTGTTGCAGCTGCCTTGAAAGCAGAGCCTGGTGGTCGTGCACAGCTGCACTGTGAGGCCTTAAAGATGCCCTGAAACAGATCTAGGGAATTGCTGTGGCTGATCCAGCTGGCAAAGCTCCTCTGCCCCAAGCCTGGCAGGCACAGGGTGTTTAAACTAACACAAGGTATTCAATAACACATTTCTCTGAATACACTTAACTTCCCAGACACACTTGGGCTTAAGATTTTCCTACCTTTGAAGTGGGAAAAGCAGGGATGTAGAAATGGAGGGTGTTGTCCCTTGTCCCTAGATTTCTCCTAAATGCTTTTTTTGGAGCAAAAAAAAAGTTTTTTGGCTAATGACCCAAGAGCCATCTCACCAATCCAAGGGCACCCACAGCTCATCTGCATCCACTGACCTTTCTGTGGGTGGAAGCCCACAGCCACTGTCAGTCGAAATACAGACAGGTCTGACTGCAAAGGACACACCAGCACACACCTGGAAAAACCCAACTGAAAGTTCTGGGATCCTTTCTGGGTGGATTAGAGGAATCCCTGCCCTGCAGTGTGACAAGCAGGCTCAGAGGCAGGCTCACACATGCTGAGACTGATGTCTTTTTGGCTGAACCTTGGGCTGTTGCCTGCTGGCAGGGAAGAGCTGAGCTGGGACAGGGCCTGATTGGCCAAGCTGGGCTGCCGAACACGTCTCTGCATGAAACACAGATTGGGATGGGCTAACAGGCCACTGCTGTCCCCAAACCACAGTGGAGGATAGATGGGAGGGAAGGGAGCTGAAGGCAAGATGGTTCATAGCCAGAGGTGGAAGAAGAGGTGGTGCTGGCTTCAGGGAGCAGGAGCTGCAAAGAGGGTTGCTCATCATGTATCTTTTCTCCCATGGCAATTCCTGGCATAAATTGGTAACATCTGGAGGTACACATCCATCTGTAATAGTGCTCAAGGCTTCTGTATGTTCTCTTGGCCATGGATCTCAGGAATATAGCTTAAAACATGTAATTCACCCTATGTTTGAAGCTCCAGAGTCTGGGCTATGATAGGGACCGCCATCAAGGGCATCCAAATAATCACAAGAATACTCACAAGCCAACAGTCCCTTAAAGGCAAGGGAACCTCACAAAAAAGGGCAGGCTATGTTGTACCCTTGTGTTGATGACTACTCCAGAAATATTATTAATATCCAATGTCAGCCCCATGCTGGAAACTGGCTCTGGGCTGGATAACCTGGTTCTGCTGCTGTCCAGACAATTTTGTGCTGCTGCAGCAGGACCAAGCGTGGGCCAGGCAGTGGGGCCAGGCACAGGCTGAAGGACATGTTTGAGTCTGCTGCTGAGTCTTCACTCCTCGCTGAGCCTTTTATCACCCTGAATAAATCCAGCAAACCTGGGGGTGGGAATTCCTATGCTTGTGCCAAAACGAAGTAAATGAGAAACATTAAAGTCCAATTAAAAACTTGCTTGGCCTTAAATACCTCATCTGTTTAAAAAGCAAGTAAAGGGGCCTGATTAATTGCATTCAGTGCCAACAAGAGGAATTATTACCCTTTTTGTACTCATTAAGGGTATCTGCTGTGGCATCTTTAATCACTAAGGCATTTAAAAGAGAGAAAGTAATTTGCTAAGACATAATGGATCGCAGGGATGAGGATCAGGACAATCGCCTATTTAGGACACAAAGACATGCTCCGAATTTTCACAATTAAAAAGGCCAAAGTCTGCCCCTGAACCAGCAAAAAAAAAAAGTGCTGGGGAGCTCTGCTTTGGTGGGGGATTCCCCTGCATCATTTAATGTCATCAGAACAAGGACTGTGCCTATGCATCATCTGGCATAGTCATACACAGGCACAAGCAGCAAGCCATAGGCTCCCTTGCTGTCCCACCACAGGTGAACACGCTCTGTATCCCTGTCCTTAACAATGAGGCCTCCCCTCCATTTTGGTGCAAGTCTGTAGCCTGACCAGGAGCTTGGAGAATTGCTGCTATAGCAGTGATCAAGTGTCACTGCCACATGTAATCCCTGATGGCTTGTAACACAAAGGTCAGCAGCATCTGGGAAATGTATGCCTGTTTAAAAGAGGTGGACTTCATCACAAGCTTTATAAAGTAATATTCCAGCAATTGGGAACATGGCTACAAAGGTCTCATAGTGCATCCCACCAGCCAAAGCAAGATGGCTTTCCTCTCCCACTCACCCAAAGATGGGTGCTCTGAAGGTCTCCTGACACCAATCCCACATGCACCGAGGCTTCAGTACTTCATCAGCCTTTCACTTATGTAAGTCTTCCCCAATGACTAAATTTCCTTGCTCAGCCTAAGACTTGATATCTTCTTCCTAGTAGCTACTTAAGAATAGATCATTCCCTCACTTTTTGCAGCAGCCTTTTACGTCTTCGAAAGCTTTTCATATTGCTTCCCCTCCAGCTTGCTCTTTCCTAGACTAAACAATCCCAGGTCCTTTCAAGCTTTTCTCATTCCTTGTGGTTTCCAGCCCTCTGACCGCTCTCACTGCTCTCCATGGACTCTCGGCTATTGGCCCATATATTCCTCAAAACGCAGCATCCAAAACGGGAATAGCACGAGTGATGGATTTACCAGCAGCGGGAGCAGGGGGAATGCTTCAGATGCCTTGGGAAGCACGCAGCTCCTTACACGGCCCCCTGTGACGTGTGCCTTTTTCACAACCGTGTGACAGCAGTGACTCATGCTGAACCTGTGATTCACCGAGATATCTGTCTGCTCCACTGCTGCCAAGCCACTTCCTTCCTCCATCCATGCAGAACACTCCTGCTATCCAAAGGCAGAGCTCTGTGCTGCTCCTCCTGTTTGCTTTCACATTTCCCTTGACACAGCGGATCTTGGATATCTTTGCAAATCAGCCTCTCCTATCCACAGCAGCCATGCTGCTGCTGTTGAAGAGGAACACACTAAGGGAAGCACCACCTGTCTTTGTGAAATACCTATGGAGACTATTTAGCAGCTGAACCAGCACCAGCTGGCCAAAGAAGATCAAGGTGACTGGCCAGAAGCAGGCAGGGACCAGCAGGGTCTGACTGCAGGAGCTGACAGATCATGTCCAACACCAATGAACAAATTGAGCCCAAAGGACACTTACTCAAATGTTGGCCAAGGAGCCAGCAGCGTCCCCAGCTTTAGCCTGACCTCCACCCTTGGGGATCTCAAACTCTCTGCTGCTCTGTTTCTGCTGGCTCCAAAGACCACAGATCCTGGGCTGCTTCTCCATCCACCTTGTAGTATCCTCCTGGTTGTGGATAACAGCTCCTGTAGAAGGAAGGCCCTGCTTCTATCATCTATCAATACTTTTAAGAAGAGCTCAATTTGTAAGAAGAAGATGCTGAACATAAACCAGGATATTACTGATTGTTAGCTAACACTCCAATGCTCCCTTACCCCTCTTCTTGTTATGCCACATTTTGGGGAAATAGCGTGAGCAAACACACAGAAGAGGATAGTCACTGATGTATGCAAATCACAAATGAGTTTCTTGTTTTCCCCCCACTAATGAAACCCAGCCCTCTGAGCCCCACTTAAACAGTGGCAAATAACCTGTTCTGTCAATGAGGTTCTTGTGACAAAGCAGCTGCTGCAAGACTTGGACCAAGAAAAGTATTTTTTAGATTATGCTGATTCCACCAAGGCATTCTGCACACCTTGCAGCTATGGGGTAGAGGAGACAAGACAACAGAGTGGGGCAACTTCTCTGGCCTGATTGTAGGGTTTTGCACCTCCCAGAGCAGGGACAAATTTAGTGCTGGACACTCCATCACATTCTAGCATTCATCCAAAACATCTGGTGACTCTCCATGAGGCACTGCAGAGCAATCTTTCCTTCTGCAGAAATAAATGTGGACTCACAGAGATGCACGATTTCATCAGTAGGAAATCTTGAAAGGCCAGGAAAGCCCTGGTAACTTCTGCCCCAGCCCTTGGAAGTAGATTATCAGAGATCACCTTTACCAATTATGATTTTAAAAAGCAGGTTACACCTACAACCTATAAAAATCCACTTTCAAGCAAGGTTCAGAACTCGGAGGGACAGTTTTTGCTGTGTATTAGATGATGAGACTACTGCAAGGCAGAATGCATTTATGATGTCTGGCAGAAGAGGACAGGCGGGAAGCATCCACTCCCAGACTTCCAGCATGGCTGAATGGCTTTCCAATGGCTTCAAGCAGAAGAACCCAACTCAAACATGCACTACAACACCAACCACTTCTCTGCTGTCCCCCTGCAGTGCTGGGCAGCATGTCAGATCCCACCATCAGGACAGGGTGCTGGCAAGTAAATGTCACCAAGTGCAGAAAGAAGGCTTCTCAGGCCTTGCAGCCCTTAAAGCACCATCCTGACCACCCAGCCCTGTCTCTCCCGCTGCCCCTCTCCTGCCGCCCTCCCTTCCTCACTGAAACTCGTGATATTTACTTGCAGCACAGCAATGGCAGCTCTGTTCCTGTAATCCCAAGTGCTTCGATGGCAGGGATTCAGGTGAGAAACTTGCCCAGTCAGCAAAGAGAGGATTTTGCACATAGTAGTATCTCTTCCTTGCACTGTAAAGCTGAATACTTTCCTTAACTGCAGGAAATGGTTCTCATGCAAACTAACCACAGCTGGGCAACTGATGAAGCCAGTAAATACTTTCATTTTAATAAAGTGGAAGATTCCTGCCCAGAGTACCACGGATCACTCGCCCTGCTGTCCTTCCGAGTGCAAGGGTGTGAGACACTCCATAAGAAGAATACATGCAGGGACCTAGGTGGTGGCCCATGTGCCAACTCTGCTGTTCACTCCCAGACCATCTTCCTCAACAGAGGAGTGAAAACGCTGGCAGGGAACAAGAGGGGCACATGTCAGGAAGGCAAGTGTGGTGCCATCTGCTCCTTAAGGTCAGGATGGTCTGGCTGGATGGAGCAGACAGCAGCAGAATGACAGTGCCTGGTATTGCCAGCTTGCAGAAACCTTCCCCAGAATGATATAACAGGTCTTGTTCTTCAGAACCTAAAACTGACCAGCTCTTCTCACCCCACACCCCACATAACCAGCCAAGGACAGAAAGACTCTCAGGAAAAACCCAACCACATTTCTACTTTTACCCCCTGTCCCCTACTTGGCATTGTTTCCCAAACAGGCTCTCGGGTGGATGCAGAGAGCAACCTGGCTTGTTCTCAGCTCTGCCTGTCACAACAGGTATTTAAAAAAAGCAAACAAGAAAGCCTCTCTAACACCAAACAAACAAACATTGAAATCCCAGGTGGAAAAAAAAAAGCAAGCAAGGAGGAAATGAAGATAAAAGCAGGGTGGATGGTGCTGGAGGGTTGGCGATGATCCCGTTTGGAGGGCACTGGCCAAGGCAGGCTGTCAGGGAGAGGAGTCATGGATTCCCACCAACCAGCCAGGGTGGTGCAGCCCAAGGAAATCACTGCCAACCCAGTGGTGTCTGTCCATATGCTCCACTTGCTGAGCTGGTAGCAGGTACCCAGCATTTACACCCTGAAGCACACACAAAACGAGCCAAAGAACCTGCTTGAAGTGCTCTAGGACTAGTGGGGATTTTTGATGCAGGGTTATATCTCTGTAGTGAGGGCTGTCAAGCTTCCTGCACTCTTAAGAGCAACATGCACAAAACCACTGCGGAAAAGCAGACACTGCTGGGACAAACCCCACTGCGTGGTGCTACAGGGCACAGCAAAGCAGGCAGCTGTGTCCAAAGGCAGCAGGAGATGCAAGTGCAGAAGGAAAATGGGAATTATCCCGCCTGTGATCCTGCTAGCAGACCAAGGCACACTGACTTCTGCTGCTCGGAGGGCTTCGCTGACAGGAGTCAGTTCCTGGTGAAAATGCTCTGACTGCATCCCTACAAAAGGAAGATGGTCTGACTGCAGCAGGACCAGCCTCAAGTACTTATAAGGAACAAGGAAATGGGGGTTTTAACTTGAGTTGATAGCGTGAGTTAACTTTTCTCAGGCTTTTGTTCAGGCTTGCCAACCCAGGCTAACCCCAAGTTGCTTTATCATCACTGCTTTTGCAATCACAAGAACTAAGCCAAGCCCTGGGTCCTTTCTGAATTCTAATGTCATCTCATTCTCCCTGAGACCTCAGACAGACTCACAGTGGAGACCCCTACATAAACAGTGATGTTCAGAGCTTCTTTCTACTCATAGGAAGACTTTGACACTGGCTCCATTGAGTCAAGGAGTTAATCCTTGAGGAGGATCACAACTAAAGCACACTAGTGGTCAAATAGCAATGTGACAGACAGACAGGAGGTGTAACCTCTCCAGAAGGGAGAGTGATAGCTCTCCTTTCCACAGCCAGGTTCTATGTTGAAAAGTTTAAGATGGGGATAAAAAGCAGTCAGGCAAGGACAGCCAGACCACTGCACCCCAGCAATCGAAGCCTGGCTGAGATGACATGTTTTCCAACAGCGTGGAGAGGCAAGGGCAGATGCAAATAGAATAAAAGCCCACGTGATGTTGCCCTGGTGAGGGCTGCTGCAGGCAGTAGCACAACTAGCACAACTTGCCATGGGCACGGTTGATTCTGGATGTATTTGTGTCTAAATATAGTCAATGGGGGAACAAAGATTTGTCACAGGGGAAAAAACCATGTCAGTCCCAATTCCCAGCAACAGCAGCACGCAATGGCCTGCTGAAGGGCAGTGCTCCAGTATTCCAGGTTTATTGCTGGATTTGTTATTAATCCAGCACAGTGAGTTTAAGTGTGACTTTTGAAGTTGTGCAATGCTGCTCTGGCAGAGTGCACTTCACCTTGAGGAGGGAAATAAGTGTCATGGAACTGGCTTTTGAACAGCAAAACTGACACAGCAGCTGGTGAAGGGGCTTGCAGAGCACCATGCCATGGGCTGCCAGCAGAGAGAAATACTTCATCCTATCTTCATGTTATACTGGATAGGCCTTTCCAAAGTGCACAGCTGGAAAAAGAGACCTAAGAGCTTCCTTGCTCCAAAACAGGACAGCACCTTATTCTCCAGTCCACTTCCCAAACTGGGGGACAACCCAGCTGTAAATAGACAGAATACTGCACACATGAATACAATTATTTCAGGAATAAATGTTGGGTCTTCACATGCAGTAAGAGGCAAACTTGCTGAGCAGGGGAGGGATGGGATGTTCCAGTTCAGGAATGTCAGAGAGCACCAGCAGTATCACAGGTGCACAGCTCTGCCAGAGCAGGCTTTTCCTCAGGCAGGTCCCACTCTGTGGCACCTAGGTCTTCATCCACTTCTCTGGAGGGCCTGCAGTCTCATTTTACAGGCTCTGGAGGACAAGCTCATTAAAAAGCTCTTGGGGAGCTGACTGGCTCAGGCAGAGCCCCTGACCCGCAGGTCCCCTTATCAGCAGGAAGGGCTCATTAGGGATTGGACCAGGGTTTCCTGCTCAGGACCGAACCCTTTGTGAAGGGACTGCTGCCATGGAGAACCCACTTCCTAACAGCCAGAGGAAGCAAAATATTTCCCTTTGGCCTTTGAGACAAAGTTGCTATGGGGTGGATATCAACAAAATAAAGTTGCACTTGTGAAGCTGGGCAGCACTCAGCCATGCACAGGCTGTTACTGCAGGATAAAGGTACTCCCAGCAGCATCCCCGCCCGCCCCAGAGCCAGGGACAATTCAGAGCAGCATAAGGCCCCTCTGTACCAGTGTAACTGCAGCTGCCCTCTGGGCTGTACTGGCAGAACTATTTTAGCAAAAACAAAAGCTCGCACCCTCCTAATCAGTATGGCATTGTGTGGAGCCCAGGGCTCGCTTTGGCTCCCCTCCAGCCTGAAGCACAGACAGAGGCTGTTTCAGCAGCAGACTCTGCTAATGCACTTGCAGCAGGACAGCCAATTATATTACAATATCTGTGCATGGAGTTCAACGGGAGCTTAACTGAAAGAGCTGTAGCATTCAAATGACTTCTGATACTATGAAGACGTTAAGGACTCCAGGCCAGCACTAACCAGCCCTGTCTGATGCTTGGCTGACGGGTAAGGACCTGTAACTTGGGCTTGATCTACAGCCAAAGCTACGCCCCTGTTACACACAGCACTGCAGCTGCGGCCAAATGCTGATGGAGCTGCCCCTTCCCAGCTGGAAGCTGCAGTCACTCCTCATGTGAGCTCTTCTCCACCCAGGGTATCCACGCAATACAAACCAGACCTGCTCCTGCCACTGAAGGACTGCATACATGCACCACAACTCACCAAACTGTTCCCACATGGACTAAATTGAATTTGCAAAGCACTGCTTGTATTAATTAATTTTATTGAAAAATCTCATGCATGCTCTTCATATATATTTTATGCTGTTCTCAAGTTCTTCAAATGTTTTGGGATAATCAATGCGTCAGGTTCAGATGGATTTTGCTACACCAGCACAGAACCAGCGCACCTACCCCACTCCAAGGCATGGGCTAGATTTAATCTTGTATGTTAGTGCTGCCACTGAGAGTGGCAAGAAATGCTTCTTATAAAGCTCTGTGTGGGAAATGTGCAGGGGTGGGGGAGGAAGGTGTCCTGCTTCTACCATTTTCACTTCTGACCCAATGGACAGAAATGCACACATGCAAGCTGCCAGTGAGCTTACACTCCTATGTGGCTGTGAGGCATCTCACACCCCAACAGCAGGTAAGAGAAAAAAATAAAAGTGAGAGGGCACAATGTGTTTGGTACTCAGGTCCAACAGGTTGGTGACCTAAAGATGTCAGAAGCTACTGCAGGCAGTGTCTGTGGCACACAGCACACTTGCTGGGCTCCAACTTGGGTCACACACAGGAGCATTTTAGAGTAACACCCTGCATTACGCCCATATTTAGCCATGGAAATAAGTGTGACTTGACTTTCAAGCACTTGCAGCTCTCACTGACTTCACTGGGTTCAGTTGAGACGTTTCAAATAAAAGAGTAACGACCACAACTCTGGGCTGGGATCAAGCACAGGCCATTTTTATCTTAAAAGGCATTTGTCTGAGAACATTCAGAGCTGCTAGAACCAACAGCACTGAAGTTATTTCACCATGTAACCTTAAAAATGTTGACAGCTTTGTCTGCAAAACAACATGGATTAACTGGTGACCAATCCTTAAAAAAAGAATAGCTAGGAAAAAACTGCTGGCTAACAGAGGAGAAATTCTTCCTCTTTTCAGAGGCTCACTCCTTCCTCCTTTGTCTAACAGCAGATCTTTTGTTCAACACTTCGCTGCAAGCTGCCCCGAGGTACGCAGGGAATGTCTTGGTTATGACGAGCTCTCCACACTGGTGCACAGACTTAGTTTCAGTCGGCAGAGAAACCTCTCCAAATCAGGCCTAAGAAGTCCTGTTAATGGAATTGTTCCAGTGCTAAAGGGATTTCAAAGTGAATGAGTGTGGATGGTGGAGCAGCTGGTGCAACTCCCAGGTTGCTCTTTACAGCACGGTGTGCTATGCAAGGAGGATCCAACACCCTAAGCACCCTTGAGGAAACAACCCCCAGTGCCCCCCCAGCGATGCAGAACCCCCGGGTCTGTCCCTGTGACTCCGAGGCAGCCTTAGTGTTTAGTCCTGGTTAGCTTCCCACTGTATCAGATCAATGCCAGCCTTTGATCAAAATGAGGTGAGAATGGCAGGACAGAAGCAGGGAGGGACCTCGGTCCTAGGCCAGCAATTAATCTGACAGCTTTAAGAATAGATCTGATTAAAACAAATACACCGCCTTCCACTGGCAAATGTTCACAAAGCTCAGCAGCCTAGGAGAGGGGAAAGTTACCAGGAAATTAAGTGAGGGTGAAGGAGAATCAGGGCTGCACAGCACAAATGCACCAGTACACCGAGCAACAAGCTAGAGCCCAGTGGAGCGGTTGCTTTGCAGTGTTGTGCAAGTTAACCAATAGCATAAATACAATACATTATCTTCCAGTGAAAAGCCTGGCCTGGCAGCATGTGGGACTTTGGGGGATCATAAATGTTTGGGCACTGCTACAAGCAGTCATAAAACAAAAATGAGGGTTTGATCACATTTAATTGCTTTTGGGAAGGGTAATATCACTGGGTGATCCATCACATACACTTTCTCCTATTCCAGCCCAGATTAACAGCTGGCCTAATGATCCAGATCAAAGAGGGTATTTTGGGGGTAAGAAAGAAGAGAAATACCCTAAAAGCTTTAAAGACGTTTGCTATATAAAGCATGGTGTCCATTTAGGAGAGAACAGACAATAGAAAGGCAACTGATGAAAGGATGTACTCCTCTTGTCAACAAGAACTTTCTCAGTTGTTTCAACAACTTTCTAAGGCTACAGAAAAGCTCAGTAACAAACCAGAGGACAGTGCAGAGCTCAAAATGTGTGTAAGAGGAGATACTAAGATTATCCTCTGTTTTTCTTCCAGGGCTTGACTGAAGTGTTTTAAATATCTCAGGCTGGCAAGGCCACCTCCCAGTGCCTTTCAGCTTTGGCAGCACTCACTTAGAAGAGCTGCCCTTCCTCTTCCCAGGGACCCACCTCACTGGAAATAGATTTCAAGTCCCCAGAGGAAGAAAATGGCAACAGCTGACTGCTCCCAACCACAAGCTCAGTTGTCACCTTCCAGCTGGAGGCAGGCAGAGGGGTAAGCGCAAGGCTTCCCTTCCGCCCACAAAAAGCTGCAGGCTCCCAAACAGATTTTGCAGTTAACATCCACCTACCAAAACCTGCTCAGAAAGCCAAAGCTCTCCTTGAGCATGGGGACTGCAACCCAGCAAGGCTCCCACTACCTCCAGCAGTCTCATGCAGAGGGACTGGCAGGGCCAGGGCTTTCATGACACATCAACTCTGGAATTCACTGTTAAGTGTCCCACAGCCTCTGCTTGGTACAATGCCAGAGCTGTTTCTCAAATCCTGCATGACCTACCAGCTGTTGAGGCAAACCAGCAAGGCACACATTACCCAGAGAGGAGACAAGACCAGTGGACTGCTGATGAACAAAAAGGTTAATGCTTCACAAAACTTACTCCACGCTCTTGGTTGGAGGGAACAGCTTCAGCTCCCTGGCTGTCCTAGAGGAGCCTGCATGATCCCAGGAAGGCCTTTAGTCCCCTTCTAGCAAGACTTTTGCCTCAGGAGGCAGAGAGCTATGCAGCAGCGCTGAGCAAGGCAGGCAGGTTGCCAGCTGAGGACTCAAACTCCTTCAGGAGTAACAGTTACGTGGTAAATGCATTAACCATGGGAACAGCTTCCCAAAGGATGTGGTGGATCCCAAATTGTAAGTCTTTCCATTGTGACTGGATGCCTCTTTCAGAAATGAAGACTGTAGTTCAACCACAAGTGCTTGCAGGGAGCTCTGAAGAAAATGCCATGAGCCCAGAGAAGGCAGGGGCTCAGACAGGGCACCCGAGCAGGCACTTTGAACCCTCAAGCAACTAACCTACAAAGATTCCTGCCCTTTGCACTGTGCCATGGAAATTCAAGGCTTTTCTTGGCTATGCTTCTTTTCCATGTCTCTGTCCAGCCAGTTTTCAGCTGTTTCTGTGACCTGCTTCAGGACAGCTAAATTTCCTTTGACCCAACTTACTGAGCAGTCCTCTGAACCCTCTCAAGCTGGTTTTATTTCCTTGTTTTTCAGTTACAATCAGATCTCCTAGTGAAAGTTTTTCTGCCTCATAGCTTGAGATTCTGTTCCCCCAGCACCAGTTTCTTGGCAAAACTTGAAGATAAGGACTAGTGAAAGCCTTCACAGCATGCACCACCCAATGACCCACACTGCTAGAGTCAGGTCATTCACCATTCTGCCTACTCTAAGTTCCTGGAGAGCAGCAGTCCTTGGCAAGAGAGAGAGAGAGGAGACTGAATCTCACTCATGGTATAATTCCTCGTTTTCTTTAATTTCATCTGTGACAACTGTACCAAGGCTGTCACACTCTGCCTAGGAGCTGCCTCGGGATCCCCCGACACTGGTACTGCAGTGTGCTCACTGATGTTAAACACCCAGTTATGTCTGCATTCTGTGTCTTCTCCTGTCAAACCAGATGCCTCAAGCTGCTCAAAACATTTGGTGGTTTCCAGTGGAGAATCTGCTTGTGAACAATTCTGCTGCACTTCAAAAGCCACTGTTAGCAAAGGGGGAGAAAAGTACATTTGAAGGGAGGGGAGAAGGAGACGCTCTGCCCTGCTTCAGACTTCACACTACTGGGCTCTCCAGCACCAGGACGAGGCTTTTCAAATAGCCAGGTTCAAGGAGGTCATGCTGAACCTCCCAGGAGACCAGTAAGAAGCAGGAAGCTTTCTGCATGAACAAAAAAAATTCCCTTATCTGCCTCAATCACAGTAGTATTTGGACAAAGCGTTCTCACCTATATCTGGACTGTAATCTGGTGTTTCACCAGGGCTGTTCTCAGGTCTCCAGCAACACTTAGCTGATCCACATGTACCTTGGTGGAAAGTGCTATTCTACCATACATAAAGTTCCTCCTTTTCTTATCTCTTGGCTTTTGAATTTCTAGTTCTCTTCAGGGTCTATAATCAGGGATTTGAGTTTATTTATAGGCAAGAGAAGTCAAAGCCTCCTCCATGATATCTATGATACAGCACTTCTCCTTCTATGACTCTTCTCCTTCCATTCACAAACCTAAACCACCTCCATGAGCAGAAAAGGCAAAGCAAGGTAAAGCCTTCCCAAGGGAAGAAGCTCTCCCATTATTCTTATCCAAGAAAGTGGCACAAAGGGAGAAAGACCAGAAGGGATGGCTCACATCCCTGGGTCATGGCAGAGAGCTGGAAAAGGCTCATCTCCAGGAGGACAGAGTGCCAGCACTTCTTTTATTAATTTAGCCAGCAGCTGCAGAATTTAAGCTTTATTAAAAGCCTATTTTGCCCTTGCTACTGCAAAGGAAACCAACTCCCTCCTCTCCCCTCCCAAATAAAAGACCAGAGTCTGCAGACAGACATCCTGTAATGTCACCTTAAAAAGAGGTGGCAACCTGACTCATCTTAGTGGAACATGCATAGAGCAGCTTTACTTCAGGTTACAACAAATGAAATATATTGCTCCCACTGCTGATCCTTGCTTTGAGGCTTTATTATCCAGCAATCCAACAAACCTCCAATATTCTCTGATTACAAGTGCAAAAAAAGAAAGGCAGGGAAAAGAGGCAGGCTGGATTTTGATGCTCTAGGCATCACTCATTTCACAGTCTCCCACTTTGCAGCACTGCTGCACACAGGAGCCCTCTCTCCTACAGACACATGCTGTGTGATGGGTCAAAAAGAAACCATTTCTTCCTCTGACACATTTTAATATAACACAAAAGACATTGTGTTATTTGTCAGGTCAGAACAACAAGAGATGGAGAGTACTGAACTAGATACCACTTACTAAATATTGTTCTCCAACAGCTATTCTAAGCCTACCTCAATTTAGAGAATAATCTGCTGGATCAGTAATCTAGGCTATTTGATGATTAGCATTTAGAAGTACATATTTCTGGGAAGGCTGAAAATGTGCTTGCGATTTAAAAAATTACTGCAGGGTCTCTAGTGGATTATTTGTCAGAAGCAGGTGTTCAGCCTTAGCCACATTCTCCCTTCTCTCCCCACATCCAGGTTTAATATCAGCAATGAAATACCAACTGTTCCTGCAGCATTTACTCTGAAACAGCAAAGCAAGTGTGAGTGTTGTCCCCTTTCCCATTTCTAGCCTGCTGCCACACAACATTAAGGCCTCAGGACAATGTGTATCAACCAACTGGGGTGTGGGGGGAATCGGGACCGGAAAGCATCCAAATAATCTGTGCGCTCCCCACACCCTGGGGAGAGTTCCCAAAGCCTGCCATGACAAGGAACATCCCTCCCCTGCATCCATGCTTGTGGAGGAGGATGGTGCCAGCTGAACAAAACAGATTTGAAGAGGGAAAGAGCCAGTCTGCCTCTGTTTGCAGCTAGCCCCTCCTTTTGCCCAGCCCTCTCTGAGTCTGACCCCAAGCTGCTGCTATCTTTCAGGCTTGGGTTGGGATTTCCTCTGGAGCCTGTCACCAGAGCTCTTTAAAATGGCAGCTGGAATCCTCACTAAACACCAGACTAACCATCCTTCCTCTAACACTGAGTGCATGGGCTCAAAAACCATCCTGGAGCCTGCAGTGTCTGCAAAGCAGGCAGCGAGCAGTGCTTCAGCTGGCTCTCAGCGTGGCCCATTTCATAACACAAAAGGAAGCTCGAATCCCTCAGGGCTCAGATTTTTTCCAAACTGGGTAAACACACTCAAACACACATTATTTGCATGCACAGCAACTGGGACAAAGGGTCTGTGGCCAGGTAGGTATCTAACTGGTGGTCCAGGCATGTGATAACATGTGTGCAATCCTAGAAATCTTGAGCTAAAAGAGACTTATCTCTAGACTGACTGTGCTGCTTCCAAGTCTTGCTTTGAGATTAAAAGCAGCCTTTGTTGTTTGGAATATTACCATTTCAGAAAAAACCCCACCCCTGCTCAGCCCCCCACCCCAAAGGTTTAGTTTGTAACCCAAAACATCAGCTCCTTAATAACAGAAGGTCAAAGCCATCCAGTCATTAGGCAGATTATATTTAAGAGCCCTATGTGCAGCTGATCAGAGGCTTATTCCTTAAAGGATTGAAATGGCAAGCCAGCGCACCTCAGCAAGCAATCTTGTTTAATAGTCAATTAGCAGAGATGTGCTCTTCTGAGCTAAAGATCACTGCAGACAAAAAAAAGAAATGCACCACCATCAGCTATTCCTCCATTTTTGCTATTAAATCAAGCCAGCTGATTTGCTCTTTCTTTAGCTGGTAAGGCCGAGATGCAATTAGAAGTCACACAGCAGTTTTATTCCAACCAGGATGGTAACATTCTTGATAGTAAACAATTTTTTAGAATAGAGGGGGGCTGCATAGACTGAGAAGTCAATACCAAAACTCCAACTTTTTCAATACAAAGTCTTGTCTCTGAGCATGTAACTAAACTAGGGCAAGATACAATCTTCCAGCAGCCACTCCCCTTGCAGCTCCAGATACCTAAACCCCACAAGCAGTGCCATACATCTGGGAGGAGGAAGATCTAACTAAAGGCAGATTTGCATAGTGTTGATTTATTAGTACCCACTAAATTACAGCAAGGGCAGGCCACCTACATCCAGCCACATGTTGGCAACAAGCAGTGCTGCAAACTAGAGCACACACCCAAGTTCCACAGGCATGGACATCAGTGTAACCAAGAGCACATGGGAACTCTTCTCTAAAGCTGCCAGCTCCAGCATTCAAAAGCGCAGTCAGCCTCCACACCCCCTCCAGCTGACGTTTGCTTGAAGCCAGGCATTGCAGAAAAGGAAGAAAATCAGAACCAGCAATAGTTTGCCTCCTAGTTTCCTACCCTAGCTTAAGCCAGCCAGAGTGACTGTCCTTTCCTTCCAGCCATTAGCGGCAGAAACTTTATTTTCCTTGTTCCAAAGCAGATGTTCTCATCTGATTGCTTTCCCTCAAGACTTGAGCTTTAGAAGGAAAATTTGCCAAGTATTTGCCGACTTGACAGTTCATTCAAAGGTAGCATCATCCCCTCCCACAGTCAATCAAATGTGACATTGGGTGACTCAATTTGCAACAGAAGGCTTGTGCTGGTTGATTAAGAGTAGAGCAGAGCCGTTACCTAGAACCCAGTCTGGAGATTCTAATGGAAAGGTCTATGCCACCAAATCAGTGCTCTTCACAGAGTTCCTTTTTCAACAGTTTCAGCAGAAAGACTGAAGGGTTAAACTGCTCATGGCCTCTGAATGACCATGTTGTGGCCACAGACTATGTGAATGACCCTCTAATGTCCTCTGTGCTGAAGAAGGTGAAGTGCAATATTATGCTGCAGAAGAACACAGTTGCTAGTGCAACTTTCCAGGCAGCAGCAAGAGCAGGGTATGAAATCGTCCATACTGGCCTAGAACCATGGAATTTTCAGAAAAACACTCTTCTGATGCAACATGAAAACTCACAGACATAGCAGACAGTCAGTATGAAGGCACACCAAATTAGGGTTTCTCCTTGCTTGTGGGTTACCACAAACATCTCAGCAGGCTGACACCTAACCTGGGGACTCCAATTTACTCTCCTGTTTTAAAGAACAGGAAGAACACAAAGATGCCCAAAGCCTGACAGCCAGCCTGGTGACATTGCGCAAAAAGAAACTGAAGCTTACTTTCTGCTCTTATCATTGCCCCGTGGACTCTGTACAGAGGGAACAAAAACAAAACAAGGCTGCCTGAATGCCCTTTCTCAGCAGCAGAGTTAAACAAGAACAATTCTAAATGGCAAAAGACTCTGAAGTCGCCACTAGAGACGATCATTTTTCATAGTATACGCTTGTCTGAATGCAGTAACAGGAATAAATTCTGACAGAAGAAAAACTGACAGCTTTTGCCATTTAAATGTATGCCTAAAGGCATGGCTTAGAAGCGGGATTCTTAGGTTATGAACAAAACCCCCCCTTCGGTTTTCTTCTCCCTCACAGCAAAATCCTACAGGAGCATCTCCCGGGGGGGTGATGCTTACCTGAACAGACCCTGCTGTGCTCAACTCCACAGAGAACAGAGCAGATGGGAAAGTCTGCATCGAAACAGTCCCAAGTAGCAACTTCAGAAGGCAAGTGTTTATTTTACCTCTTCCCTCTCCTTTGAGTTGAGGCTGGCTTTCCCTGCTCACTTCCTGACCTTGCACATTTGAGATGAAGGTGGGAAGCAGCAAGGACTTCTTTCAAACTCAGGAGCAGAAAAGGACTGCTGGGGCATGAGCACATGAGCAGAGGGGCCAAAGTTACAGGTGATGGTGGTTTGTAACAGGAAAGGTGACCTAGAGGTATTAACTCTCAGGGTTAAAGCACCACAAGGAATGATGGTGCACTTCAGAAGAGGACAGAAACAACCTCAGTCCTCTGCGGGTATGAGGCACACCCTGCAACTTGGGGAAGAAAACAGCAGTACGTAGAGATGAAATCACACAGCAAACTCAGAGGCAGAGCCAATGTGTACTGGCTCCTAGCAATGCCTGGCTACCAGGGTCACCTCCTCTTCACCTCGCACTTCTTTCCTTTGGATTGTACACTATCTGTATGTGCAGCTTGGCTGCTGAAAAAGCCTGGCTGGTAACTCAGCTGTGTGTCTAATCCAGATCAGGGATTTTCCTTGCTGTGCCATGATTCCTTTGCTTTTTTAGTTTATCTGGTTGTAACAACCTCAGGGCTTGAAGGCAAGATCAGACAATAACAAAGGGCTTTAGCTGCAGGGTTTCCCCCAGGCCTTCACCCTGCATGGGGTGGCTGCACCCAGAGCCACATGGAAAACCCAAGCTGGTTTGGGGCACACCAGGAGCAGGAGGCACAGATTCACTCTGCTTCCCCAAAGCAGCATTGTGCCTGGGCTGCTCAGCATCTCCACTATTCTCCAGACACACTGCCTTTGCCTCACGTCCTCCTCATCTACATCGTGCATCTGGTGATACAAAGGGTGCTGGGTCTGGTGTGCCCAGCTCTCCCCCACATCCCCAAGTCTATGGATCATGACATCAGGGTTTTCTATGTCCAGTGAAGCTACCAACAAAGCAAGCACCCCGAGACACTGAGTAAGTCTGTTACGCCACACATGACCCGCTCACCATCAAATCCTCTTCAAGCAACTTCATCACTTGTTTCAACCTGCTGACATAACGATGAATGGCTGGCAGGAGGACATTAAACAGGGTTTCAGGCTGCTCTCGAGATGGCTGTGTGGGAACAGCTCACACCCCTCTCCTGAGCACACGCTGGGGCGAGTGCAGTCTGTACACTACTCATTTCTGAGATCATGCAGTTACAGCAAGGGGAGCATCTTTGTTCCCGCCACATGTGTCTGCCTTAAAGGGGATATGAAAGCTGCTGGCTTTGTTCTACACTGGGATCCATGCCTTTCACCCCCTTCCCACAGTTTTAAATACAGCTAGCTGGAAGACCTTTTCCAAACTCTTTTCCTTGCTTCTTTCTTTGAGTTTAGGACAAGGTTAATCTGGTCTTCCCTGATTTTGCTGGATAATTTTCTGGAGATCGCAAGGATGACTATTTATTAATTGAAGGGCTGGAGCATCACAAGGCTAATGAAGAGGTCTTTTTCCCAAAAAGTGTTTGATAGTCAGCAGAGAAAGCCAAAGCAAGAGACTACGGGAATCTCTCAGTGCTTTTCACATTACATCCTCCCCTTTGTTGTTCATATTTAAAGCGTGCAAAGCCCCATATATTTAATTCCCTGTGCGTTGCTTGGTCTCCTGCATTGCAAGCAAGGCTATGTCATGAGAACTCCAGCACAGCACATCCTTACCCATCAATTTTGGGAAACGAGGTTGGGCTGTGGTAAGCAGTAGACCAAGAAGAACATTGTTTTATTCCCTGTAGGATCTCCACATGCTTCCCTACCCCCACACCATTTGGAGGAAGCAGCAGGGAAAAGAGAAGCATATTGGACACTCCAGTTTTCGGTCTTTTTCATATCTGCAAATACAAGTTTCTTATTACAAGATAAAGAAAAACTCTTTCATCCTCTACGTCCTGACCTAGTCTTTAAATATCCAGTGAAATATAAGTAATTGAGAGCTGCCTTTAGCAGCTGTGGGCTCAGTCATCCCTTTCATGTACGTAGGCAGAAGATAACTGGGACTAAGGGTTGCTTAACTTAAAACTGACATAGTGTGATCGCTGTGCCTGGCAATTAATATTAAAAGCAATGACAAGATTGACATTATCTAGCTGCACTGTAGCTTCTACATTTTTTTTTTTCATTTAAATGCTCCATTCCTCAGTTCTTACTGCAAGGATCTGAGTCAGGAAAATACAGCTCAGGCTGACAACTTCCAGAAGTGCCTCCTAAAACCCAGCTCATAGTGTGCCAAACTTAAGACACTAAAAAGAGCTCAGCTTACAAAGCAACACAATTTCCTGAGAACAAACATGAATAAAAACACTCCTTACGTGTCATGTGCTGTGCACACGCTTGAGGTTTCAAAGAGGCACCCCTTGATTTCTTTTTCTAAACGTTGGGCAACATTGCTAAATCCTTCTTCACCTTCCCAACCAGTTCTGTTCTCTCAGAAGTGACTGCAGAGAGGCAGTAACGAACTGGAGCTCTCCCACATGCTCCAGGGACCACGTTAGCTACAGTTTCTGCTCCCAGCGATGACAGATGTTTTCCTGAATGTGTAGAATTCTTTTTTTTTCCCTAAAGAAATGCCTTAAAAGCTGCTAAGTGTCTCTAACTGAATGACTGGTGGTTAAACAAGGGCATAAGACAGAACAAGCAAGTTGCCAAAATGCTTTCTCTCTTTAAATAGGAGAAAGCACCAGTGCCTGCACAGACTTGCTCCAACGCCCAAATTGCTCACACCAGGAATATGTACCTTATTTCTAGCTTCAGCTTTCAGTCACTGCTTATAGCTGCTTCTTGGTGGGCTGGGTTAAAGAGCACCTCCTTCAACTGAGAATTACATCCTTGTGCTGAAAATTACAGGCTAAGGTCAAGTCATGATTCCTTTGGCCCCAAAAGCTGTACCTGTTAATCAGAGCTATCACATGATCCAAAAACTCATGTTGTATTTTGTAGTGGAGGTGGGAGCTGTTCCCAAGCAACAGGGCTAAAACCTTGGGCTGCCCAAGGTCACAGAAGATATCTCTGCTGCGGAGCACACTTCGGCACTTCTGCAGCTGCTGCCCTGAACTCCACAGAGAGCATACAAAGCCTCCTGGGGGATCCCCTCGTATGTTAAACATGGGCCAGCTGGTTCCTCTGCAGCTGTAGAACAAACCAAAGCATAGCTCTGCCATGGGCTGACAGCCCCACCTATTCTGCAGCAAGGATGAAGGCAGCAACAGCACTGCTTGGGTCTCCACGGCAGAGATGTTTTCCTCCAGCTTGCAGGGTTTCCCCTCTTCACTATTCTCATCCCATAGTGATGCACAAGCATTGCTGGCAGGCTGGTCCCACACTGCCATCAAGCATTGCTCTGGAGTCACCTCTTCAGGCTCCCTCACAGTATCAATTTGATCATTACAGCTCCATGAGGGGCAGGGACTCAATTCTTGCTACCTCTTTCCCCTCTCCCTGTCCTTCAAAAGAAAGAGACATTTGCTGTCAGTCAGCTAAGAACACTGTTTTCATCAGCAGATGTTCTCTTTGAGCATCTTATCATCACAGTTTGTCCTCTTTTCTGAACTTACAAGATGCTTGCTGAAAGCTGGTGGTCAAGAGCTCGCACAGTAAAGTCGAGCCCGGCACCGCCACTTTGTTAAGTAGCTTAATTGTACATGGAAAAAGGTATGAAAGCCCTGCACAGGGCATAAACAAGCTGACTGTACATAATGGACATTGTTAGGTGTCTGAATAGGTCACTGACTCAAAGGAAAGTTCAGCTCCACAATGCAGGTCTTGAGCTCTGAATACAAGTAGAAAGCATCCCTGTGCACTCACACCCCATGCATTCAGCGCAGCTGGATCTTTTTGTATTTCTCACTGTCCATTTCCTCCTGAATTTCCCTAGTTTCCTTCCATTCGTATTATGAGCCTTTGTTCTTTCTCTGCCCTCTTCCTCCTTCTATTTTGAAGTGTACAGATGGAGTCTAAGGGTGGGGAAGCAAGCAGAGTCACAGCACACTAGAAAAACAACTTTCACAGCTTAGTAAAAAACAGGATAAACCAACTCTAGCACTGTATGGAAGCAGTGACCCCTGTTGCAAGAGACAGAACCCTGCCAAACTGCAGCTACAAAGAATTTTGTATATTAAGAATTTAAAAACAGGGTCCTTAATGAAATTAATTTCATCCTAGCATTTGTTAGTTGTTCAACCCTTGCACATGAGGCTTTGTACCAGGACACTCATCGTCCATCATGGTGGATGGGCATGTAGTGATAGGACAAGGGAAAATGGCTCTAAACTGAAAGAAAGGAGGTTTAGATTAGTTACTAGGAAGAAATCCCCCACTGTTAGGGTGGAAAGGCATTGCCACAGCTTGCCTTGAGAAACTATGGATGTCCTATCTCTGAAAGTGTTCAAGGCCAGGTTGGATGGGGCATGGAGGAACCTGGTCTAGTGGAAGGTGTCCATGCCTAAGGCAGGGGGATGGAATGAGATGATCCTTTCAAGATCCCTTCCAACTCAAACCATTCTAGGATTCTAAGAATGTTCTTCTTCCCATCAACAGGTCTTGAAGTATGACAAGCATTTGTGCAGAACAGTTCAACTTTGAACATGGCTTGAGACAACCTGAGCAACAAATCTGAGGGTTCCTACAGTCTTCCAGCACAGGAGGAAGGTATTTGCAGTGACATCCTGGGTTTGGGTCTGACACCAATGAGCTTCTCCTTTGGACTCAGACAAGTCACAGACTGCCCACTAACAACATGAATTTTGTTGTTCACAAAAAATGCAGGTGCCTGCTGTGAAGAACAAACCCAGAAGCTGGATTACTGATGTACAGCTGAGAAGCATGAGCTGAGAGACGTTCTCACCTCTAAGGACAGAGCTAGGAAAGTGCTGAAAATACCTACAGAAGTTGTTTAGTTGTTATCAGTATTACTTTGTTCTGGGTTTCACAATTAGGAGTGCCCCTCACTGAGGTCCAAGAAACCCTGTGATCTCAGGGTTGTTCTGGGATAAGAATATGTCCTGCCCCAAAAGAGCAGTGCAGACAAGCTTCGTACATTTTCTACAAGTTTTCTACAGCCTTTCCTTCCAAGTATTTTTCAAAGACAACCTGCATGCATTAAAACCACCATCAGGACTTCTGCAGCACTTGAGACTACCAGAGCTGTCAGCTCTTTCAGTGATAATAATCACCTGTCAAAAATGCAGATCAGACTGGAGAATAAATAAGGGTTAAAAGGAAAAGCATCAATAAGTACCTCAAGCTGGAGTCAAGGCAATCAAGAGACTGAATTCAGCTGCTTTGATAAGTATCTTTTAATTCAACATGTTCCTCCTCTAGTGCAGGAGCCTTAGGATGACTCCACAGTAGTTTTGTGCCTGTGGCTTTAAATTTGCTAATAAATAGTCTATGCACTCATGCACACGATGGACATGGGGGAGGGAGAAAAGAGAAAGATTTTAGATTACAACAAACCCAGTATTTATCACTTGCTTTAGTTCGTGTGAGAGGCAGATTCCAGGCTCTTGGACTAAGGAAGAATATTTTCTGTTCCATTCCTGATGTGCTTGGCTGCCTTATGCCAAAACCTGTAATGAAATTAGGCTGAGTCTACGTAACTTCTTAATACCCCAGTGGAAAAAGGGCACTTGGGCATATTTCTGAGAACAACAGGCATCCAAAATTCTCACCACTGTCACATGAAGCACTGCTCTCTGGTCAGCTCCCTCCTCAAACTCCACTTTCTCCCTGGAACATCACCCCAAGTTGTCACTGGTTGCTTTATGGAGAACACAAGAACTTGATGAGATTTGCTTTTCTCTTTGTAGTGGCACACCTCAGTACCAGGTCCTCCAGCATCGCTGCCATGTTGGTATCCAGGTTCATATGCAGTGGTGAAATCACATTCAGACATATGGATCAGGTTCTGACACTCATCTGCTCTGAGGTCACAAGTGGATCTGCTCCAACTAGTAAGGATAATGGGAATGACAAGGAAGTCTTTTTACTCCTGTGCTGCCCTGTGCCTGCTCTAAAGGGACCCACCCAGCACCACAACCATGCCCCCTCTCCTCAAGAGAGGATGAGCTGAAAGCCTTCAAGGACAGGAGCCACTGTTGGTAGAGATATGGGCTGTGCCTAGGACAGAGCCTTTCTCCAGAGATCTGGAGAAGAGATGCCCAATGCTTCATACAGAAAAATGAGAATTATTCCAGCATATGAAAAGAAAGTCCTCTTTTCCAGAGTGTTAAGACACTAGCACATTGCTTTTTTAAAAAATACTAAGTTAAAGGACACAGCAACAGTTAATAAAATGGGCAGCAGTATTTTTTGGCAGGAGTAATTTAAGGCTAACCTCCTGTTCCATGAACAGTGGCAGCCTAAATGGGAAGGATCGCTGAGTCAGCTTTTGCTTTGGACTTCACAATGTGCTCTATGTTTTCCAGTAGGCTCTAATCTACTAGGGAAAGTTGAAGTGGGGGGAAGAGGGCAAACATAAGAGCTTTGAACAAATGTGGAAAGAAATATATGGAATTCAAGTCTCTGTTTAATTAAAAAGCTGAAGAAAATGGTATCATTATGTCTCTGAATGAGCTCTGACTGCACAGACCACAGGCACCAGCAGCTGCATGTATGTGACTCCAGAGATGCTGCGCTGGCACATGAACTATTTATTCTTGCAACTCTATGCAACAGCAGATGATAATCCTAATATCAGGTTATCCTAAAAGTAACCTTAACACACATACACACTAAACAGCTTTCAAAACAGGAGATACTGCAAGTGAGCTGTTGTCCAAAGGGCCTGGTTTATCCAGGACCTTGCCTCTACCACTGCCCTAGAGCACACACCTCAGAGAAGAAAGTATAAAAAGTCCTTCCTTGGTGCATGTTTCCTGGCTTGGGAAAACAAGCTCTTTTTGGAAAGATTAAGTTTTTTAACTAAGAATGAAGTTCCTTCACAATTTAAATCTATCCATGTCTTCCATGACACTGGCTCCAGCACTCAGCTGTCGCAAGGCTGTTTCAGCATGTGATGCTGGCAGTCAGGCTAGTTTAAGCTAAGTGCACTGAAATAGCTCAGCAAAAAGATCCAATGACCATGGATGTGAGAGGAATAGTGGGAACACAACAGCCAGTGGCCAGATCATCTGGCTGACACTGCAGGAGCCTGAGCCTGAAAGAAGTGTCATGCAAAGGACCACGCTGTTAACAGTATTTTTTGCAAGTAGCCATGAAAAGCTTTTATATTTAAATAAAGGACTTGGCAGAGAAAAATCACTTCCTCTCATTTACTCTCTGCACATTGAGTGAAACTGCAGTTGAATTAAGAGACTGGGCTGTTATTCCCCTCCCTGTCCCCTGCAGCCTCTCAGCAGTATTTACTTTTTACATGAACATAGTTATCCTAACTTTTTATAAGCTTGCTTTTCCATTACCAACTAACCATGCCAAGGTGCTCAAACAGGGCACAGTGTACACAACTGCCATGCACACTAACAACGTGCTCCCAGGATGCTCCCTGATACATCAGGTGCTGAGATCCCTCTGGCACAGTGCAAAAGGGGAGTCCCCTCTTGCACAGCCCTACCTTGCCCAGAGGAGTCCCAGTTGTGCTGGGATGCTCTCTGCTACCCTCATCAACAGCTACCCCTTTATTTTGAAGGTTTCTTGTATCAAGAGCTACATTCTATATTGGAACAGCATGCAAAAATTAAATAAGCAGTGACTACTAGTTATGTTGTAGATGAAACTCACTACAACCAGTTAATGTAAAAGCCAGAAAATATCCTACAGCTCCCCACCTTCACAGTGGCAGGGGAGGGAGTGGGGCTGCAATGCCCAAAGTGTCAGACCTCTGCTCACTGCTGTGCAGCCAGGCTGGGAGCCTCAACAGGCACTGCCCAGCAAATCCCACTCAGAGAGAGAGCTGATTAGACCAGGCACAGGAAGGCACAAAGCCAGCTCAGACCTGAAAGCAGCACACATCATCCTGAACAAAGCTATGCTTTGCTAGCAAGCCCTCTGAGAACTGGCAGGTACACTCTGTGTGGAGCCAGCTCAGGAGCCCGCAGGCCTCTCACACTTTATTCACAGGCTGCGATGGGGAAGGGGCAACTGCACATGCAGGAACCCCGGTGTGTCTGACTGTGTATTAGCTCCACACATGGCTCAAAGTCCTAAAGGGACTGAGTGGAGAGAGGAGAACAACACTTAAAGTTGTTTTAAAAAGTTTCTCAGCCCTCAGCATGCCTTCTACATGACTGTTCAACTTGATTAGCTGATGGAGAACCACACAGAAATACTTGATACTCTCTGAACTGAGGCTCTAGAGATGATGACAACCTACCACATCCAACTCACCAAGCCTTGAGCATTTCCCAGGAACAGGGTCTTCACCTCTTCCTCCACAGCAATCAATCCATAGGCGCCTAGGTTTCTGGGCAGCTGCTTTCTTTTTAGTTACATCACAAATCAAAGTAAATAAAAAAACTGTCAAGGGCCTCTTCCAAAATTCAGCCTGAATCTCTCCCATTTTCAGCCCCACAGCCTGTGGATCTAAGTGGACCCCATCCATTATTTCTCCATCTGAAGCATGTTATCACTTTGCAAAGCTCTTTCTTTTATTTTGCACACCACTGAATCCCCCATGGAATTCAGCATAATCTCTAAGCTAATGCTTCAAGGCTCCCAGATTGTCACAGCCACGGCCCTGTTATATTGGTATCAATATTTAAAACCAAGAGGCCTCTTCCTCCCACACAATCTGCATATCCAGGTTTATCACAAACAGTAAAAAATTCATGCATGTACATTTGGATCAAGGTGCACCTAAGAAAGCAGATTCACTCATGCATCAGCCAGACAGCTGACATCCATCCTGACATTTATCTCCATGGATGAGGAAAGATGAATCACTCACAGCTATACAGCTTGGGAGTTTGCCCTTGGTCAAGCCAGTAAATGACATAAATCAGCCACTGTGCATCCTCAAATTCAGAGCCAGGCACCGAGAGAGAGCTGGAGAGCAAGAGGGGCAGTGGCAATCTCTTCCACATGAAACAGGCATAAACACAGTTATATCCTAGTGACACCTAAATAAAACCCACAGAAGCAGAGCTCAAGAAATTTGCTGTATTCTGGGAAGTTCTGGCATGTTTGTAACTGTTTCAAATTATTTTTTCAACAATCAGTTGCCACTGTTAATTAAGCTCAGAGAAAGGGAGGATTATTCATTTATTGAGATCATATACTCAAAATTAGATACAATTCTTTACCAGAGAGGCCAGACAAAGGCCACAGGTTTGGCTCAGGGGTGGCTGGGGAGTGCGCCACGCAGGAGCTGAGGCAGATGAACTGAGTATTTCTGGTCTTCAGCTCTAGCAGCCAGGCAGTTGACTAAGGAGCTAGCTTGCAAGCCTGCCCAGTTCAGAGAGGGTTTTGGTGTTTTGTCTTTTTTTCTGTCTTAATGGAAACCTTTTTTTCCATGCACAATCAGGCTTTTCATCTAAAAGCAGCAGTATTTAGCCCAGCAGTCACAAAGGCAACATGGGAAGCAAGTGCTACAGGAAAGGCAATCCAGAAGCTCAGGGCCAGCCGCAGATCTGGGAAATTGCATCCACCAGGCTTCCCAGATAACCTCAGGCACACCAGCCTGTGGGTGCCTTTGCTTCTCTGTTTAACATCCAGGATGAATGAAGACAATAACCACAGCACGGTGATGAAGAACAGACAAAGGGCATTTCCAGGGGGTACATTAACAGGACAGCTTATCTCAAGCATTTTCACCCATTCCAGCAAAGGTTTTGGTACCTTCAGCACACATCACAAACCTACTGGTTCTGGCTCAAATTGCCTAGAAAATGGTGCTAAAGCCTAGAGTCCCTCCTGCAAAGCACAGCTCCTGACAAAGAAAGGATACTAAAGGTTTCCATTTTTTCATTGTTACTCAAAAATACCACCACCAGCAGCAGCAAGAGGCCAGGGTGGGCTCATAAAGGCACTGTGTTGCTACACAGCTGTACATGCTGCCCAAAGCTGCTTCAGGCTGAGATGTTTGTGATGGTTTAGTCTGCCATTGTGGACAAAACTGGATGGCACTCAAAGCCTTCCTTTTATTTCAAGAACAGATCTGACTCCAAATAATCTAGTGTGACACCTGCCACTGAGTCACATGCTTGTTAAAGACTACTTCAGTAGCTAAGGACAAAGCACCACAAATACCTGCTGACCTGGCACAACATGAGCAGGGCAGGTTGTGGAGCAGAAAGGTATCAAAGCTGACCACAGGATCCCCATGCCATGCAGAGACAGGAAAGCACTTCTTGTAACAGCAATGCTACCTACTTCCCATCCAGCCTGCCTAGTGCTAAAGGAAGGAGGCAGCAGGAAACTTTTTTCCAGTAGACATTTGTTTGTAACAAAAGAAGACAGACAGTTCTGTAGTGTCCCTCTGCAGCTATGACCAACAACCTCTTACTAATATTCACCAATAAACTTTTATTTCCAAAGGCTTTGAGAAAAGTCAGGATGAAAAACCCTCCCCATTTGTTTGAGTGCAGGTATTCTATCCCCATAAAAATCCAAACCCTGCCCTGCAATCACAACACTGACCAGGGGAAAGTTGCTAAGCACCCTGACTGTCCCACAGGACCTGTTAAAGCTGCCACTACACTATTCCTTCAAAAGATTCTGAAGCATCCTTGTTAAACACAGCAGCCATGAAACCATAAAGTGAGGATGGAGACAGCTATCCTGTACAGTCTTCAAAGTCAGCCCAAAGCACATGACCTGTTTTGTACTGACCTGTTTGCAGAGCCCATATAATTCTCGATAAGTGTTTTTATTTCTAAAATAAATGCTACACACTCTTTGACTTGGGAAAAGTAGAAAAGTCCCTCCCAATGCAAATAGCCAAACAGTGCTGGTGAGGCTCAAAAATGCACGCGTGTGAGTGGGAAAGGAAACTGAGAGCTTTTCCAGCTTTCCAAAGGGTTACTGCAAACAGCAGGGAGGGAGAAGGGATTTTAGACATTAGGAAAAACACCACAATGGTGCTTGTCCTTAAAGCAGACGCTACACAGAAGGCCCTGGGTTGCACTGTCTGTTTAGCACTTCTCTAATACCAGACATTAGAAAGAACCCCTTGTTGCAGGGTGCACATCGCAGCACTGTGCTGGCTGCAGCACAGGTCAGTGTGTAGAGCGCTGTAAAAACCACTCCTGAACCACCTTCATATTTTTCTGGCCTAAACAACTTTGTTGTGCATCATCCAGAACCTACGGCAAAGCCAAGGACATCCCTGCATTCCAGTCTCCAGAGAGTTAGAGATATCTCATATACCAGCTGCTTCCTCAGCCGCCCTGCAATGGGAAATCTGCAGGTCACAGATGAAGAGGCAGACAGGCTGCATCCCAGTCACAGTGTAAGGAAACAGCAAGACCATGCTGGAAAATGACTCTTTCAGTGTTCTCCCAAGAAAGTTTAATAATCTCATCTTTCACACGCTTACGCCTCTGCTGGGTTTTCGCAGAGCTTCCCTGTGCAAGCCGTACTGGCAGAGACGCGGCTCTAGAGGAGTCAGGAAGGTTATCCTGCCTCTAGCAGAGGGGAGGGGGTGGGGGGAGATGAAGCCGAAGCCGGCTGAATTCCCACAGGCTTTGCATTATGAAAGCCATGAACAGCAATCAGCCAGCTTTCACGGGTTCTCTTTAACCCCCTCCTTGCTGCTAAACAAGCATCTGAACTGACCTCTGAACAGCAAACACATACTGATGACACACAGCATACACATACTCAGCCTCAAGGCAAAACAGGCAAGCATCTAAAAAACAGACATTTGCTTTCTTTGTATTTTCCAAGAGCTGCAAGTTTCCTCTTACTTGCATTCATGGGTGCTGCAACCAGACCTGCTGCTCTCAAGCCTGCAGCTTAAAGGGAAAAAAAAAAAGCATTACAATCCAACCCTGCACATGCCCAGGACTTGTTACTCCAAGAAATGCCATCATTGTTCTCCAGCCAGGGAGTTGGGCGATGAACAGGCGTCACTATTGTCCACTGGCTGCCTGGAGGCTTTTAGGAACAGCACTAAAGTATAAGCTCTTGAAAGGGTATCAAAGATTTTGCACAAGGTCAGATCACACTCATATATATCCTCTATTATTTGCAGATAATTGTAGAATCCCAGAATGGTTTGGGTTGGAAGGGACACCTTCCACTAGACTAGGTTGCTCCAAGCCCCATCCAACCTGGCCTTGAAGATTTAAAGGAATGGGGCAGCCACAGCTTCTCTGGGCAGCCTGTGCCAGGGCCTCCCTGCCCTCATGGGCAAGAATCAATAGGACATGCTATGAGAAGAGATGGCACAAAATACATCTTCCCCTGGGATTCCCAGAAAAAAAGAGTGGTCTCCAGCAGAAATGTCAAATAAATCTGTTCCCTCCCCTCCCTGCCTCAGTGGGTACAAGAGCATGTCACACATGTCCTTGCACACCCGGAGGGACATCTGCTGCCAACACAACATTGGTTATCTGCCTCTGCAGAGGGTCCCTCTGTACAGCAACTGCCTCAAGGACCATGCGTGCTCTGAAAAGCACAACGGCAAGGGCTCCGGGGCAAAGACGACTGGGCTGTAACCCAACACATTAGTAAGGCTTTGAAACTCCTTGGATAGGGAAACAAAGTATTCCATGGCTTGGCAGACTGGATTAGAGCACCCTGGAGAGCTTGAGACAGACTGGAGCTTGTTTAAGGTGCCCTTTGAGCTCAGACTGTGCACTAGTTCACTTGAGGCTCAGGGTTTCTGTAGGAATAAGAGTTGTGCAAAAAATGGGGGGCTCTGCCACCCCCACACCAGGACAGCAACAACTGAAGTGAATCCCAGCCATCCTAACCACCCTTATGGCAGAGGAAATCCCCATGGGCCAGGCAGACACTTTCTCAGCCTCTCCTGGTCTTTTTCTGGAACCAAACAAAAGAGCAGTGGCAGAGACTGGTGCCAGCTCAGGAGGTTGCAGCTCTGAAGAGAGACCAAGCACCCTTCAAGAGTTCAGAGTCACACCAACACCTCCTTTCAGGCAGGAAGGGAGAAAGCTGGCATTTTATTTGGTAACCAACCCTAATTGCTTGACTTCACATCTTGATAGCAATCCAGCCAGCCTAAGCATGCCTGTTTTCTACTCACAGTCCTGCACAAGGCTGACAGCATAGCACGCAGATCAAAGTTTTGGCTAACAAATGTGCTGGAAAATACTGGTGTGCTGATTTTCCATGAATGAGGCCACTAGTATGAGATTTTCCATGAATGAAGCCACTACTGTGTGAAGAGCCTGGGGCAATAGGACTGCCTGAGAGCAGGGAGCATTACTCTACTCTGACTGCCACTCCAGCCTTACTTACTTGTTCATATTTCATGAAGAATGATTCAGATGAACTTGCTCCTTGACATGAGAAAAAGGGAAGAACACAAGTGTGGGAAAGCAAGAGGATGTAACACAAGCATCTGGTATGGGGGAGACACTCAAGGGACATGGTACAGCTCAGTTAATATGCAAGGAAGCACTATAAAAGCAAAATAAAACAGAAGTGGAAACAAATCTTCTTGGTAGACACACCCCCAAGGCATGGCTCAGCTGGGAACAGGAGCTCTTCGCATCCCCCGTCAATCCTAGGCTTTATCCATAAAGCAAGGCTGCCCTTGTCACCTCTCACTCCAACCAGAACAAGTCCAACATGGGAAGGTACAAAGGCTTCCCTTCACAACTTTGCAAGGGGTCTGGAATAAAAATACAGCTGGCTTCATTCCCCATTAGCAGTTAATTTCCTCAATCATTTTCACAGAGGGAGAAGGAGAAATGCTCATGATCCAAGAGATGAAAGCATATGAAAATAAGCCTCATAAAACCTGTACTGCCCTAAGGGAAAATTGCCCCACAACTTTCATTGGAGAATTATCAAAGGCCTCAGACTAGTGGGGGGTTGTTTTTATTTTATAAGACAGATGCTTTAGAGAAGTAAGTCCTCAAATAGCTGAGATTCCATTCTGCTGAACCTCCAACAAGACTAGAAAAAGAAACAGCTGATCCCACTTAGTCCAGCCCAGGGATCCAGCTTAGCCACATCAAGACAGAGGACTGGAGTAAGGCACAGAGCTGTACAGGCACTGCTAAACTTCTTTCCAATAAGGTGCCATTGCCCCAAAGAAAGGCAACCACACGTGTGGTAGCACGGCCACAGGAAAGCACAGCACGGAACTAAAGAATCTCATTCATTTCTGTTGCAAAACAGAGGCTGGGGTGGGAGGCATTGACTCATTTGGCCTGAGAAAAAGAAAGAACTGCTCCTGAGAGACTAGTTTAAAACAAGGATGTTTAGTGCACGTTTTGCTTTGAGTCTGGGAGAGTGAATATGAAACTTCCCACACTCAGAGCTCTGTTTCTTATCAAAATAGGTTTAACATAAGCTCAAGAGAAAGAACTTTTCAGAAAAGGGGCAAAGTCCCAAAATAGCAGAGTGCTCCCAACCACAGCTAAGGCTCAGAGGTGACTGCAGCCCTGGAAAAGCCTGTCTGCAGGAAGCAGTCAGGTTCCCCAGCACAGGATCTGATGGCAGTGTGGCCACGGCTCACAGCTCAGACAGCCAGACTCACTCAGCTGGGCTGTGCAACCCCTGCAGGTGCCCTCGCTGCTGCCAACCTGCACTGGCCGAGATGGGCACTCTCACTGCTGTGGGGTCTCATTTCGTGTGGCACTGACTTCAGGAGGGAAGGCAGATGCTCAGACGATGAGGTGTTTCACATGATTTACAGCAGTGCAGCAATCAGCATCTTATGTACTATGGCTGATGAAAACACTTCCATACTGAACAGATAATTTTTCCCAAAAACAAACTTCCCCTTCCTGACACATACAAACACCTTTCCACACTCATCCCTACAGATGAATTAATTTCAGTTCCACAAGAAAAAAAAACCAAGATATTCCAAAAACTAACCTAGCCTTGCTACCACATCGACTCAAGGATTGGATACATGTAAAACAGTAGACAGACACTAACAATGAATAACTAAAGATAATAACAACCTGGGATTGAAGACCCAAAGAGAAATTATTCACTTGGAACAGCTATTACCACATTTAATCTTTCACAACCAAAACATATGAATAGGAAACAAGTAAAACTAGCTCTAGGGCACAGAGTACTATTGCCCGTAGCTGGTTCACCGTGTTCACAGAAAAGTATGTCGTGTGCTACTACACCCAGACGTGTTTGGCTGTGGTGCAAGGGGCTGGATCTCTCCGTCTGGGAGAACAGCACTCTCTGGAGCACAGTAAAGGAAGAGCAAGAGAAAGATAGGAAGCTTTGAATTCACTAGGAAGAGCAGAACTATTCAAGTGCTTAAGTGAGTACTGGAAAAAACCCACCTCCAGCTCCCCCAAAGGTCTTGATTACTTGCTTTATTGGCATTCTTACTCATCCTGTACAAGAATAATGTCCAAGAGGTTTAGCTAAATAATTGTTTGCAGTTGATGCTGAGCTGAAGACTGTAAATTCCTGCTTTCTGAGGAATAAAAGCCCATGGGTTTGCTATGAAATGAAATTGCTCCCTGGCAGCATGCATGTACTGCAGTATTTGCTCTGGATCACCTGAAGATTCCAGAAACTGAGAGCCTGTGCCTGTCTCACCAGCGTCCACATATGATCTCAAGTAACTAGTTTTGGTCATGATAGCAAAGGGATTCAGCCAACTCATGCAGAAAGAGCATCTTTTACAAGAAAAAGCTTTGGACACAAAGTAGTTCCTAGGAGGGGCCAGGCTGGAGAGGTAGGTTGGCTTAAAAATTACAGTAACATGTCAGGATGCTGCAAACAGGCACCAGGTTCTCCCACCATGCTTTTTTCACACCATTTAATAGTCAGTCCATGAGAACTGATCTACTGTAGTCTCTGGGAGGAAGGCGTCCATCATGAACAGGCTAGAGTTTATCTGGCTTTCTTTGTTCAGGGCAAGTATGTGTCTCAGGGTCAGAGCTTTCCTGCAGGGCCTTTTCCTGTTGGGTCTTGTACTGAGGTCCAAACCCTTGCAGTCTCAACGCAGCCTGGGGGTCGGCAAGCACAACACCTCCTGAACTTTGTGGGAGCAGTGCCTGCTTGTTTCAAAGGGAAATTGTACCCCTGCGTTTATACCAGCCTACAAGGCATGAAAAGGCCTAGGAGGTCACACATCCACCACTATAATTTCAGGCAGGATCAAACAGAAAAGCAACAGCTGGGCTGAGTGAGCAAGTCCACATTTAATTACAAATGGTTTCGGTAATAAGCAAAAGCAAGAACAAAGCCAGTGAAAAACCTCTCTTTTTCTTCCTGGCTCCTGTTCAGGCTGTGTAGAAACAGCTGCCTAGAGGAGAATCTCAAATAAGATCCACCAAATAAATTTTTTCCATTTTCAGGACTGCTACAGCAGCACTGTTCCCTGTGCAACCCCACCGTGCTTTGACAAGCACCAAGGACTGACGGGCAGATCGCAGCTGCTCCCACTGCAGGGCTGGGCCGGTGCAGGGCTTTCCCAGCCTGGAGCTCAACCCCCTCTTGTGTCTCATAACTACAAGCACAGAACCATTTTGTAGTAAGCTGCTTGGAGGATTTCATTTGCTTTAACATCCTCTGAATATGAAATGCTGGTTGTAAAATCGGATTATTAGTGCAGAGATGATGGGCCCTGCTCACAGGTCCTGCCTGGCCTGGTGACAGGGCAAAAAAGCATCTCTTGTAGTACCAGGAATGCCCACTGATCCCTCCATCAGGTTGTGCATTTCATTTACAGCCAGGAGCTACTCTTTCCACAAAAGGTCCTGGAGCAGTGGTTAAGGACAAGAAATGAGCCCTAAAACACACGGACAAGAAGGCTTAGCTGAGTGGGTGGAGGGCTTTTTTGGATGCTGGGAGCCTTCCACCCATTTATTGAGACGGGATCATTGGGGCCCTCACCATATCTGATACCTCTAATGGCATCAGCAAGAGCCTAACAGAACCCAAGAGTACAACAGAAACAACTGGAACAGAGTATCACAACCCCAAACCTCCCCAACAAACTGATACCCACTGCTGACAGAACACTGCCTAGCTGTGTGTCACAGGGGGACACGATGGGAATAATGTGAAGGCTGGGAAACCATCACATCCCTGGGAACCAAGGGCTTTTGACCTTCCTAGCAAAGCCTGCTGAGAGAACTGGGTGGGTTTTTTTGTACTCCTGACTTTAATTACAGCCAAGTGTTTAAGTTATTCTCCTCCAACCACCCCCATCTCCTTCACAAGCACAGATCTAGCTTTTTATAGCACATCCGGTATTGGATGTTAAACACATTCAGGAAATGCACTTTCAGCCCCAAACATCCCCTCCCCTGGACCAGTCAGTTTGTGAGGGTTTGTAACATGGAGATGTGGAGCCGGATGTTTGGTTTTGTGCCCATTGCTTTTCTGGATTACTTCTGTCTGTTTAGAGAAGGGAAATTAAATAAATGCAGGATAGGCTGGCTGCATTCAGAAATAATACATGCTGCTTACAAGGTGAAGAAAGAAAAGCCAGATGGAAAGGCCACTTTTAGTTGCTCAAATTCCCTGCACACAGGGCAAGACTTTTTTTTTTTTCAATAGCTGACAAAGCTCCTGGGGGCTGACAGTGGCTCACAGCACAGTGGGTGTCCATAGGCACAGCTAGGATCCCAAAATCAAGTTTTTCACTGCCTTGTGGCAATAGACTGGAGCTCTCCCATAATGCATAAGGGAAAAATGTACCCTCTCCCCCAAAATTTCTATTTTAAGTAGACAAAAGGTACCCACAAAGAACTGTCAGGCTATGCCAGGCTCTGTCGGTCCCCGAGCACTGCTCTGGCATGTTACCAAGGCTTGTGGCTCTTTGGTCCAGAGCAGCAGGGTCTGGATATCTTGGCTCAAGTCTGAAATCTGATCTTTGTAATTTGCTTAACATAAGGGGCTTGCCTCTGGCTTTAAAGAATACCACAAGCCTGCTACTAATTTTCTCACCTGAAAATACCCTGGCTGGCTTCCCAGCTGGAAGTATCTTCCTAAGCCCAAAGGCAAGCATATTTTCTGGCAGTCTCAGGGATCAGTCTCAGATAGTAGTCCAAGACTCCCTGGAACACTCTCAGATCAGAGGGCCCATGCTGGCCAGATTGCCCCAGAGAACCTCCTACTAAAGCCTCAAAAGAACTGGGCTGTTCCACACATCCATCCAAACACCACTGCCGTTCCTGTGCCGTAGGATCCCTGTGCAAAGCCAGGATGCACTGCAGGAGGTGGCAAAAAGGAAGGCATTTGGGGCTGTGCTGCATCGGGGTTTGGTGCTCTGAAGAAAGGCAAGACATACAAGCCCAAGGTATTTTTCCCCACCCTTCTCCACAGCCAGGTCACCTCATGTCCTGGGCAAGCAACTGTCTCTAGGACATCATACATCAGCAAGCTGAACAATGACCTAATTAAGCTGCTTCCAAAATAATCACACTGGAGGAAAGTTAAAGAAGTCCTTGAACTCATTATTTCTTAAACTAATTTTTAGTCCATGTTTTTCCATATTTGATGTGAATTCTTCAGTTATCTGCAACATTAACTCAAACTGGGCTCTGGCTATTACCCCTGAGCAATCCAAGCTCCAAAAAAGGCAACCATGCCCCTTGGTAATGACCAGACTGCACAAGAACACTGGCCACCCAGTTCCTCCTCTGGGCCTGATCTCTGCCGAACTGGAAGGTGAATAGCCCCTGGAGCTTTCCCAGTGGGCTGCCAAACCTGCCTGCACTCAGAGCAGCAGGGCTACTGCTGGGGAAACTGGCAGGCAGGTTTGAAGACATGGGACCACCAGCAGTGTGCACGGTGAGGAGCTGCCCCAGCATCAGCTGCCACTCAAACAAACTTTGGCCACCAAAATTGCACAAAGAATGCCAGCCCAACCCAAGGCAAGTTTTCCAGCACAAAACCCTGCACACAACACTTAGGTTACAATTAATGAGCTCTGCAGGAATGAAGCCTTGTGCAGAGTGAACAAGAGCATGAAGACTATGCTCATCTATGCCTTCATTCAGCTCAGAGAACAGCAGCTGTCAAGGGTCATGCACACACACACACTATGCTTTCACTACCCTGAGCTAAGTATAAGCTATGCAACACTTAGCTGGAAAAATGAGTGACAATCCAGCTGCAGCAACTGAATACCAGCATGTCTGGGAAAGGCAGCCTTAACTTACACTGGAGAATTGCTCTAAGCAGATGGGAAGGACAATGTATTTATTTGATGGGTATTGTTTCTGTGTGATCAAATCATACGCAGCTTATGTCTCTCAAATATAAATGCAAACAACTGACTTAAATAAAAATCATCAGTGGAACACAGAAGCATCTCCTCTGTTCCTAAGAAGCTGGTGATCTCCCAGGCTCATCAAGAACCAGAGTGGCATGTCAGATGCACAGGGGACCCGACCTCCTTGTATCTTTTGACAAGCATTATGATAATCTCAGAATTAGGTGTTAGAATTTGAACAGAAAGTGACAAATCCACATCAAAATTATATTAGAGAACATCAAAGAGGCAAAAGCATCTCTCATTTAAATGCTCACCCAAAGTCTCTAAGAAGCCACAGCCCAGCCTGACATGGCTTTTTATAGCCCTGAGAAGCACTTCTCAAAGGAACTGCAGGCATTCTCAGGCATGTTCCTTGGCTACCTGCAGTTTCATCAGGCTGCTCGAGACATTCAAACCACTGTTTCCTTACTAGGATGAATGATTTATGAGGATTAAGAAATTTGAGCCTAAACCTACGAAGTGAGTCACTGGAACTCACGGAGTGCTTCCCTTCAGCCCAAAACATCACACCTTCCAGGCCTAGTCTTGCTCCCACTGAAACCCCTCAGAAAACAAACACCCATTAAATACTGCAGAGCCTGACTATTGGCTCGAGTGCCATCTTTCTCACTAAGGGCCCATACCCGGGCAGGGAAATCCCGCACTCACCCCGAGACTGTCGGCAAGGAAGCTGGAGCTGCTGACTGCAGTTTCTCTTGCTGCTTCAGAAAAGATTTTGCTTCTTTTGAGTCTGAGTCCACTTCTTTAGTCACTCTGTTGGAGGAAAAGAGACAAACCAGAGGGTAAGAAAGAGCTGTACTCAACAGTAAAATCAAAGATCCATCAAGGAAACACAGAAAACAGATAAAAGAGTCCCCACATCCCCTGCACAGAGATCACCTTCACCAGTTGCAAACTGAAGAACACACATCTTGTTTACATTTCATTTCAGTGTCAAACTCTCGATATTCATGGCAGAAAAAAGGAAAAGAGTAGCTGATTGGAGCTGGGGGAGGAGGGGATATTTTTCCTTCCAACAAACTGGAATGCTTATTCATTCAAATAGGCCCCTCAGTAGCAGCTACTAAATGCTCTCCTCAGGTCACTGGGGGCAATTCCAGGCTCTTAATTGGGCTCTTGATTTTCTCATTTGTTGGTCAGTGAGGCAGCTCTTCTGCCACCCACATCTTGCAGCCCACGGCACACAGGCTTGGCAACATCTGCAACCCAAACCAGAGCATGGAAACCAGCTCTGGGAATGGGAAACAGGAGAGAAAGCTCTGACAAGGCAGAATGCAGAAGTTTACTCTCATTTTCTAGTTAATTTTTGTTTGAGGCCCCGAGGGTGCAAAATATTGAACTTCAAAAAATTATAAATCAATATGGCATCTACAGCAGGGAATGAATTATAAACATGAGAAAGAATCTCTAGAAAACCACTCAATAATTAATTGCTAGAAAACCCCAGCTACTTTAGCCCTCTCATTTACCATGACCTGCCTCCAGCAACACGCTTTTCACACTCTCAGTAGCTCTTAATGAGGTTGCCCTGATTTGCCAAGCTAACAATTTTGCTCCCATGGAGCAAAAGCCTGTGAGCCTCTCCAGGGCCCTGCAGCTCTCTGGGCACAGAGGCAGCCAGACCCACTGCTCAGTGAGCACAGAGGAAACAATCCTCCATCTCACCCTCCTGCAGCCTGGGCCTCTGGCTGCATCTGTTCCAGCAAGGGTGTGCAGGTTCATCCCTGGTCTAGAGCATATGCTGATGAGAGGCTGAAAGCCTGGCTGGTCATGGGATCTTCTCCAGCTACAAGTCAGGCTAATCACTGCTTGCTTCCTATCCACCAACCTCACCCCACAACTTCCATTTAAGAACTGGCTAATAGTCATGGAGAAACCCCAGGAGCTGCAGCCCCAGACGGTTTCTGCTGGGCTGGCATCACAAAAGTGACACGGAGTTATCTGTTAACCCTGGAGGCACTGATGTCCTGAGATCTCACTTGCACACAACTAGTGCATCCATATCTCCATCCTGACATTAAATCAGCATCTGAAACTTCCTTCCTCCTTCTCCACAGACTGAAAATGCAGTGGAAAAAGCTCAAGAATGAAAAATGTCTGTGCTGTACAACTGCTCAGCCTTGTTCTGCCAGTGCAAGAGGAGATTAACCCCACTTCCCCCCTGCATTGTCACATGCCTTTCAAACCATGGCAGTCATGCGGATAGAGACAAATCCCACACTATGAATATTTAGAAGTGCTTGCTGATCAGACTGGTAAAGGAAGGGGTGGGAAAAAGGGAAAAGCAGTCTAGGGAGAAAAAAAAGCTTTGCTACAGCATCATCACAATTTAGAATACCCCAAACACATCATCCAGCCACAGCCCTTGGCAACAGTGGTCACATCATGCAGCAGTCATACACCACAGGTTACCCTACATCCATGGATTTCATTTGACAGCATAAACTTGGTGTGTTCATGCAGCAATAAGACAGAATTCCCCTCAACCATGAGGCTGAGTTCAGATCAATGCAATCACAAAGTCTATTTTCAAATGCAGCATCTAAACAGCCAGCTCTGACACCTGCCAAGCTGAGAAGCAGGACCCTTTCCTATGCACTCTGCAGTGCTGACTCCTGGCAGGGTCCCTCTCCTCTTGCCATCCCCTGCACTGCTGTGCCATCAGGGTGCACCCCTGGCATGCAAGGGAGCACATGAGCCATAGAAATATCAGGCAACCTCGAGTGTGCAGGAATCCAACAAGTGTAGCACAGTAACCATGTGCCCTGGGAAAAAACCCCCAACTCCCCTCTGGTCTCAATACAGCCATGGGACCTGCTCCTGGATTGGATCCCAGCTGTTGAACCCTGCATGTTTCTGGGCCTTGAAGAGAGCATGACCAAGAGGAGGCAGGGGCTGGGAAAGGAGGCAGAGGTCACTGAAAGCATGCCTTCCCACAGGCTCTGCTAAGAGATGACAGCTCAGCTCAGCTCCCACAAACCTACAGGAATCTGGCAGTTAAGTAGCTTACAGGACCTGGACACACACAATGGCAAGCAAGTCTTCAAAGCCAGTGGCAGAGCTTTGGGCCTGGCCTCTGGCCTTAACCTCTTGAGTATCTTCAGCCTTCTCCAACCCAGAGACAAAACTGACTGATGTCTCCCCTACCAGCTGAAGAAAAGAAAGGCACAAGGCTAAAATGAGAAATAGCTCTCGGGGTTTTCACTCTGACAGAGATCGCACACTCTTGGTTGGACCAGCACTACAAGCCACAGATGCTCAATCCCAGAAAGGGCGAGAAAACAGAAACCTCTGCCTGCTGAGGACCCTCATCATGAAGCACCTGATGCACAGGGAGAGTCTGGCACAGGCCTTCAATGACAGACACTTCAGCTATCCAAGGGTACAAGACAGGTTGCTACCAAGGGCTTAGTTATGCTTTGATTCTCCCACCCTCCTCCACCTCAGAGTACCAGTAACAATGGCTGGGCACAAAATACAACACTTAGTTCCATTTTCTTTGCTGTCTTTGGCCTGCCAGCAGCTGCTTTAATATATAGTTTTGGAGTTGTCCACTGCAGAAATTCAGCTGCAAAGCTGCATGCAACCTGTTCCACCAAGACTGCCCAGCTGGGGACAGAGGAATGCGACAGAAATGTAATTAAACGTGACCTTTCAAGGCAATTCCATCACAAGACCCACTTACTGCCTCATAAACTGAAACAAAAGCTGCTCTGAGGCAGGCTGCTGCTGGGCTGATGCCAGCAGCAACTCCTGCACCACTCCAACAGGAATGACGGAAGAGCATTAAAGAGCTTTACAAGGTATTAATTCAGGTTATGCACATTTCAACCTTTCCCAGATCTCAGGCCAGGAAGGAAAAAGAAATCCTCTGGTCTGCATTATTACGGGAGACAATAACTCTCTCCGTGTAGAAACCAAAACAATTCTTGTTCTTCATGGGGAGACATGGGAGTCATTAATCCAGCTGGAAGAAATCACAGTCATTACTAAAGAAAATTACAAGACCTTTCACTTTTAAATACTTGATAAATAACTATTTGCCTGACTGTTTACTGGGATGCTATTCACACATTGTAATCCAGGAATAAACATGAAAATAAGTATATTGTCAGCAATGAAACAAGTAGCTAGTGTCTCGCCCAGTTGCAGCCCCTGTAATTCACACACAAAACCACTCACTCTCATCACTTTATGGCAGAGATTTCATTACACTGCTATGCTATTAAACTGCATAATAAGACTTCCAAAACACAGAACAGTTATTAAGTTTTTGGACCCTGCCGGAGCCTGGTAGCACCAATGATGCTACTGTACAAGGTGTTGTGCAACTGTAAAATAGAAATGTCTTCCATATTTAGAAGTTATTATAAGGAAAACACACTAGAAACTGGATCACTAAGTGCCTCAAGTACTTACAGATGTCCTTCTTAAGACCCTTCATCTCTGAATCAAGCTCAAAGTGGTACCCAAGCATTTAGGCACAGCCATACCCACCCAGCCTGCTGGTTTGGTGCCCAGTGGTGGGTATCTTAGTTCCAACTTCCACTGAAGAACTTATCACCCTTTCTTTTACAGTTATCAACTAAATTGATGCAACCTACATGCATTGAAAAGGCCCCAGTTGTGTACTGGGCACAAACCACATGAAGACAACACCTGCTGTCAAGGCTGCCCCAGAAGGGGTTCCACAGAGCACTTATAGTACTGAAATGTAGCAGATTAATTTAAGAACAAGTGCTTGATCTACTTCTAGCAGTGCCCTTAGCCACATAAACTGCTACAAGGAAGGAGGAATACGTGCTGGAATGAGCATTATGCTGACAGCTCCAGCTAATCTGCAGAAGGGGATTAAACCCAAATTTTCATGCTTCAGTTCAGTGGCAGAGTGAGTTTAATACACCAGTCTGCTGCACCCTTACACCAGAGCTACCAGGGTGAAGAGGAGGCTCCCAGTCCATCACACCGTGGCACAACACAACATCCACAGCCCAGGACTTGCCCCAGTGTGGTGCACAGATGCCCCCACTTCAGCACAGCTGAATCCAGTCCTGCTGGCCAGAAACAGAACTTGCATAAGGGATGCCAAGGCTGCGGTGTGTCAGCAGCAAGCAGCAAGGTGCCCTGCAAGCCCTTGAAAAATTGCATCCGCAGAGCTTCATCTTTGCACAGAAGGGAAACAGGCAGGATAAGGACAAGCTGGGAAAGACAAACAGGCTTCTTATCAAGAAGGCTTGCAAGCTAATATCTGTAGTCTGCTGTGTAATAGCAACCTTATGCATCCCAAGTGCCAAAATCCTTCCAATTTAACCCCAGGTGGCTCAACACAGCTCCATTCTCCTAATCAAAACACCTGGTGCACATCAGGCTGAGAAAGCACATGTTGCAATTTGGGTATAAGGGAACTTAGAGCAGAGATGACAGTTAAAATCTTCACTCACAGCAACAAAAAGTTACCCTTCCCTTGATGTTCCTGCTGAGAAAAGGAGAACAAAAGTGGAAGCTGTGGAAAATGCCACTTTACCACTCGTACTCAGGACACTCCTCACTTGGGAAACCTGCCCCAGTTTAGACCTGACACAGTTATAAAACTTTCCACGCTATCTTAATGTTGTTAGCTCTGGGGAATCACAGACCAAGGGGAAAAAAAATGAGGCTAATTAGCCTATTTCAATATTCCCCATCTGTGTTTAGTCTCAATAAATAGTCCTCCAGCCTTCTGGAATGATCACTTGAGGAGAAAGTAATACTCATCTACAGGGCTTTGTCAAAAAAACTAATCCCCTTTGAGCCGAGGAATATTTTTTCTGAATATTTTTTTGTGCTTCAGCTGCAATGTCCCACGTGCCTTCCACAGACAGATGCACTGCACAGGGGCCAGATCCTCCAGCCTGCAAGGTCCTGAAAATGCTGGAGAGCACAGGTTCAGCACATTCCAGGAGGGAATTAAGTCCTCACACAAGTGAACCTCCAGACCACATCTGCCTGCACACTGCATATGTATGTATTTTATGTTGAATTACCTGGTGCAGAGCAGACAGAGCTAAAATTAATATGTTCCCATCACTTTTCTAATTTCAAAGTAAAACATTAGTTTTCCCTCTTTCAGAAAAAACCAGCACCGCTCTTCAAACCAGGCGGGAGAAGCTGTTCCCTGGGAAACTGAGCCTATTCCCTGAAGCAACACAGACAAGCTGGAATAACTGATAATTTTGTAGGTTGACTAGATAGGGAGGAGAAGCTGGCTGGTTTCTAAAAAGAATCAAATGTGATGAGAGCTGTCCTGGAGTCAGGCAAGGGCCAAGCTGCCTGCCTGGTGCTGCTCCTCACAGCAGGTATGTGCTGCTATCCAAGCAGTCAGCCCAGGCTGCATCTCAAACCAACTCACCTGAAAACAAGCAAAGGTGAATGGTATTTTAACATCAATAATGCATAACCTCGTAAGCCTTGAAAGAAACGAGCGATTTTCTGTCATCTCCTGTATGACAAAGACTCCATGACAGATGCAAAGAAAATATACGGACAGTGCTGCCTCCTGAGATGCTGACCAAGCTGTCAGGCCCCTCTTGGAGCTCTGCTTGCAGCTTCTGCAAGAGGTTCCCTAAATCCAGAGGGAAGCAGTGCTCCAGTTACGTAGCTCCCACTGGGGCTTGCAATAGGTAGAGCATATCAAACATGGCTCTCTGGAGAAGCTCACCCACAGCCAGGGCACAAGCCTTCATCATGTTATCATGCTGACTGGAGCTTTATTCACCCTAGTTTTAAGCACTTCCAAGTACCAGGTCTCTTCTTGCTTCTCTGGATAAGTATTCCCTTGGCCAGCTCCATTGCACTGCCTCAAAATCCCACCATGCATTAGCATGTCAATCTTTGAGGTCTCAAAAGGATTAACTCCACATTAGGGAACACACCTCTGAGTTGAGCAATCCAGGTGAACAGATGAGCTGCTGTGAGTGTGACAGTCCCCTGACCCTGTCAAACATGACCTGCAAATACATGCAAAGCCAGACAGATCCCTGCAACCCTCCAACTCCCACAAAGCAGCACAGCGCTCGTGTCATGGACATCTCTCCTGGTGAAGGAGGGAGTACCATAGGTATCAAGAGCCAGGGGTTCCAAATTCACTTAAAGCTATGACACAAAGGTTACACAGATCGTAACAGGAGCCAACACACACTACAAAGCAGAAGCAGCCCCATGGGGGAAAGGCCAGACTAAGCTTGGCTCGGTTTGTAATGTGTTAATGAGATAGCACAGCAGCAAACAGCTCTGCCTCCCCTTCAGGCTAACACAGAAACCCTCTTGCTTCACCATCTCTTAGTTACAGAAAAAAAAATAATGCATCTTGCAAGCTGCACTTTCCAGCAGGGGAAACCCCAGGCCCAATGCCTGCAAAGCAGCCTCTGCCAGCATCTCACCAGACATCAAAAGCCCTTTTCTGAGCCTGGAGCTGTCAGGAATGAGCAGCAGCTTGGAAGCAAGGGCAACAGGCCAAGCAGCAAAATGCTGGGACTGGATCTGAGGCCCCTGAGATGAAGGCATGAACAGAGGGACCAAAGATCCCCGTTCTAATAGCAGAACAGCTATTGAGACTGTGAGACCTGAATAGGTCACTAAGCACCTTCTGTTTTCAGATTTTTAAAACCAAAGAAACTACCTGATAGCCAGATAAAGAAAGAATGTCTTCTGCTGGGGTAGGGTGTGATTTTTACTGGAGTATTTCCACACTAACTTACACAGAACACAGGCAGAACACACATGGCAGAACCTGAAGATGAGAGAATACAGTTTGTCATCCGGTTCCCAAAAGCAGCACCCAGACACCCCACGTTTGAAAGACCTAGAAATGCCCAAATTAACCTGGAGGTCAATCCATCATTTTGGAGATGCTTTGAGACTCCTCCTACCCTGAGCCTTCTTTTCCATCACACTGATTACCAGCAAAAACCACACAAATGAAAACAGCACACATAAATTATTTCCTTGACAGTAGCAAGCCACATTACAAGCCGAAGATGACTTTCAGGTGGGCATCTGCTCAGTCAGTTTGGGAGTTTCAAAAGCATGGTGAGAGAAAGGAAGACAACAGGGTGAGCATGTTGGTGAGCGTAGCGCTACTGTGTAACACTTTGCAAGTTACAGTCCCCTCTGAGCAGAAGCCTCATCTGCACATCTACTAAAGAAAAAACCCTGACTAGACACTGCTCATTAGGCCATTCCCCTTCTCCAAGAACATTAAGCAAACCATAACATGATTTACTTTAGAAGCAAGTGTTCTGGCTTAGAGTCCTGGCTAGGTTTGATGTTTATGAAGTTACAATTTCTGCAGGTGCCTCTGAGAAAGGCAGCTCACAAGTGAACCAGCACACAGCACTGCTCCTGCTCACGCTTACTGACCTCATCTCTGGGCCACTGTCATGCCAGTCAGCATCATACAATGTTAGTACTCCCCAGAGAAATTCTGAAGCATCAGGGAATGAATGCACACAGAGGAAAGGTTATCAAAATGTGCCCCTGAGACCCTGTCATTCTTGAAAGGTAACGTATTTTCACTTATTGGCTTCCAAAAAAAAAAAAATCAATAGCTGTTCTTTAAATTGGGAAAAGCCAATATAAACTGTGGATAGCTGAGGCATGCTTTGACCTCTAAGAAAAACAACAGCATAAGGGCAGAAACAGGCTGCTGCCTACACTCCATTATGCTAAGATCAGCATTTTGGTGCTTGGTAGTAGAAAAGCAACCACCCACCTACTAGTCTGCCACCTCTAAACAGTGATTATGTTGATATCCCATGTAATTCTGGATGGTTTGATTTGTCTTATGGTCCCACAGCATCATCCCTGTGCTTATACTGTTCAGATTAAATTTCTGGGAAAATCTTAAAAGCCAAGGTTTTTGCACTGTGCAAGCCTCCTTCACAGAATGGCATGTCACCAGCAAGTGGCTAGAACACATTTCTCTAGCACACCTTAGCCAAGGAGAACTGAGGATAAAACCCTACTGACATCTGGCACCACCAGCCAGCAACACAAAACAGAAGTCCTCAAGGAATGGCTTTTCAAAGGGCCACGGACCTTCATTTGTCTTACTTTATCTAACAATTCCTTGCTACTGCAGTCAAAGGCATTGCAAAAAGCACATCAAAATATGAGTGTTTTTTTCCTCTGCTCCTATTAGAGTTTAGTTCATTGTCTTCCATATCTAGCCTGACAGCATCCATCTGCCTCATCTGGTGGAAGCTGTGTAATGCTCGCTATCCACCTGGAAAAAAGGTACGGCTTTCAAATTTCAGGCTTCGAGATACAAATTCTGGTAATGCTCACCTGCCTTCTCACTCACAGGTATAAGCAATACAGCAAAAGCTTTTTCAAAAAAGCACATGTGGAGGACATCAAGCACATCAACCTTGATCTGATGTGCACCATACCACCTACAACGTCATGAGATGCCCACCCAAACTCCTGATCTTTCTCCTGATTTTAAAAGCTACTGTGCTTCACTCAGCATTGCTCAAAACCCCGCGAGCACAAAACAAATGACCAAGATTCACACCCAGCAAGAAGTGTGATCATGCTGCCAACCCCTTGCATTGATTCATCCACCGAGATCCCTGGAAAGCATCAAAAGATAAGGAGAGAGTTAATAGTGTTACATGCTCTCTCACTGCTCGTTAGCCTGACAAGTCTGACTGGGCCATGCTGAGACCACAGAGCAAGAACACAGATGGACAATTACACGTTTTTAAAATTGCTCTCTGTGCCAGCTCTAAATCTTGAGAACTGTGGGAGTAGATTCCCTGCTCTTTTTACCCATTCCCCTTGAACTACATTATCAGCATCAGGATTTTTCTTCCACTCTTCTTGTTTTCCAGGAAAAAACAGAAGCAGCTGCTATTGCTCAGACAGCTACCTTAACTGTCTTCAAAGCAAAGCAACAAAACAGGTGACAGTCTCCCAACCTCCTTGGCTAACACACCCTTTATTTGCCACCTTTGTCACATTTAGTTGGTCTTACTAGTCATGTAATGAACAGAGAGGACATCACAGCCACCGATAAGGAATCAGAGCCTAAGCAAGGACTATGGAAAGCTCAGGCTGTTCTCAGATGTCTGATCTGTTTCTCCTGCAGCCTTTTCCATCTGCTGTCTCCTAAAAAGGGTCTGGGATCTAGTGGTTGAAGCTCTGGAAGAGGACAGCAGATCCAGAATTAAAACAGTCAGCAGTGTAGGACATAGCTGTCCATTCAACAAGCACACAGGTGAGCTAAAATTAATAACAGAAAATCAGTATTTCAGTAAGGAGAGGCAGCATCAAGAAATCCCAAAGCAACAGTACTGTACAGCTGCAGAGAACTGAATTATAACCTCACCTCCACTTTAAGGTCAGCACTTCTTGCTGCAAGGGAATAAATGAGTCCTTCACCAGCTCTGCACAACTCTACTGAGGAGCTCACCAAGGTGAAGAGCTCAGCTGCCCAGACAACATCTCAGACTGGGCTCGGGACTCACCACCTCACCCAGTGAGGCCTAAGTTAAACCTCAATGACTTCAGAGGACACAAAAAAAGAAGCTCCATCCATGGCCTGTAGCTCTGCCTGCACAATTCCCATCATCACTGGCATTCTTGTACAGAGACTCAGAGCACTGGCCAAGAAAGGGCTTTTGTTAGCATAGGCAAACCTGACAAGAACCTGCTCTCAGCCACCTATCTTCACCTTTGGTTCTTCTGCTCAAAAAGTCATGAACTTCACCACTAAACCCCTCAACTTAAGGTGCAGCTTAAGGTCCTTGAATTTCAACTTGAAAACACTCTCCTCTGAATAATCTTTCTTGAGTCCTTGATGTAGGCTGAAAACCTGAGAAGCAGCAACACAGAATGAACAATGAGGTTTTTTTCCTGGCACATCCTAGATGATAATCACTTACAAACAGTGAAAATCAGGTTATTTTTCACTCCACACTTTAACTGTGGCAGATGAAATATCTCAAGAACTTCAGCCAGTATATATCCCAATAATTACTGCAATGATTTAATCTTATAACCATTTGGTTATAAATCGGACACCTTATGTACTTCTTTAGCACTTTCAAGTGGTAATAGCTGCACGGTGAACCATCATGTTCCCTCACCTGGAATACAAGCTGCCACTCAACTCTGCTCAGCATGTGTACCAGCACAACTTGTTTCCTCAGAGCACAGTGGCCACACAAATAAAAGCACTCCTACAGCAGCAACCCAGAGGCTATTCTAAGTCACAAATGTGGTCTCCTTCACAAGTCAACAGCAGGGAGCCCTTATCCAGAGTTCATGTCTCACATAGAACAGCTCAACAAACTTTTCTGACATGAGTTTGCCGACCTCTTTCTACAGAACTATATGAACTTTAAGTATTCCTTATATTCAGCAGCAAGTCACACACTCAGTGTGACACTGCTTGTTTGGCACTGACCCTTCCTACTTTGATTTGGCCCATGCAATGCACCAGCTCAGTGTGGACCTGTCTATCCTCGTGAGAAAGTAAAAGGAGCTGTGACAGCATCACCTTGCCAGACTTCAGGAAAAGAGCAGGGCTCTCCCCATCGACAGATGGAGAATGGAGCCCTGCTATGGCTTTGCTTTGGCTGCTTGGGTCATGCACATGGGGAAGCAGCCGAGTCACTGAACCAGCACAAGCCACAGCTCTGCCAGCACAATACAGGACCATCAGTACAGCACAGCAACACTGCAGTACCAGGAGGGCATTCTGACCACAAGAACAACCTGTGAAAAGCTCTGGCTCTAAACCACACAAAGCAAGCACCTGCACAGAAATGCAAGGCTTCTAGTCTGGAGTCCTTGCCTTGGAATCTGCGGTGTACAAACAAAGCAGGGTCCTGAACACAGGCCTCCCACTCCTGAATGAACACCTAAGCCACTACTCCTTTGAATTTCATTTTGCCTTCCACAAGCCAATTTAAGGTAGAGAAGATGTTTCAAAGTAAAATCGATTCTTGATGGTAATCAATAACCTGACTCTGCTCTTCCCTCACACGTTGACACACTGACACCACAGGGCTGGACCAGCTCAATGTATGTGAGCTCCACTCTGCTGCAGTCCCAGCTGGACACAAAGTTCACTTTCATGGAAAGAGCACAGAAGAATCATATTGATGCACTGAGTACAACAGAGATTTAAGGAAAGCCAAGGACCACATCGTTTTGCAGTGCCGAAGAGAAAACAAGCAGTAACAAATTGCAACAGTTAAACCCTGGCACTGGGCATGCAATTCCCTATTAATGCAAACACACGTCCTGCATTGAGAGGCAAGTTCATAAACCAGAGGCTTCAAAGGAGCTTCAATCTCTTCTGCCAGAGAGAAATTGGCTTGAACTTCCATTTAGAGGCTGTACTGCCTTTGCAAATTGCTCTTGCTGCCCACAATTACAGCCATTTGGGTGACAGTCACCTGCTGTTCCTAATCTATTTAATATGAAGGAGGCAGGAAAAGCAGACAAGAAAGTCCCAACTGGAAAGCACTGCAATCAGTTTAAGATTCTTTCTAGTTCCAGGATTCAACAGCTTTAGTTTAACAAGGCAAAATTATATAATGTATTTTCTAAAATTAAGAGCCACTAAACTAAGATCTTCATTTGGTAATTGTTAATTTTTACACTCTGAAGCTAAAGTTCAGCATTAGCAACTGATACAGGAATGGAATAATCAAAACAGACATTAATATCAGCAAAAACCTACAGGGGGGTTGACAGCATGAAGACCCTTTACCATTCCAGTATACCCTCCAGGAGCTGGAGATCACTTTCATGCCACTTCTGCTACTCCAATCAGGCAAGAAAAATCATACCATCTTCTTATAGGAGAAGATAAATTGTTCTGCAACAGGAGATCAGGGCTAAATGATCTTCTTTAAGAGCTGCAGTGAGCAGACTGTGAAAATTTGTGCCCTGAATCTTTCACTGCTTGAATACTGATCTAAATTCTTCTCAAGCTTTCAGAAGAGTAACACTCAACAGTAGCCTCAAACCATTTAGAAAGGAAAGCAACAGAGATAGCTCTCATTTCAGTTCCTTCAGTCCAGAAATGCACGCACACACAACTACCGTGTGTTGGCCTTTTACAACCAATGATTTGCCAGCTGCTTCCCCAGGCAAGGAAGTCAGTGTTTGGTAGTCAGAGCATTTGCAGACGTTGGGGTGGTGCAAAGACAACCTCCTGCTATTCTGAAGAAAAAGCAGCCCTCTGGGCCTCACCTACTGCCATTAGGAGAAAGTATCAGCAGCTGTGAGTAACAAGTACCCCCTTGTACCCTACACACAGCTAACAGTGTAACCCATTTAAAGAAGCAACATGTAGCAAACAACACAAAAACATCAGCTTCACATATGACGAAAATCAAGTGGGCAAAAAACATTGAAGGATTTTTCTGTTATCAAAGAGCTAAGGAACATGACTTTGTTGTAACTCTGGTACCAGGAGAAAACGGTGCTCCAGACCTCACTGCAAACTTTCTGTTGCTGGCTCTGTGACCTATTGATACAATAACTGCTGTAAACAAAATATGCATTAGCCTTGGTGTATGCAGAATTACAGCCTCATTGTCACCCCAGCTCCAGCTGTTGCCTATTCCATCAAAAATTGGTAGAAATTTCTAGTGATTCCTCTGTAGTTGCTCAAGGGAACAGTAAGCACTGAGCAGTACAAAGGACACTAGAAAAGCAACTGGTGCAGGAAAACATGTCTTTTTCTTAGTTATCATTCTTAAGAAACTGCAGGTAAGATACTGGTGTCAAAGCATAAAATCAGTATCTTAGGAGCCCTGAACAACTTCTGTTCACATAAGGCAACCAATGTTTCAAAGGACAGTGAATGAAGAGAACAAAAGGTATTCCTACAGTCTGGCTTGTCCAGGGAAGTAGCAAAGTCCCTACTATGGCTCACAGCTCTCCTCAGATTTTTCAAACAGTTCAGGCAGCAGTGCTCACATGAAAAGCAACAGCAGCACTTGAAGCCCCAGCTCTCCCGTCTCCAGATTTAGGCAGGTGAGTGTTACTGCTGGGAACTGCTGCCCTCTGCTGTCACAAGAAACAGACCAAGTTAGTCTGACAAAACAGGTTTACTGCTACACATAAATAAAATCCCCCATGGTAACAACCAGCAGGTTACGGGGCAGTCAGATTTCAAGCGGGTTCACCCAGGCCCCTCAGTTCTGGTGTTACATATTTATAAAACACTTGGCCCTTCTTGCAGCACAGCCTGAGAGGCCTCTTGTAAGCCAAACTCAGCCCAAAGTATGATTCTACCCAGCCCATCCCCTTTGCTGCAGCTGTTTCAGAGGCAAAAGCACCCAGATGTTAGTTTGCTTAACCGAACACTTCCCACTACCCGCATATCTTTGTCGTGGATTGTGAACATCACCAGGGAAAGTGCCAGCCAATATCCTGCCCCCAGCATAGAACTTGGACTAGCCTGCAGGAATATGTTTTACCCTCATCCCTGTGGGACCAGATGTGCTTCCTTTCTTGCCTCAACCTTCCCAATGACAGCACCACCAGGGAGCTCTGCCAACCATTATAAACACTGGGGAATCCTAAGTGAATTTGTATTACATTTACAAATGTTTTGAATTTGAACAAACCTGAGGTCTGCATACAAGGATACCCTGCATTTCTCAGGCAGGAAAATCTTGGCCTCATTTTCCCTGAGGTCTGTATGTACCCACAATAAAAGAAAAAAAAAAAAACAGTGTAAAAGAAAGAGAAGACCCACTGCGCCTCAGAGCCCAGCTCCAGCCTGCCCCCAGCACTGCAGCACCCAGTCTGCACTGTGCCCACAATGGACATATCACATCTGCCAACTTACTTGACTTCCTCACCAGCAAAATCAAACGTTTTGGTGATTGTCACTTTTCCTGAATCTTTTGGCTTCTCCTGAGTCTTATTCCCACTCTTCTCTTCTTCAGCCTACAAAATACATGAAGGAGAAAGCAAAAGAATGCATTTGTGGAGCCAAGCCAAATTATCATTCCCAAGGGCCGAGGGCCCAACACAGATCTTGCTTAGCACTGCAATTTAGAATGGTGATAAAAGCAAATCATCCACAGACAAGAAAAAGGAAATAAATACCCTTTCCACCAGAATAAATTTCCCCTTTTTGGTTCCAGGCTGTCATTGAAGCTCTAGGATCAAAACAAGTTCAAAACAAGAAGTGAATTTGTAATAAATGGAGCAAAAATATACTGCAGTGGTTCAGAAAGCAAGCAAAAGGCTGGAGACTTGGTTCTCCCAAACTAAGCACCACCAAGCAGTAAAGCTGCCAAGGTGAATTCCACAAAAGTATGTTTATTTTTACTGAAGAACAGAGAAGAACACAACTCATCAGCAGAAAAATGCTGATCTCCCTACTTGTTAATAACATCTCTTATTTGAGAAGGAAAAATCTTTATTAAGCAATTTGTGAACAATGCCTCTTAATTTACTCAGTCACAGCTACAGCTGCTAAAAGCATACATAAAAACCTCAGACTCTGTAAGTTACCAAATCAAAACCTAAATTCTTGCTCTAAATCAACCACAGACATCTTCAAGCAGGCAATGCAAGCCCAAGTTAAGAAGTTCACAAAGAGAAAAAACGAACTGCATTTCTCCATGAATTATTTCAGGTTATGGAGGAACATTCAAAGACATCTCATTTTTTAGCAACCTGCCCATAAAAGTAGAATTGCTCAGAAGAAAATGTTTACTCTCTTCTTCCCTCTGACTCTACAAGCAACCACCCCAGCTGCTCAGTCAATAACAAGGAGAAGCAGGAGGGCTAAGATGAAAGGACTCTTCTTCCAAAAGCTGCAATCAAATATTACACAGCTATACTTGCTCTGCAACCTTCCAGCAGTCATGGAAAGAAGCTGCACACAGTCAGACCTGTACTCAGCAGGCAGACTCCAGACTTCTGTCACTAAACATTTTTTTTTTGGCTGACCATTTAAAAAACCCCAAACTGATAATTCTAGCAACAGAGGCTCAGCTGTGGTACTTGCTTCATTCCTACCACCTTAAGCATGAAAGGCTTTGCCAGGCAAACACATGCACTTAGTTTTACTGAGAACCAAATACTTTTAAACAGCTCCCACACAGAGAATTCTCTCTCCAGAAAAACCTTTGTGCACTGAGAGCACTTCACTGGGGCTTACAGAGGACACAAGAAAGCCAGATTCAATCTTGCTATAAACATGCAACATGCAGCACCTTTCAGACCCCCTCACAGCAGGGAGATGTCAGCACACACCTCTCTTGTTTCTCCATTCAAACACACACACAGAGCCTCCATTTTTTTTTTTTCCTTTTAAGCATCAGGAAAGGCACAAGCCTTGGGGAGAGCTGTGCCCATAAGCCCAACTCAGACCAAAGCTCATCATTCCGGTGTCACAAGAGGAATCCAGGACCAGGAAGGAAAGCCAAAAGGGCTGTGTGGGACACTGTGAGATGCTGACAAAACAGTTCCTAAAGCAGGACCACCAGATCACAGACCTCCCCATCTGGAAGGAAACCAGCCTCATGCAGTCTGGCCCATCAGGGTATGCTAGTCTTACAAAGCAGAGGGGGCAGGGGCAACCTCAACCTCTTCCCAGCTCTGATACCAGCCAGAACCAAGGCTGTATGCTCTAAACCTTCAGGCCCTTCCCACACTCCCTGGGTGCATGCCCAGACCCCTGTTACCTTCTTGATTTGTGTCACTTGCGTGGCAGCCACTGCTTTGGGTTTCTGTCCTACATCACTGAGGAAACTGGCCCAAAGAGCGTCCTCTTTCTTTTTTGCTTCTTCTTCTCTGCTTCTTTCTACTTGTTCTACATTATCCCCTTCCTCCTCTTTTTGCTCCTTTCCATTCTGCTGGGCCTTTTCTTCCTCCTTCTCATCTGGCTCTAGCAAGAGACCACCTTTCTTCCTCTTCCTGAAAGCAGATGCCAAAAAAAGAAGAAAAAATGTATATGGAGCTGCTGCAACACTGCTGCAACAGAGCTGAACTGTAAGCCTGGGCAAAGCAACACAATATTTCATATTTCTACTAAGACATTCAATCTGGGAGGGTCTCTCTTAACCTTGGGGGGTGTACATATTTTATTAAAAGATGATGCTGCTCAGAACTGCTGCAGGCAGCGCCCCTGTAGTGAACTGACTCGTTTGCACGCGTTTCTGTGAGTATGTAATGTACTGAAACACTGGCACAGGTTGGCCAGGGAAGCTATGGCTGCTCCATCCCTGGAAGTGTTCAAGGCCAGGCTGGATGGAGCTTTCAGAGACCTGGTCTAGTGGGAGGTGTCCCTGCCCATGGCAGGGGGGTGGAACAAAGTGGTTTTTAAGGTCCCTTCCAACCCAAACCATTCCAGGGTCCTGCGGTTCTGGGATAATGCAGGAACCAAGAGGGGAGGAGAACTTGGGCTAGATAGAAATCAACCTCAACTAAAGTTTGCATATATTTATATCAACGAGAGTGCATGCTTTGCACTTAAAAAGGTTAACATAAACAACTCCTGCTGGGGTCGGTTTTCAGGCACAATGTTTAGCGGGGCCGAGGTTCTCTGCTCTTGCCACTAAACCGGAACGCAGAGCAGCGTTTCCCGTTCCTCCGCCCCTCAGCGTACCAGCGGCGGCACCAGGCCGGATCACCGCTGCCGTACCTGCTGGCGGGACGGCGGGGGCTCCTCCTGCCGCGGGGCGGCCGCGGGCTGTCCGCCGGCTCCTCCTCCCGAACCAGCTCGCTCTCATCATCCTCGCTGTACTCCGCACCTGCAAGCATAACCAGTGAGCGCCGGGACCGCCGGGACCGCCGGCTGCCGCCCGCCACCACTCACCTGAGGGCACATAGTCGTCATCCTCGGCCGAGGAGTATTGCTCCGACTCCGAGCCCGACATGGTGCGGCCCCGGCCCCGCCGCCTCACCGCGCCTCCCGCCAGCCGCCGCC
>VXAC01001056.1:0-91452 GCA_013399225.1 Rhipidura dahli
TATATATGTATGTATGTTTCTCTATCTATAGACATGCATTTAATTTAGGTATTGAATTTTATCCATACTCTAAGATCAACCAGTTAACCTCTCTATCTGGGAAAGGGATTTTAGAACTCAAAGTTAATATTGTTGCTGCTCATCTAATTGAAGATGTAAAATGTCCTGTAAGTCTAGGCAAAAGATTATTCTGTTCTGCTTAATTTGTAATACACATTAGTAAGACATTTGCATAAACACTAACCACATCTAATGGGGGGGGGAGGGAACAGGATTTTTGAACAGAGTGTTCAGTATTTTTAGTTTCATGGGGTTTGTTTTCCTTCAGTGCTAGATATTTGGTATTCTTACTTTCTGAATCAGAAGAATGTAAGCACATTTCTAGGAAACTAGCAGTCACTTAATGATATGAAGGTATTAGAAAAAGAGGGAATTACCTTCCCTTATGGAACTATTAAACCTTCACTTAATCACTAATTAGTGAGATAAACTTCATACTGTGTAGATCTGTGATGCACTGTTAAAGATACTCCATCTTTTTCAGAAAACCTTCTGTTTAGAAATGTGTGTGGTTTATTTTTGAGTGCCAGTTTGGTTTATGTAGATGGTCTCTATTTTTTCTAACTGCTGTCTTTACAACTGGTTTTGCAATGGTTGCTCTGTGTGTGTTCTGTTTATGAAGATTTGTGAGAAAAATAGGTTTGGGAAGGTTACATGTGTTCTGAAATAATTATTTGCATCTTTGAAATCTTGTTTTCTATTTCTGTGGCTTTTTTTCCTTTCTTGTGTTACCAAATTCAAGATCCAACTTCCTTGGAAAACAAATTCTGTATTGTCATTATAGATCCCTTCTTATGAAACAGAATACATTTTTAAATGTTCATTTTCAGAACTCTTCAATATTAATTTCAAATGCTATAATAATATAGTGTGATTTTATTTTAATGTGATACTATCAGGGTATTAGTCTAGCTTTTTTATAAGTTTAGATGTTGTGATGTTGTAGTTTTTTGTTGCCAACATATAATGTTACGTTCTGAGAATATGCTGTCACTTAAATGTGTGTGCACTTAATTTGGTAAGGAGACATATGTCTGTGATCACTAAAAAAGCACAGCAAAAATTGCAGTATAAAGAGCAACTGACAGAGTCATTAGGTTTGAAGTATTCCTACCTTGTATATATAAAATAATAACAAAGTAATCAGAAACTCCTTCTTGTTTTGTAGTATCTTAAAAGTATATTGCATAAGTGTGATGTGGTGCATGGGGCAAGGTTTATTTTATGCCAGTGCAGCTGTGGTTAGGAAATCTGCAGCTTCTATAATGTAGAATGCAGTCCAGGAGATCTCTGGCCCTGTAATTATTCTTACTAGACATTACCTTACAACTTCTGATACCATAATACTAAGGATCTGTGTCTTGGATGAAGGCCTTGTTGTGCTATTTGCTGTGCAAATGTGGGGAAAAAATTACTTTTTATTCCAAAAACCTGGCAATCAGACAGGGGAAGATGGATGAGGATTAACAGGTTGTAAAGGAAAAGAAGAGTGATGATCAGCATCTTGAGCAGGGATCTTGCTGCATCAGTGGCCTGCATGTGATAAGATTTGGGCTGGGTTTTTTCTTTCTTCTCACAATAGCAATAGAGTTCAACAGAAACTTACAAAGTTCATAAGGAGAAATAGTAACTGTAAACGTAACAAGAATGTAATTTTAGGTGAGCCTGAAAATCTTCCCAACTGTGATGGACAGTGAGCCAGAGAGAGAAGGGTATTTGCTTGCAGGCTTGACTGGAAAGCTGGTCACTTTGGCTGGTCATACATACTTGCCAAGAGGTTGAACAAAATACTGAATAAAAATTGATAAAGTGCAATTGGGCTGGCCTTGAAGAATGGCACCTGATGTTTGAAAATGAAAACTGGAGGCAGGAGCGAAGGAAGTAGCAGGAAGGGAAGCACTGCAAAGAGAGAGATAAGTTGCCCAAATCACTGGCTAGAAAAAGAATGATTTTATCAAAGCCAGGGAAGAGATTATTTGAATAATCAATGAAAAGCTGATGAAAGCCAGGACAGAAGATTTACATATCAGTTGATAGAAGAATCTGTATTTCTGTGTTACTGGGAAATAATTGACAAGATATTAGACTGAGTCTGGTAAAAAGGACATGAAAATTATGCTTAAATATTGCAGAAAGAGCAATGGTACCAGGTGAAAGAGAAAGGAGGTAACAGGGAGAGTTGGGGACAGTAAAATGTTTAAGAATTCTTTTCTAGTCAATCTAGGGATTGAAACAATGTCAGGATATATTCAGGTATGTCCCTATGAGAGACAAGTGTTCCTCAATCATTTCTTGTTTCATTAAAACTAGATTCTACTGTTGATAATCTCTCTTAATTCTGATGTCAGATAAGTACTTAACATAATAAATCAGGAGGCTAAAACAAAATTGGGCAGCCCAGCAAACTTTCATCTGTCTCATGCAGCATGGTAAGTAGTGTGTTATGATAGATAAAGTGACAGGAAAGGTCATGATAAAATGACATGTTTATTCTTCGTATCATCAAAGCCCATGGGAGGAATTTTTTGCAGGTTTCAGTTTATTTAGGGAAATGGCTGTACATTTTAATAGAGGTGCACACTTAACATTTTTCAGTAATTTGATTCTAACAGCACAGTTCTTGAATATTTTAGAGTGTGGCAGATCTAAGGCTTTGCTGTTGAACTTGCAGAAGCAATGGTAGAAAGTGTTTAAACCAATGGTTTGCTTCAATGCTGAGGATGGGCTGAGAGGTGCAAGAGTAACAGAACTATTTGCTATCATGGAAAACATTTGAAATAACTCCTACAACCTTGCAAGGCACTATGGGATTTTATGTGTGTATCTTTTACATGTACATCCAGATGCATGCAATTTTTCTCTCTCTCTTTTTTCCCTCTCAATTTATATATACACATACACTGGGAGTTAGTAAAGAAATCCCTGCTGGTTTGTGAACATGTCAATAGGGGATGGCTGATTCTGATTAAATCTCAGTAAAATGAGGTACAGCCTCTTTCAGACTTGAGAATGGGCCTGTGTTCCCAATAGTGTGGGTGTCATTTCAAACTGTTACCTTTCCACTGTGAGGCAGCTGGGTTAGTACTGTGGCAGTAGTGTGTTCAGTTGAGGCCTTTGCACACTGAGTGGAATATAATGACTGATTTTGAAGTTGGTGTCACCCAGACTTTGTAAAATGAAGAAAAAAGTCCAGTGAGATTTTAATTCACTGGAATTAAATTTTAATAGGGTATTTATTAAAGTGTTTTGTTTTCTAAACATGGTGCACTACTGCAGTGATGCATAAAGGCTGCACAGAGATTTACGTAGCAAGTGGTGTTACTTTTTTTCGAAGAATTTTAATTTTGTGTTCTGTGAATGAAGAGACTTGCTTGCACCACTCTGTACTCTCTTCATCTCTTCAGATATCTCTGTTCCAGATATCTTCCTATATACATGCTATTCCTAATGGCCTTATTGAAAAGGCCCTTTGAAAAATTGGATTTGCACTGTATAGATTCAGATTCAGCGTTATCTACTCAATGTTTTTCATGGCCATTGTCTTGCATGTGCCCTAGGGAGGGAAAGTAATTTGATAAATCTGTATTTAAACTTATCTGGAAAGTGAGGAGAGAAACTGCTCTCATACCTGATGGAAGAAAATGTTTAGACATTGATACAGTCCATAAATTCATAGTTTTTAAATATGGAGAACTATTAAATCGTTTTATCACCTATTGTCTAAAACAAAGCCAGCAAATCTCACCTAATTATTTCATTATTTAACTCAGTAAGTTGTATGCATGAAAATAGCTTGTCCAGAAAAGCATCCATTAGTTTGAAGGTGTCAAGAGATGGGAAGGCCACTTCTTTTCACAGTAATCATTCCAATAGTGAATCAGTCTGCATTTAAAGGACTAGGAGATTCTGTTTCTAATCTGAGTTTGCGAGGCTTCAAAGTTCAATCCTAAATTCATCATATTCCCTTTCTTGACAGACAGGAGACTGTATTAGCAAGTGGAACCTTTTGCAATAAAAATATTTAGAACCATAAATTAAACTTCTTTTTAGCTTTTATTGTGAAACTGAATTCCTTAAACCCCTCATTGTAAAATAGGGTTCTTTGCCCACAATTTGTGCAGCTTTTCTGTGGCCCTTGTCTGTACTCTTCAATTATTCAACACCCTTTTTAAGATATGGAGAAAAGAAGTAAGGCATTCAATTCAATCTGGTGATGTATTTCAGGGGAGCATGATTCACAGGTGATTCACAAAGATTATGCAAGACATGAAGCAGTTTCTGTGTTGCTTTTATGTTTCATGTCCGCCAAGTTATGACAGTGTGTCATACCAACTCTGGTTTACTTTTGTTGTCTAGCTGTAGAAAGTGTGGTAAAGAATCAAGAATAAGAGCATCTTGAGCGCCCCTTTTTAATGTTTTCCTCCTCCTAGATATGCAATCCCCAGCGCTGAGATCTACCAAAGTATAACTTATATTTGTGAGTATTGTAGAAACTTCTGGAGATTGTGAAGTTGGTACTGTGAGTGATAACCCCAGTCCACCACTTGGCTCTCGTGCTGGTGTCACTGACATCTTCATTACAGACCTTAGTCTAGACTAAAGTGGCTAAAACTTGTTCATACCTTTTCTGTCCTCTTTCTTCTGTTTCAGAGCCATACTGTAATCATGGGATCTATCAAATGACTGCAGCTCTGTGCCTGGGGTGACATTTCTTCCTGCCTATGCACAGCAGTGAACCCTGCAAGTTTTTTGCATTATGATTTGATGGTGATATTAGAGTTTTTAAAGGGGATGTGGCCTAGAGGCCACGTGCTTCAAAGTAGCTTACCTGCTGTCTCAGCATGGTACAGTGTGACCCTCTTGCAGAAGAAATGTTGGAATCCAAACTTTTTTCAGCTATCTGAAAGACTGGCATCTGTGCTGCTTTCTGTGAGTTACAGGGGTTCGTTGTCTTCAGAAGCACGAGCATCCTGAAGCATGTCCTGTCTGGGAACTTAGTTAAGTGCTGTGTTCAAGCTGCAAGAATGGGGTGATGGGGTAGGGCACAATGTATTTCTTTTAGTCTGCAACTAATTTTTTGTTATGTTGAGAAACACCTGTGTAAGGAGATGCCAAACTTATAGCAGGAATAGAGCTGAGTAGTGGGGCTCCTGCACTTAGCTGTAGCTACTTCAATGGATGTCGTAGGGCCAAAAATTGTGGTCTAATTGTCCAAAAATGGGTGGGTTGGTAACATTGCCTTGATCAGAAGGATCCTTTCACATAGAGAATAGATTAACAAAAATAGTGCAGGAGATTTTTTTGAGCTCTCCCACTGCAGTGCATGAAGAATAAAGTTGTTTTTCTCTATATTCATTTGCTTTTTCATTTGTCTCTCTACTACTGTCAAAGTCAAAAGCCCTTACTGAGAAAAGGGCTGATTTCAGCCAGTGTTTTGCTTCACCAGACAGTATTTTTAGGGAACATAAACTTGGTATTTTTTCATGAATTTTAATCCATGATATCTAAAAGAAAAAAATAGTTTTGCTTGTGTGTAAATGTGATGCACCTATCCTGGATCAGACTGCTTCCATCTCCTTCAGTTTGCTTTCTTCAGATGTGCAATGCCAGATGACTGGCAAAAAGGTTTGAAAAGCTCTGTCTGGGTTATCACTATCTGTCCCTCATGGAAATCATATGCCAGGTATTTAATAGGTCATAAATTACTTCAGCTCTGAAATACAGTGTTTCAGAAAGACAAAAACAATCATTCTTACCTTTATTAGCATCTAAACAAGTATCACAATGAGATTTCTCAGGCCATCTCTTCTTGTGTTTCTCTCAAGCTAGATTGTGTTCCTACAATGCCCTGTAAAGCTAAAAATGGTTTAAATATGGATTTCAATTTTTAAATTAAGCAAAAAGAAAACAATTTTATCCGTCAGGACTTGTGTCAATTACTTTTTGTGTATCCAGAATGTCTTGGCAGTGTGAGATAGAGAACGGAGATTCTCAAATAAGTGTTGAGAGTGCTCTCAACTAAGTGTTGAGGCACTCTTTTCTTCTTTTTTTACTCCATGTATTACATTGCAAGTGTATGAAATTTTGTGTTTTATTTTTATCTGTGCATTGCACTGAGGAAATCCAAACTGTGTTGGTGGGGCCGTCAATGCCATTATCAGGAACCCATTTTTCTACTATGTGACCTTTTATTCCAGTCAGTAAAGTCTGTGGATTTGTGTGGTGTACAACTGGAATAACACAGTAATGAGTGGAGCCCCAGAAAACAGCAGACAGCAACATATCAGTGTATTTATCACTTTTAAAAGGTTATGGCATGTTCCAATGGCCTAAATAAAGTAGTTCCATATTGGTTTAGTTAAACCTTGCTTAAATATTTGATTTTGTGAATCACATAGCTCATTACATTTTCATATTAAATTTATACTAAAAACCTGCCTTTAATTGCTGTGTTCATATAATTCATAACCTGCAGTGCTTTCTTATACTTTCTTCACCCGCTGGGGTTTCTCAAAGGATCTCAGTTTGTCCTGGCACACCCATCACATCCATGGCACAGCTCAATGAGATAAGGGCAGGGGAGCAGTCTCAGCTCAGAAATGCCTCCTATGCCTCTTTTCCAAACCAGTGTTTTCCATAACCACGTTTATTGGCATTAATAATACTATTTTAATATATCTGTGTATGTGCATGCATTCACAGCATCAGGAATGTGGTAGCATTCAGTTTTGTTGCCCTAAATGCTGCTGTTTGTGTGTGCAGTCCACGCTGTTCAATCTTTCAGTCCTGTGCATTTACCACCCATTCAGGCTCTGTGCAGTATTCACACATATATTATGTAAAATAAAATAATAATAATAATAAAAAAACCATTATTAAGACTGGGGGGGCCTGTGAATGGATTATTACAATTTGCCTATCATGGTAATGACACCTGTTAGAGGTGTGATACAAAAGGCAGTGACAGGGAGTGTAATTTAGTAATTGTAGCTATTGTGCTGTATAGCTGGTCAGTTCACCAGGCAAGTACAAAGAAACCAGTGTTAAGGCTAAGCAGGGGTGGGTAAGCTTAATAGACAGAGCTAGTGCTTTACTGAAAGAAACTTTTGGTGGAGGGCTAGCTCCCAGGGGGAAGGAGTTGGAATGGGTTGAAAAGAATGAACAGAAGTATAAAATTGGTACAGGTTTTCCCATTTCAGTTCTTAAAGAGACAGGGGACTTCTGGTGATGAGCATGGCTTGCTCCACTGGCCAAAGGAGAGCAAGGGGGAGAGGGAAGCTTTTTGAAATACTGGGAGGGTGCTGATTTATTGCAGCTGCAGAACTGAGGTACACCCAGGCCAGCAGTTGTTGCTTTGTTGCTGAGCATCACAGTTGACTTTGGCAAATTTTTCCTTTCCAAGGTAGTGATGAGGAGATTAAGAGGGTCAGAAGGGAAGTTTGAGGGGTCGTAGGAAGCCGCTGCTGGCAGGTCATAAACTTGAGTCCTGGACAAATCTGCATGTGCATATATGATTTGAGTGTTCATTTGGATGGCAAGCCTGCCAACTGCAAGTATTTGAAGACTTAACTAAGGTCTGAAAAGTTAACTAAGGTCTTCACTGGCTTCTTTCCTGGTATACAGAAGCCATAAGGTTCATAGAGGTTTTTTATGTTTTTTATGTTAAAAGGACTTCAGGATACAGGGATAATTTGTTACCAGTTCCTTTGTAAATGCATTTTTTTTGTTTGTTTGGAACACAGACCTCATCTTCCACACCTTGGACACAAAGTAGTGTTTATTTTCTTAATGCCAAATATCATTGGTTTTGATCATATCGTAAACCAAAGAACAACACAGACTACACAAATCTTTTTCCTGCTGCAGTATCCCTGCAGACCCCAACAGACTATGTAAAATACACAGCCATTAATTAATTTCGTGTTTCTATAATTATGAGAATGCTAAAGTGCTTAAAGACTTCTAGCACCAGACCTATTTAAAAAAAAAAAAAAAAAAAAAAAGCCATTTGAGATTGTCTTTATCTCTTCTCCCTTCACCTCCGTCTGTATATTCGGTTTTCCACACAGTATATTGGTCTTTCTTCATGTGAACCTGTAATTATTGAACAAATTGTTGTCACAATGAAGAACCTCGTAGACGTTTATGAGGATGCGTTAGAAAACAATAGGCCTGAGAGATAAGTAGTGAACACAGCACTGAAACATATTAAGGCCAGATTGAGCCATTTAACAGCTTTGAGAGAACAAGGAAGTAGCCTCAAGTTAACAAAGGTCTGCACAGCAGGGCGTTTATGCCAGCAAATACTAATTCACATTTGCTAAACAGTGTAAACAGATTTGCAGGCAGCACCAGGCATCCCATTTAAAGGGATTAGGTGTGCCACTTCCCTATTGTCTGGGCTGAGGAATGTGGGGTGTTCAATCTGCTCCTTGCAATTAGCAGACATGCCCTTGGTGCAAAGCCAGTGGCAGGGCACTTAATCCATTGATTGGAAAGGTAATATTTCTTCTCTGAATTTAGAAGCTTGTCCCGTGGTGTAACCTGCACCCCTGCTGACCCCACACCTCACTGTTAAAGTGACCACGCACCGTGTGTCAGCCAGACAGCTGACGAAGTGCATTTCATGTGCATAATCTATGCCAGCTGGCATATGGATTTTGTTGCAGTCACCTTGCCATGCTGCAAGAGGAAGGGAATACCAACCAGCTTTGTAATCAGAGCAAACCCAAGTGTTAATAAATGGGCCATCCCCATGGTCCAATAGTAAGTGCAGGGTGTTGCTTGTTTATGTTCCAAGTGCACAGCCCATACTAGAAACTTCTTTTTTTTCCTCAGCAAATGTTAAAAACACAGCAGAGGATTCATGTGATATACATACTATTATCACTAATTTCTGTAAGAATTGATTGATATTACACTGGAGCTGGAGAAACTCCTGCATTCCTTGTGTCCTGTCATACAGAAAGGCTCTTCCCAGGCTCCTTCAGCTGGCTGAAGGGTCAATACAGCAGAGTTCCTCTGACTCTTGGAAAGAAGTTAAAAAATCAGTCCCAGAGGCACCTTCCTAGAAAATTTTTATAAAACAAGGTTGTGTAAGAACAGGAGAAGAATGAGCTGGTATTCAGCCGAGCACTTAGGAATTGTCTGCAGGCATCTGGATTAACTGCAGATTATATGACAAAGTAGAACGGAGTTTTGTGCCAGTAGAAAGGAACTGGAGCAGTGTGTGTGTAGTGACAAGCATCACTGGGTGATTTCCCATGCAGGCTCTACTGGCCTTCTGGCTGGAGAGGAAGCTGGTCACAGTGCTGAGCTGCTCTGGGGAGGAGAGGTTGGTGCAGGCTGACAGCATGGAGTGTGCACACTCCAGGAACCACTGGGATCCACAGAATCTGCAGGTTTTTCAAACCTCCCAGCTGGCTGTCGTGAGCTGTTTCAAACAGTGACTCTAAGGAGTCGCTGCAATGGATTAGGCTGGTACAGGCTAATTCCCCAGATAACTGGTGGTAAAAGCCTTACCTGGTGCACACTGAGCTTCAGATCTGCCTGTGCCCCTCTGGCATCATCAGTACCTGTTTTACCAGTGATAGCATGTCAGAAATCCATCTCTAGCTATTTAGGGATGTCTTCTTTCAAAGAAGCTTCTCAGACATGTAAAGGATGTTCCTGGAAGTAGAAATACAAAGTTCACAGGACAGAGATGAAAGAGATTTGGAGCTGGGTTCCATTTTCTAAGAAAAGTAAAAGAATATCCAGTCTGTGAAACCAAAATTTCAAGGCCCATTCCATTCACTGTCTTTTAGGTTAAAGTATTGTTCATAAAATTATCATATAAGGTGTAAAAGAATGCTTCTTTCCAACAGACAAGAAGTTGGATCAAAGGCAACACACCTTTTCTTGAGTGCAGCCTTTATTTCTCATGAAATCACTGGGGCTCCTTGGTGGGTTAAAGGCAAGGATGTGGCTACAGCCTTGCTTGTGGCCACATTCAACCTTCCTGGAGTCAGACTCGGTGTTTGTGTACAGTGTTTAAAGGATAATAGCACTAAACACTGCCCTCACAAACCACAGTAATTACTTCTACTGCTGAAAAAGCCCAGAACATGAACAAAAATATCATAGGAAAGCTATTTCTAACACTAGTGCTGCTCTTTATGGCTAAGTGGCAGCCATTGCTTTTTTCCTAAATTATGTGTTCTTTTTTCAAGCATTTAGATGATGCAAGCCAGATTTTTGTGGCAGCATTATTGCTTATAGCCAAAAGAGCATTCAAGGAAACACTGCATTTCTGCTAAATTGCCATTTATTCAGAACACTCTTGAGTTGTTTATCTTTTTTCATTCTCCTGACAAATCAAGTAGCCATTGAGCCTGTATTTCTGAGTATAAGTTCAGTGATAATTTTGGTAAAGTAATAGCTACCATCCACTTTTTGGGGCTGAGAGTATGCAGAGTTCTGGGTTAGGTTTTATTTTTAAATGAAAACTTCCCAGGAAAATTGTTTTTCCTGTTTTACAGTAAAACTTTGTTTTGGAATTTTTTCCTGAAGTTTAATGTTGTAATAGAAAGTTTGTTGATGTAATTGCACTGTAGTTATTCTACAGTTTGGTTATTTTATTTGCTTACCTATTCTCTGGACTGATGGTTTTAGTTAGAAAAAAAATGATTGTGAGCATTCACTAGAAAAATTCTGTGAATGTCCTTTAGTTTTTTATGTTGCTTTTTATTCACTTTGAATGTTCCTAATAGTAAGTGTTTAATGGAGGGAGTGTTCCAGAGAAAAGAAATGGTAGCAGGTAATTGTGCAAAGGTATGTAATTTGAATATTTGTCCCAGGCATGTGAATATGAAACTTCTTTGGGGTTCATCCAGGCTGCAAGTAAGAACAATAACATCAGATGGAGGTGATTAATCAAGTGTTGCAGAGAGAAAAATATGAATTACAAGTAATCAAAACCATATCTAGGACAAATAGTTCACAGGCAATCCACAGGCCACACATGTTCACATGAGCAAATTATTGAATTGTTTCAAGGTGAGGACATTTGTATACATGGAAATCTTTGTATGCAGTCATCGATAAAAAAATGTACTAATACACTTGCATAATTCATTGACTTCATAATTTCTATAGAATTCCATTTTTGAAATAGACCATTGTTTCTGTTTCACCTCTAAGGAGTGGGATGTACATTCTTTACCTTAGAACTGACTTAAGCCTTTTTGCATTAAATAAAGCAAGCTGACACTCTGCCCTATCCAATGCATGGCATAACCCTGAAAAGTACTCTATCATTCACCTTTGAGCATAATACTGTAATTAACTTAAAAATATTAAAACTTAGACTGAAGGACCAAAATAAATATAATTTTATTTGTGGCTGTTTCTGATTTTTGTCATTTCTGAGGTGCATGTCCTCTTGTTCTGCCACTTGGCAAAACTGCTAGATCCCTACTTCCAGGGAGGTTGTATAGGAACATTTTTTATCTTTGTTAGGCACTGTAACTTTTAGCTTAATAGTTTTTAATTCAATTAGAGTGGATTAAGTTTACCATAGGATCTTTGGAGCCCCTCAGAGGACTGATCTGATTAATTACTTTGCAAAACAGATTGTTAAAATAGCTAGGTTTTATGCAGTTTCTCTTTGCTTCTGTAGTTCACAGGCATTGTTACTGGATAGGTGAGGTTAATGTGGGAGACATGTTCCCACAAGCTCACGGACTCTCTGACTTGGCTCTCCTCCCCAGACAGAAACAGGCTCCTGAGGGTGGGGACCGTGGAGGATCCCTTCCTGGGGTGTGAGGTATCCCCTCCAGTGTGGTGAATTTTCTCTGTCAGCCCCAAGTAGGTGACCAGCAGAGGAATCAGGATGGTCTGATGTACCTGTCCTTACAAATTTAGTAGCAAATGAACTTTGTAATGCAGACTACAGGCTGGAGTCAATTTTATTTATGGTTTTAGTTGTAGCAACCTTTAATAGCCCAAGCTAGAAAATATGTCCTGCTCATCATCCGTGCTCCTGATGTGTGTCATGTCTGGGGCAGTAGGGAGCAGCAGGGTGAGGAGTTACTGAGCTCCAGACGTTGCTCTGCTTCTCTATGGGTTCACACAGGTCAGGGTTTAGTGGTTTGTGTAAGTGGGTGTGGTCCTGCTCTTGAGCCAAACCAGACAGTCCTTAGCAGAGACATGGCATCTAGTTATACACTTCCTTATATGACAAATTAAAGTCGCTTTTACCATTCTTGGGCACATTTGTCCCATCCCTCTGCAGCCTTGGCAGGCTCACGGCAGCAAATCAGACATGGTTTTGAGGCAGGCAGTGCAGCAGAGTGTAAGGGTCACTGTGAAGGGAAGGGAAACCACCTGTGTTGGACCTGGCTTGTAATTTTATTGGATGCAACTGCACAGCATGAGTTGGAAAGGGGAAGACACTGTGTGTTTAGAGGCCTTTGTGTGTCCCTCTGTGGCTGGAAGTTGTAGCTGTGTCTGTAGCCCGAGCAGAGGGAGTGGAGCAGGTCTCATCTCCACAGAACAGGCAGTTCACTGGAGTACATACTCACTCACTTCCTCCCTTCATTCTCCAGCATGAACTGGAATGACTAAAACTCATGAGAGTGAACAAAACCCATCATTTTCTGGGTAGAAGGAAGCTGGCTGATAGGCTCAGAATGGGGATTTCCAAAGTTAATTCAGATCTGTAGGGGTGAAGTCCAGTATCAGTCACTTCAAACAGACTGGAGATTTCCAAACCTAAGGCAGGTTTGTAGGGACAAAGTCCAGTGTTATTGTCTTCAAACAGACCATGTGGCCAGCAGTTTATGTGTTAATGGGAACTTGTGTGTGTATAAACTCTATTCATTTTTAAGTTTTATGTGATTTTTTTTTTTTTTTAATCTACCATGTGTAATTTTCCTTTGACAGCCAGAGAAGTGGTGAGAAGGGAGGAGAGCTGAGATGTTATGTACTTTCCTCTTCTGGGGTGTAGGCCTCATTTTATGGAACTATTGAAAGTTCTCGGTAGTTTTGTCCCTTCTGGAAGTGCAACAGAAAGTCATTGTTGCGCTGATGTCATCAATGCAAAATGAGCTGGTATTGAGCTGAAAAGTGCATTAAAAGTTTATGGATCTTTTAAATAAATTTTACCGTGAACTGTGGCAGTGGATTTTAACTTGAACAACACCAAATCAAGTGTTAAACCTTTCCACATTGATGTGTTGTAATGGTAAGTGAAACTTTAAATACAGTGTTGAGAGAGGCAAAGTGCTCCATGAAGGGCCCTGGCGACGTGCACTGCAGGGGGATCCAGAGCAGGAGCAGGGCTGGGCTTGCCAGAAATCCGTGCTAAAACTCAGTTAAACAGGACCATTGCCAAGAATTTATCACACATCTGTTTTGCCTTGATTTTATATTTAATTATCACCTGCAAAAAGTCTGATTTCTAAGCATTTATTATGAAATTAATAAAAGAGTTTACAAGGCAGTGCTGTAATGCACTCCGGGGCGGGTCCTGCTGGAGTGGGGCCATTTCCGAAGTTGTTGAAGTTGCTGCTTGTAAAGTTTGTGCTTCAGTTTGTGGTCAGGACAGAACAATATCCCAGGAAAAATACTGTGTAGTTTTGGTAGTGCTACCTGGCAGAAAGTTAGCTGCTGTGTAGGGTCCCAAAATGTGTATGGGCTGTGCATATAGCAGGCTTTACACCAAGCCAGAGGTGATGTGGTACCCAAGTTGTGAAGGCTTCCTTGTAATAACTGCTCTGCTATTTGCTCTGTCTTTTCTGGGAAGTTCACACAGAAGATATTAAAATAAGTTAAATATATTCAGGTTAAGATGCTGAAGTTTCTTTAAAACTTCTGTTTATTATTGTTATTGTTATTTTTTTATTCAATTAGTATAATGCCTAAAGGTACAACCATCATGAAGACTTCACTGTATTGAGTATTTTACAGGCACATGCTGTGATTCAGGGTGTGAATGGATGATTTTGATCAATTCAATGGTTCTAGCTTAATGATTTGCTTCTCAGATGAGTGATGGTAACAAATTGTGTATTAATTGCTACTTTCCTGCAATCAATGCTGACCTGCAAGGGTGGTGTAAACTGATGTACTTTTCTCTGTAATCACAGTGGTTTAGAAGTTGATTACCTCATGCAATGAATGGCCCTGGGCTTGTAGCAATTTGGTCAGGCAGAGTCTTGGGCCTGAACCTCTGAAAGCAAGGAGCATTTTGGGAGAAAAAGATATGTTACAGGTTAAGTGTGAAAGAAGGAAACTGTCAACATACAGTACTATGTCCCATAAGACCATTCCTGTCTGACTACTCTGTGTTTTTCTGCTTACTGCACTAGTGCAAATCTTAGGAATCCCAAAAACCTTGCATCAAACCTTGCAGACTGAAACTGCTGCCTCCACTACTCCAGTCTGAGAGTTATTTTGTGGTATGGTCCAGTGCTTAAAGTACAATGGCAGCTTTCCCTCCTGTGGGAAGCTCCTTCCTCAAGCACCTCATGCTGCTCAGAAATGCAGAAACTCAAATATTTTATTTCATTCAGCACCAGGTCATTCAGAAATGAGCTGGCAACTTACCTGCCTCTTTGGAGCATAGGTCATGTTGCTGCTTTCTGCCTGGAAACTTCCTGAGCTGATGAGCACAATCACCCATCAGCTTAGAGACGTGCTCTGCACTTGTCAGAGCTTCCAAAATACGGGAGTTATTCCCTTGTATGGCACATCCGCCAGAACAGAAGGCAACATCCACATGATTAAGGTTTATGAGGTCTGTGTCCAAATACACTGACAGATTCAATATACATCCCTGGAATGAAATCATATAGACACAAATCTCTCCAGAGATGTACACACTCTGAGAACTTCAAACCCCGTCACTGATGGGCTTAGACTGATTTTTTCAGGATGCTCTCCACTAATTTGGAAGTCATTTAATGCTGTGTCATACACATAATTGATTTGAACTGCGATTTGATAGGTGCACATTTCCAGTTCCGCATTGAGCATATGAGCTACTCTTGTACCTTTTCTCCCATGAAAATGAACTGTTTCTATTTCAGCCAGGACTGACTGTGGTTTTCCTGTTGCTATAGTCGGTTCCAAAAGTATGTTAGGAAGTAAAAGACACGGCTGCTGTTCATTCACAGCTTACATATATAGACGAGCACTAGTTCTGATCTGTTACACTACTGAGTTAACAAATGCCTATTATGGGTAATGCTCTGTTATCCTCCACTTGTGACCAAAAATTGTCTTAGCTTCTCCTGAGCTTCTGCCTGTCATAATTTTATTTTGCAAAGACAGGACAAAGATATGATGTCCCATTTTTTATTTTTTCACTTGATTAATTTATTGCTTCATGATCTGCTTATGAAAGTTTAACTGTGCAAATTATTTTTAAAATAACAAAGACTAATAATGACAGAGTCTGTTTACATTTGTTCAGTGAGATACACGTTGATGTGCTGCAGATTATTTTGTGGGTAATTTGAATGATTGTCCTTTGTGAAACCACATACTCCTTTAGTTTTTACATGACAACATGGACCCGTAACATTTTTTTGGGTAAGATTTGGGCAGAAAGTTACGGTATAGGCACACTGAAGTTTGTAATGGAAAATAAGAGGTTTTCTCTTAACCATGAGGGAAGACCAAGTTGGCAGCATGAGGCCATTGGCCTTCTGAGCTTTGCAGTGATGGTATTAAGTTCCATAATAAAGTTATCTTAATTTATCCTTTGTGTTGATATTATGCAGAGCATTGGTTTGGCTCCTTTTAGCTTGTCTGTTGGGTTTTTCAAACATGTGATGTTATTGTCTTCTTCTCAAGCATCATAATTGTGACTTTTAATTTTTAAGGGGTTTTTTAAGTTTTTAAAGGATCCTGGGAGGAACTTAGTTTGTGATGTATGTTGGCTTATAGGATAGATGTTCTGTGACTGCTTCTGAACTAGACCTGTATTTGCACCATTTCTTTCTACTGAACTCTATTTTATTATCCATTTTTCACGTGTAATAATATATTGGTTCTCTCATTATAAATGTGCAGCCAGCTCCATTTAGTCATTCTTACGAACAGACCCTCCCCTACTGAGATTCTGAAAAAGTTAGGATGAAGCCCATAAACACCAAAAGTTTAACCTAAGAACCCAGACAGTGAATTGTGAATGCAAGGCCATGGACATAGATCCCGTTGTGCCAAACACGTGTCAGAGCACTTCAGAAGAAAGCAGGTGAGCAGAGAAAAGGAGAAAAGGACACAGTTGCAGGTTTTGTTGAGTTGCTTTCTTTCACATTCTATTACTCCATTAAGTCTTGGGCAGTATGTTCTGGGAGATGTTAATTCTGTACTGAGCTCAAATGACGAAAAGTATGAGACCACTTGCAAACCATCTGTAAGAGATAATGTGCTGTTGTGGCTCCTCTAAGTCATGCTTTTTTTGAGCTCATTTTTTAAGCTAAAATGTCACATTAGAAGTGCTGCAGTATGTACTTTCAAAATGATGATGATTTATATTTTTATTCCTTTCTATAGACTTAATGGGCACAGGGATCGAGGAGCAAAACCTTAATGTTAGGGTGCTATTTAAGTGCAGCTTTCTAGTGTTCATGAGACACTATTTTTGCACGCAGAGCAATGAACTCAGTTTCTGTCAACTTAGACACGTTTATTGTATGTATTGTGTAGCCACATGTCTCCAGACATGCAGCCACAAATCCCTCCATGGTATATTCCCAAACAGATCCCATAGTTCAAGTGCAGTTAAGGGTCATCACATGGTCGTTTCGTGGAGGCAGTAGATCAAAGGCACTTTTATGCAGTTGAGGGGAGATCACTGTCTTCAGTGACAAAGCATATGGAAACCACACTTTTTTCTTCACCTGGTCTGTTTCATTTAAACTTACGTCTCCAGTCTTTGAAAGCCAATATTAAAAACATCTCTGTCTTCCTATCTCATGTGCCATTGCTAAGTTCTTGAATAGGTGAAAAGAAGTTCAGTATAACAGAAGATCCTTAAATTGACCACAGTGGTTATGTTCTGGTTGAGGAACATAGTTAGGAATGACTTGATCTTTGGTAGGAATACATGGAAGAAGATGGCTAAACCCTTCCTTCCAGCTTAAGCAAGGCAATGTGAGGTTATTCAAACTTTGTAGGAAGTATTAGTAAAGACATGGATTGACCAAACATGGCATCCTCAAAGAAGGATTTTGCTAAATATTAACATTTTTTAATGTTCCCAGAAGAAGATGGGTATTATGGGGCTAAGAAGGAATATCTTTTTCAGTTGGGCACTGGAAACTTGGTTAGATTTTGGAATTCCCAGGGGAGAAACACTGGTATGATGTCTAACAGATAGTGACAGAGGTGATGTGTAAATTAAACATTCATACTCCTTCACATGGCTATTTGCTGAAATATTTATGTTGGAATATATTTCATTCTTTTTTATGATTAAAGTTTGCACGAAGAATGCATGTTTATTTATGCCTCAGAGATTAGGGTCAGTGCTATGATGTGAAAGGCAACTGATTAGATGCTACTTTGGTTTAACAATTATGTACTGATTTATTCATGTTTCAAGTAAGTTTAAAAATATATTATAATTATTATTTTTTACCTTCATAAACAAAACTGTGTATCTTGAAATCCCACAGGTTTCTATAAAAGGATAGCTATTAGAAGTAAATAAAAACCAAAGATGAATGAACTATTAAGAAGATAATCCTATGTCACAGCTTGTAGTCAGAAATTTAAAAATAAATTCTCAATTCTGTGAAGGTTAATAGTGGTAATTGGCAACTGTATGATGGGCTTGCTTTTACCATAGTAATTCTTTAGGTTTGATTAACATAGCATTGTGAGTAACAAAAATGATTGGATTTTTGCACAATTTTCTCATGTATTGAAACTTAATTATTTTCAAATATTTTGGCCACTAGTCTTTCTGCCAACTGCTTCTCTCCCTTCAGTGTCAGGTACCATTTTCAGTTCTAATCTCTGTAGGTCCTAATATGAATACACTCATGTGGCAGTCCTCAGATCTAGTGTTCCCCGAGCATCCACACATCCCCAGATATTTTCACTTATCAACAGAAACTCCTCCTTTTTTTTGAGTTTTATCATGTTTTTTCCCCATCCTGAATGCTGCTATGAATATTTCCCAAGTCAGATGTCCCATTGCATTGCCTCTCTTTGTTTTATCATGCCAGCGGCTTCCCATCTTCTAGTTCATCAGAAACAGCCTTTTAAAGTATTTTCTGAGTTTTCTCCAACTCAGTTCTTGTCTTCTGTTCTTTATCAGGAGATAAAGTGCACATTCATTTAGCTAATGATGATTACTTCCATCAGCACAGAGTGGTTTTGGCTATTCTTCCACACACAGTGCCTCAACAAAAATTAACCCTGCTCATATATTGTGAGTGTGATTTCATGCTAGAACTGGACTAAATAACAGGTAATTTACTTAATACACACAGGGTAATTTGCTGAAACCTCTTGAGGTACTGTGAACTTTACATTTTGAGGTATTTACACTTACCTAATTGAAAATTTTCCTAGCAGCAGAAATGGGCATAATGGACTGAAATTTTTGGTCTTAAGTTTATGGTGTTATCTTTTGTTCCAAGTTGATTCATTTTTCCCTTTTTTGACCTCTATTTGTTGAAAATCTTGTTATTGCTACTTGACTTGAGATTAAGTAGTATTCATAAAATATAGTTGTATATTTTAAACATCAGTTTTTCACTTTTCACAAATAGTTTGAAGAGCTATATTACAGATTCCAGTGTATTTATTCATTCCTATTATAGAGGCTGACTTCATGGATTAATTTTTCTCTTGGACACCCTGGTAACATTTGCATAGTCCATTCACAGCCTACTTGCTGTCAGTGTATCATGATGTTATCCCACAAATTCTGTATCCTTAATTGCCCACCTTTCTTCTAACACTGTTTGGGTTATTTGTACCCAACAAAAGAGTCAGTATTGAGATGCTTCTTAATGAAAGAATTTGTTTCATTTCCAGGAGATTCTTTCAGGAAGATCGTTTGATTACTGAAGGTTGGCTTCCACAATTAACTAACTCAAAATAACTGAAGGCAAGATAACTTGAGTTTCAGCCCAAGTTTGTGGCTCAATGTAAATCTGTCTTCTACAGGCTGAAGTTGCTACTAACCAGAGTTGAAACTTGAGTATTTTCTACAACTTCTTATTTAACTTGAAGACTTTCTTTTGACATTGCAGACATGTCAAGGCTAAACTCAGTTCAATAATTTCATCATTAAACATTTATTTTAAGTTAGGTTCCTTCCTCTCCAGTGTCAGGAGACCAGTCTTCCTGGGCTAGCACAGATATTTTTTAATATCCCCCTAAGTGAACATTAGGAAGGAATGAATGAGAAATGAGACATTTTGATGTTTTGAAGAGACTGAAGGCAGACAAAATACAGTGTACAGAGCATTTTTATGAAGGAGCACCAGGGTCTCTACTTGATAAACAAATCCAAATCACTGAGATGAAAGCTTAGTTCTGGAAATAAATGAGGGCCTTTTGTTTGGCAGGTTTTATATACTCTAGCCTGCCCATTCTGGGAACACATTGTTTTGAGTTGGTTTAGGTAGAATTTGCTGTTTCTTAAGGAAAGAGATTACCACAAACAGTTCATAGTATTTGACAAAATATTCCTTCCTGTAAAGAAAGATTTTTTTCCCGACATGTCTCTGGAATGCTGTCATATGTTACTTTCCCTAACAGATATAAGAGGAATGAGCAGCTAGCATGGACTATTAGAAATCAAGCTAAAGAAGCCAACCCCTTTTTCTTCACACTGGTGTTCATATTTTATGTTAAGACCAGTTATCTTCCTGTAATTCCTACTGGCTTACTGAAGCTTCTGTAAAGAAGATTAAATTTTCTTACAATGGTGAGATGTTATGTGCTTTGATAAGGAAATGCTTCTTTTCTGTAAGTCAGTTGTTAGTAATACAACAATTATTTGATAATATTTCATTCACAAAGACATGCTTAAAATAGTTGCTGCCAATTCATTTTTAAGAAAATAATTACTTGTTTCTAATGTCCCTAAAGAAATAATTATGTAATAAAAAAATTACATGACTGACATATTAGTTACCTATAATAAGTACAAGTATTCCTTGAATTTTTAAGCAGTTTTATAGGGCTTTATATTTAAATATTGAAACCTATTAAAATTGCCCATGGAGATTTGTGGAAGAGGTTATCTATGGGCCTCTGCTAATTAATTATGATATATTTTACTTCCATGTGATTTGTCACTACTACTCCTGTAAGGACTACAGGAAAAATCATTTGTTTAATCTGACTGGGACCTTGTGGCATTTAATTGTAAGCATAACTGTGATGCAATAAATCCAAATGAATTTGGACAGTGATTAACAGGGAGCTCCTTGATATGGTAATGAGATTAAAAAACTGGTTCCTAAGTGTTTCTGTGGATTTCATTAACATTTTTGCAACTAAACACTTTCTAGGACAAGAGTGGTTGCTTCTTGTTGACCAGTATACATTACTGGTTGAATATAACCTTCATGAAGATATTTCTTTGTGTTTATGTAGAATGTATTAATATTTATATATATATGTGTATGTGTGTATGCGTCAATGGAAAATATACAAAAAAAAAAATACGGAAGATTTATGCTGCATTTAATTATGATGAGCCAAACAAAAATACACCACAGACTTAACCTTATTATTATGTATATTTAGAAAATTCAAAAGTGTACTAGTGAACTAATCACAGATATGTAGTTCCTGCTGTGAAAGCTTATTATCTAAGACACCTGCAAATATTTAGACATCTGCATAGCTTTACTACTGTGAGTAGTTCTACTGATTTTGTTTATCTGTTTTTGTCATATTTATACCCAAATTTGTCATTACTTGGCACATTTACAATGTGAAAAAACAGGAAAGAAAAACCAGAAGTTTGATACAGTTATTCAGAAAACATACAGGTTGATCCTTTCAGATGCTGTATCATCACATTGCTAGAAAGCTGAAGTTTTAAAGAGTATATGTATATTTTTGCTATTTAGCAGAATTATAGCAGAACTGTTGAGAAGAAAATTAGTATTTCCTTTAAAAGAATAAAACTACTACTGGACTTCAAGGCAAAGTAATTATTTGTTTGTTTATTCTTGCAACTCCCCTCCTGCTTATTTTAGTCTTTCTCCAAAACTTCTCCAAAACTTTCTCATCTTCCTCTGTGCTGATCTTTAAATGAACGTGGTATCATCTCCAATTGTTTGATCATCTTTCTCTTCTTTATTCTTTTAATACTTTTATTGCTGAAAAAAAATTTGATTAATTGGAAGAGATAAAGCCCCACTTTTTGTAACCAGCATTCATGCAGCAATGGTGCATTTGTCATATTCTGTCCTGGGAAAGTGCTCTTCTGTGCTCTAGAAGGACAAATGGTTCAGGTCCTCCAGCTTCCCTGTTCCTCAGCGTTAGGACTGCTAGCCAGAGGTCACAGTCACTTGTCATTGGAACTCTGTGTTTCACCAGTAGAAAAGAGGCTGTGCCACAAAACAGGCACCTAGCAGAGGTTAGTGTTTTGTGACTTAAGGAGCACACAAGTCTTGAATTTGAGACTGACTGCCAACCCTCCACGTGTCACATTTCCCTTTAGGCTCCAGCTTGGGGAAGTCTTTGCTGTGAGACACGTGGTATTTGGGTGCCTGTTTGTTCATCTGGTTGCGTTACATGAAAGGAGGGTGATGCAGTTCAGTGGGAAGGGGAACCACTTAACAGGGGTTATGTCTTAAGGGATGCTGCAAACATCCAGCTGCTTTATCTGCCTGTGTGCTGGCGTTTCTGTGTGGAGTTCAGCCTGCTACTGACTCTGCCATCTACAGCCAGCACACTCTCCAGAGGAGGTCTGTGCTACCATGTAAGTTTGACTACTGCATTCCTTGCACCCCTTATCTCTGTGTCAGTCATTCCTGACTTGTCCTGATTCCCTCTTGTTTCTGCTGTTCCATGAAATCCCGAGAGAAGCGGCTTCAATGTGTCTTAGGGCTGATGTGATGGCAGTCCTGTCACCAGCAGAATACAGGTTTCTTGTTTCCATTTGCTAGCAGTATTATGGAAAGGGCTTTGAGGCATCTAACACTCCCACAGCTGCAAGGCAGGACCCATGATGTGAGTGGTTTAGCTACTTTTGTTTTGTTTTTAATCTGGATTGCAATTTAATTATTGGATTGATTTTTATCTTTGGGAAAGAAAATGTAGATTGTTTTACTAACAATGGGTAAACATTCATACCACAAATGGTGATGTGGCCTATATTCTGTTGCTGTCCCCCATGCAGAGCTCTCTTTGCCTTCAGTGGAAGCCCAGATGTAGAAAAGACAGTGGGAACTGGCCACAGGCAAAGTTGCATTTGTCTCATAATGGGCTGGTTTAGAATTTGCAGTGGTGTCCCCTGAGCTCCCATGGCACTGTGACGCAACAGATTTATCCAAATCAGTAAATGAAGAGTTTTACTCAATTACATATCAGAAGGTATTGATTGTGTAGGACATTTGCTGCCACGTGCTGTCTGTGTAGAGGTTACTGCAGCTGCTCAGGTCACTGCATAGTTTGTGTTACAGAATTTCATCAGCCAAGGTTGGTGTATCGACAGCTCCATGCCAGCTGAGTGCTGGTGCCTGAAGAGGTGGGATTAAACACATACTGACAATAATGCTAAAGTCTTTAGCTCAGCAGTGGTTAAAGTTGTGGTTAAATAGCCATCAGTTCATTGTTTTGATTACAGCCATTAATTTAATGCAGTCTTCTTTGCAGTGACATCGCCACTGTTATTTCAGGCTGTTTGCAAGCTCAAGAACGTCATCATATCTTTACAAATTGTTTTCATTTTGTGTCTGTGAAGATTTTCCTTGTGACCACAAGAGTCAGAGACACGTTTCTGAAGAAAGCTTAGATGTTGCAGTTGAATATTGCAGGAGAGAGTGAACACTGCATCAAATTCTGCTTCTGTGTTGTCATGGAATATGCAGAACTGTGTTCAAAGTTGGCACAACAGCTGTAGTCTAAATGTGGGGTTTTTTTTCTTTTTTCTGTTGAGAGACAAACGATAAAAGTGCTGTGAGCTACCTAGACCTCAGAGTTGCTTAATAGCTTGTGGGAGCAGCTACTTGCCAATTTTAGAGCATCAGTCTATCTGACTTAACCACATGTAGACTTACTGGCAGGTCTACTCAAATCAGTGGTGTAATTATTTACTTCTTAAAGAGAAAACAGGCTTACATTATAATGACCTTACAATAACTTCCAGTTTTATGTGGAGAAAAATAAACAGTTGTCATTTCCTTGTTATTTTGAGGTTTGAGCCTTTACCACAAAGGTTTTAAATATTTACAAACTACTATGTTCTCTGAAATTTCTCTCTTTAAAAATACAATGAATTTATTCAAGAAAATCTTCAGCTGCACCAAGCTTCACAGTCTTGATTATAGGACATTATAAATTAATATCTTTTCCCACCATTTTTATTATTATTATTTGAATTTTAATTCATTCAAAATATTTACTTTTAATCTTTAAGCCACCAGTTAAAATTTCAAAATTCAAAGGCTTTTTTTTTTATTTGTGATACAGCCCTAGGAAAAAAAGTGGTTTTGGCATTGAAAGAAGAAATAAGTTTGCCAGTCTCATATCTGAAAAATAGTTTTTCATCAGAATGCTCTCCAGGGGTTTAATTTTAGTGATATCAAGGAAACTGAGTAATGAAGTGTTTACTTATTTCTGTTTTATTAATGTTTTTTTTTTGATATATGAAACAAAGATGAGAGAGTGTTATCATTTAACCAAATATTAATTGCTCTCTATTTTTCCTTCTTTGCCTGACACTGATGATTGGTAACTCCATTTTTCATTCTACACCTTTTTCCATATTTCTGGTGGTTTCTCTGAGATCTTGAGCACTCAAAGGACATTAGAAAGAGGTGAAGCAGTAATTTGGCTACTGAGAGGGAAGACAGCAATTCTGGGACTCTCGGAGGGCACTAATGGTCTGGTGGATCTGGCTGTAGGAATTATTAATTTCAGAAGTATATCTTTAAAGCAAGAATTGCATCAATTTCTAGTTTCTAAATATGTGAGTCCTGAAGCTTGTAAGTTGTGGTGCTTTTTCCTGGGAAATTTCATGATTTCACCCATTTTTATTCCAAATGAAAATGGAAAGTTGAAATATCCTTGTTTTTTTTTTTCTTCTTCTTCACTGAAAAGGAAGCTCTGCAGAGTTTTGGCTTGGAAACACTATAATATTTTGGATTGTTTGGAAATCTTGAAATTAAGCTTTTCAGTGTTGTCAAACAATGTTGAATTATTTCATTCTGATTAGACCTTAACCTTTATTTTCCCAAATTGCTACCTGGCTCTGTGATAGTTGCAGGGCTAACATGGAGTCTTGCTGCTGGAACACTGAAGGAGTTTGGCTTCCTGATAATGCAGCTCCATGATCCATCACACCCACTGATCTGATGACAGTTTAAGAAAAGACCTTGGATTCAGGCACTGTAGTTAGGTCTGGCAGAGAAAACGTCACTATACAGCAGTTGGATCATCAAGTCCAAAGAATCTAGACTATGGGGAAGAAACAGTGAGCTCTTCCAGAAGTGTCTGTGTCACGTGAGCCAAGTTTCGGAGAGTTTGTCTGATTCCTGCCTCTGCCAGATGAGGAATGCTGACACATGTTTTGTCATCTCTGCTGTCATGATGATGATTTCTTTTAACAGAAAAGCAGGAGCCTCAGCAAGATACATGGAGTAAGAAAGGTGAGAACCTGGCAGTAGCATCTCAAATCAGATTGTATTGAATAAAAATCCTCTTTTCTCTACTACTCCTCCCATAGGAAAATGAGAGCACAGTAGTTCAAGCTAAAGTATCTAACTACCAAAATGAAATTTTTTATTTTGCTTCAATGCCTAGTCTGTTTTAGCCAAAGATTAAATTAAGGCAAAATTAAAAACTCTCAGTAAATTTCATAGCTGGCTGTTAATGTGGCTTAGCACAAAGAACTTCACAGTATTTGGAGTACTGTGGTGTAGATAAAATTTAAATTTGTATTTGCAAATTATAGCATTAAAATAAAATCTTCAGACTTCAAAAACCATGTGCCTTCCATTACATCCCAACACTGCATAAGCAAAGGCTCCTCCCCATGAGGAATCACGTGTCCTGGCTTTGGAAAATTTCAAAACCTTTGCTTAAAATAGTACGAAAGTATTTGCCAAACATGTAAGAAATCATAAAGAATTTATTTACATTACTTGATTTCCTTTTAGCCTGGATCATCATCATATTGTTTTTCCTGAAGTGAAAGTGGCAAGTAAATAATAGTAAAAGCTGATGGGGGAAAAGATAACAGCCCTCTTTGTGGTGGTGTTGTGTACTGGTGAGACAGCCCTTGTTCAGCTGTGGATTGTTCACAGGTAATGCTCTTTTGGGCTGGAGATGGAGGTTGAAAGTAGAAACTTCCTCCTTTGCTTTTGTCATCACACACTCTCAGTTCATTATCCAAGATATGTGAACTGAGAGTTGTATTCTCAGAGCCCCAAATATCACTCTGTATGTTTCAGCATCTCAGTATGGATCAGGAAGTATATGCAGTGTACTAAACTGGGAACTGTGGGGTGGGTGGTTGTTTTGGCCTTGGTAATAGAAAATGCAAGTCATTTTGGGTGGGGAAGGTAGGTATATTTTTATGCAGAGCCCAATACCAACAAGTAAATATTTACCTTGGGGCGGAAATGTCATGTTACCGTGCTATTTTGTCGTAGGAATAAGTAAAGGGTAAATGTTTGTTTTACAGTTACCCTCCCCAGACCTTTTAATATAATACCATTTAAAATCCTTATTAGTATCATAAAAAGGCAGTTTTCTCTTTTTACAGAGGAAAGACCACAGAGACAGCAGCAATTCAGCTTCCCTCAGGGTTCCACCATGGTACCCATCCTGCAAGAACAGCCTCTAACACTCCACTTGTTAATGTTTGTTGTCCTCAGCCCCTCTCCGTCAGCTACAAGCACGGCTGTTAGTGGAAGGAATTTTGGTGGTAGTTTTTCTGATAGAGACTTCAACTGGAAGTGGATTTCTGCCTCAAAGGCTTGTCACTTAGCAGTGACTTGTGCCCATTATTGCCTTTTTTTGTTTCTGTTGTTGCCTTGTTGGGGCTTCATGCAGAATCCTACTGCTTATTTTGTAGATACTCACCTGCCTTTGTAGTTACCTGGATTATAACAAATGACTGAACCAAGTTTGTCTTCAACAAAATTGAATTTGATACTTTTTAGACTTGCTCTGCATACGAAAATGAGATGAATTTGGGGTGTGCCAGTCACAATTAGAAAAGATACTCCAGCTGTATTACCTTATTAGACACACTTCTTTCCCACCCGTACAAGACAGTGAATGGTCAGTCGTCTTTGCAGCTCTTGTGAGCGATTTGCCCTGTCTTTTGACAGAAGTGGAGTTTTATTTTAGGTGACTTAATCGTGGAGCTTTGGTAGAAGTGAGAATAAAGATAGAGTCTGGGCTCTGACCTTGTCAGTGCCGATAACCCAGGCTACACATTCAGATTTCAAACAAATGAAAGTTTCTGTCAGTAATCCTGAGGGTGATTTCCACAACTTCCTTGACAGGAGTATTGAGACAGGGAAGTGTCTAAAAACTTTCATTGGAACAATACTGAAAGATAAAGCTATCTGCAGGGGAACAGCTTATAATGAGGGTGAGTCCCAGCTTGGTGAGGGCAGCAGATAGTGATCTACAAAAAGATCAACAAAAGTATTGCCAAAAGCGATGGCTGGAGGATGCTACTGTGTTTTGGCACTAGATATGGTAACTGGCAGTAATCCAGGAGTAGATTTTGTGTGCCGAGCTAGTCAGGAATTGTTCTGTATGTGTACAATGTTTATTTGCTAAGCTCTATGGTCAACTTCATTACTCTTCATTTTATTCATTATTATGTCACTGAGCAGTAACTTGTTACAAGATTAAAAGTTCCAATTGGTTGCTCATGCCTAAGGTATGTAAATGCTTTGCAGCTCCGACAGTAATTTACTGACATGTTGGCAATTTGCACTTAAATAGTTTGTGCACCCACATATACTTGCACACAAGCACAGTGCAAGTCAATAAATTAGCTGAGTATAAAGGACCTGATCCTACAGTCCTCATGCACATAAATATCTCTCTTCTTTCTTTGGACTTGATCAGTTTCAAATGTCTGTAAGAGAGGTGCTCAGAGAAGAGCACCGGCTTTTTCATAGCTGAAACCAAAGTTCCTGTAAAACCCAGATGCAACAGCTAGCACAGAGTTTCTTTTGATGCAGACATGATCAAAAATTTCATAGAACCAGCTTTGCAAATAGATCACCTGTGTTTATACATGTGCACAAGCACACATATGTGCACCCACAGTTGTAAGAGTAGATCACTGCGTCTCCATATATATATATTTTTTTAGGCATATAATTTGAAACCAAGATATTCAGTCATATAATTTTAAATCAAATTTTTCCCTTCTCATGCTCAAGGCATTCTTCTAATTTGCATCTAGATTTACAAATACTGCTTGTGAGTAAGTAGTGATAATTCTTTTGTTACAAAATTGGTTTTTGATACCATGCTGCCATGTCCTCAAACCTAGTACGAATGCTCACATTTTCAATCTTTATAGGCAGCAGTTTCATGAGCACAAACTTATTAAACTCTGCCTTGAAGTCTACAGTAAGGTGTCAAACACTCAGAGTAATTATTCTCTCCTTAGAGAACAGATTATTTCCTCAACCAGACCTGCAAAATCATGCAGTACAACATGAACTTGGATAGTGCAAGGCTGGTATGACACTGCAGCCTTTTCTTACTAAGCTGAATTACAGATTTGGCTATAAAAGCAGATTGTTCAAAATTGATGAAGTGCTTTTATACAATTTATTGGCCTTTATACAGGCTCCAGGTGTTCCTCTCTTTGGAATTAAAAAAAAAAAAAAACCAAAACAAAACCAAAACACTTTGTCATTTAAAACTAGACAGAGATCAGGCATCTTAAGAGATTTTGGAGATTACTATGACAAAGATGTGTCATTAAAAAAAATGAAAATTATTTACTTTTATTGAAAACTATTTAATTTCATGACTTCACAGTATTGGAAGTAGAAAGTGAAATATTTTTGTATATTTTGCTTACTTTATAATCATGCATGGTTCTGTTTCTTTACAAATATGGGATGAAGTCATACCCATCCTATAATGGAAGAAATAGGATGTGAAATTGAATAAAGAAAAGTGAATTACACAGATATTTTTTTATCGAACAGCAGACAACAGAAAATTTTTAAAGACTTGGGAATTTTTTAATTTATTAAACATTTTTAATTGTTGTTACTTAATACTTACTAATTCTTACACTAAATACCCAACTGAAAATCTTTTACCATTTATTAGCACAAAATTTCTTACATGCAGTAAAAGTAATCTGCTTATAACCATGTTAACCTACTGATGTGTGGTAGTTTAGCTTTAGAGGGATGAGTAAAACCTTTGTATTTCATCACCCATTATTTTCCCCAAATTTTTCAGTTAATCTGATAAAAAAATGATCCTCTCCAATACTACTTTACACACAGGTGGCATTCTCTCTAAAGGCACTTCTGGGGAGTGAAGCTGTGTTGTTTTAAGGTTGCATCAAAGTGAGAATAAGGTGCTTCATTTTGTAACTTCTGCCATTGTTTTATGTTTCTCGAGTGTCTCTTCAATACAAGCATTTTCAATGAGAAAATTGCCACTCTGAGGGCCAAAGCCACAGTCAGCTTCTCTTGTGTGTTTCTCAGAGTGTGATAGTTCTTTATGATCTGTTGTATTTGCCAAGGTTAGGTTAACTTTTTCCTACAATAACTGATAAACCTAAAAAACAGGCAGCTTTTATTTACCAAGTAAATGCAGCAATTTGTGCTTTTTGAATGAAGAATTTAAATTTTGAATTAGGAAGTTGTTTGCTTTTTTTTCCACCTTTTTTTCCTCTTAAGTGTAGTAGCTCATATAGTGTCTTTTTCCCTCTGCTCTGCATAATAATAACTTGGAAAAGATTATATAAGCTGCAAGACCTAAAACAGTGTCAAGGAGTGGCAATTTTATTACATCTCTTTTTTTTATTTTAATTGTCACAGTTTCTCCTTTTGGCCTCCAGAGGCAGAAAGGATGGTTAGTCTCCCCAGAACTTTCCTTTCTCTCTGATAAATTCCTTTTCCTTTCTCTCTGATAAATTCAGAGACCATTCCACATAAACTAATAGTGACTGTCAGGGAATAAGCCATTCCAGGTTAGATGAGAGCCAAGCACTTTTTTTTACTGGCATGTAAAATAACTATTGAAATCCTGAAGTCAGTTGTGAAAATGCCAGGGATTTTTTGGAACCAGCATAAAACCCTCAGGGATTTGTGGCAAGAAATGATTCTGCCCTGGTCAGTGAAATACCCTGAAAAGTCTTGACAGTCTTCTGCATGTGGATTTTCCATTTTTCTATAGGCAGAATTTTTCAGAAAAACCAAAGTCAGAAATACCTCTGCCGTTTATTACCATGCAAAATAACATAAAGCAATATGAAACCATCAGAGATTTTTAGAACTGAGGGTCCAACCAAGCTGTAGCTTGTGATTTGAAGTTAGTAATCAGGTAGATTTCTCAGATGGTCTCTTTTGTCCTAATTCTGTTTTCCTGCGTGTAATTCTTTATGCCTAGGAACTGGAGGGCAGAATTTCTCTCATTTTTGAGTGCTGATAGAATTATTCAGCTGCAATTACAGGCAGTGGGATTCAGGAAAAGAGGAAGCATTTGTTGTTTTGTAGGGAATCACTTCTTTTTATTAAACCTTTTGGAAATACACTACTTTTTGTTTTAAAAAGAGCTATAGAAGACCACTGAAATGCAGTCAGACAAATTGCTGGTACTTCCATGTTATCACTTTCAGTTGCTAGTAGCTGCAAAAATGCCTGTATTTCTGTCCTCTCCATCTCTTCTTTCCCTGCCATATCTTTCCATCTTACACACACTCTTATCCACACTCTTTCTTTCTTGAACAGAAATGTACCGGCTTTTAGTTTCCCAACTTTAAATTGATTAGACCGCATTAATTTTTAAATAAGTGTCACATATCCTTAACCAAGCGCTAAAAGGTTGAGAAGGCTTCACGGTGTAAAGCCTGATCCAAAACTCGGTGAGAAGAATTTTAAAAATGCGGGCTGCCCTTCATTAGCCCCTGATGATATCTCCTGACAGGCAGGGTGTGCGTGCGCTGCCATGCCAGGCCAGGGCAGGACCAGCTGCCATGCACCATTTACCCTCTGTCAGCAGCTTCACTCGCAGCCCGGGCAATACTGTACACACGAGTCTGTCATGCGTCAGCATCAATTAGGCTCAGCTTGCTGCGCTTGGGAAAAGCAACAGCCCTGCTATTAACCATTTTATGTCTCCCCTCCTCCCCCAATCATCATTTGACTCCCCGGGCGAGCTGTTGGGTTTGGCAGAAGTGTGGTCGTGGCTGTTCTCGCAAACAGCAGGTTTGGTTCAAAGTGACACACTAATTCGGGTGAGTTGGTTTCGCTGCGAGGGGTTTGATTTATTGGTACTGTTATTTAAACAGGGAAGTTGCATACAACCTGTGCACTTCCAACCCGGTCAAATATTCCCTTTCACTTGCTGTGAAGAAGTGCTGATATCTGTCTGTCTGTCTGTACACATACATATCCATGCACATGCACACACAGATTGTAAGCTTTAAAGTTATCACAAGGCTAAGGTGCTAAAATATTTCATTAAAACTCTATCTTGTTGTATTACATGCTCAACATGTTTCCAGTTTTCCAGTTGTAGATATGCCCTTGCATTGTTGTTTTTCTGGGCATTGTTGTTTGAATTGATTGTTGCTAAAATTTCCCCGACTTTGTGAGAAACCAACATGTGTGGTCATGCCTGAGTCTGAGTCACTATTTCGTGGCTTTTCACCGCTGTTATGAAGGTGGTGGGGAGCAAGAAGACCACCCATGGTGTGTCCTCGCCAAGCAGCACAGTGAGCAAATGGGTTCAGTGATGTGCAACGAGTGCTGAGAGAACAACCTCTTCTGGCAGAGTTTTCAAGCACTTCCCTCCTTCCCCCCCTCCCCAAAATACAGCTTCTTCCTCCGTGTAAGTATAGAACACCCATGACTGTTTATATAATAAAAGAGCTACTGTGTACTTTAGTGCATAGTTAAAGACATTTTCACAGGTCTGTATCCACATGGGATTTATGGAGACTTATAGGCCTGGTCAGTTTGTAAAATCGTGATAGCCCAAGAGACTGTTGTCAGATGTTGGTAACAAGACAGTGTTTGAAAGGAATCAAAACAATATAAATCCTGTGAGATCTGTGGCAGCAGGATGGGTTCTAATGGAGAGGAAGACAGGGTCGACCACCACACAAGAGAGCAAGGAGAAGAAAGTGTTTTTTCTCTTTCAAGCTTGCAGCACCAGCAGGGGTAAGCAGGTTTCTAAAAAGAATCTCATCAGCGGATCAATCCAGTGTAACAGATGGAGTGCACAGATATTGTCTATCAGATTTCCATCGCATGTGGCAAACAAATACATTGTTGCAACTGTTAGCAGCAAAACTTTTCCCTTTTTTTAACATCATAATTACCAAGAGTTGAAAAGAGCTGTGGGTTAATGATTTTCTAACAATAACTATGGGGGGCTTGGGGAGTAGTAACTTCCCCAAGGAATACATTAGCAGGAGATATAAAGTCTCTAAACGTCTCAAATGCAAGGGTTTGGATCTGCAGAAATAACTACTTATAGCAATGCATTTTGAAGAATGGAAATTTTCTAGGAGAGTGGGACTGGACTAGATCATCATGTGCTGTAATTGGCAGGTTTGCATTGAAGACAGTGGGGACAAACTAGTCCTTACCTGCTAAAAGTTTTGGACTTTGTTTCCTTTGTCAAGCCAGTTTTCAGACCATTTGGGATCTGAGAATGGTTCAGGGAATGCACAGTTACAGGCGAGGTGTGAGGCTATGAATTAATCTCCCAGTGTCATTAATATTGCTGGTTTTATTTAGAAGTTAGTTTTGTTAAGTGTTGATGTAAAAATCAAAGTCTGAGTGCAAATATTATAGAATTGTAGAATGGTTTTAGTTGTAAGGGACTTCTAAATATCATGAAGTCCAACCCTCAAATATGTCATGGGGTCTCAGCATCTTCTGCACTGATCCATTAATCCTGGAATAGAGAGAATGAAAGTGAAGTATTTAATGACCAACCCCATTGAGGATGTCTTGAATAATATGACTGTAGGGACCAGCAAAAAAGAATCGAGCCCTGCATCTTGACAAAATTACTACAGTTCTAGATCTACTAGGAAGCTTCTCATTATTGTGCATAAAGCTTCCCAGTCTTTCTGTGCCTATGTTTCCCAACTTGTCAAGGAAGCTGTTTAAGGCAGGGACTAACTTTGTATCCCTTGTATAAAGTGTGATTAACCCAGTTAGACTGAGTGACTGCAATCACACATCACTGAGGAGGTTTGAGAGTGAATCTGCTCCAAAGAAACCAAATGTCCAACTCAAGTATCACACATCTAACTTAAACTTACGTATCAATGAGTTTCTGGCTAATATTGTTATTCACAATGTTTCTGATCTTAGAGGTTTAGCCACAGGAAAGAAGTATTTTGAAGAAGTGAAAATTGCGAATGTTTGCATAGTGTCTAAAACAACAGAATAGATGCATTTTTCAGCATGTATTTCATTACTCAGTACTTTTAACTCATGCTCTAAGCTTGCTGTATTTCATCAGTACTTGAGCCAACTCAAATTAAAATTGCATTCAGAATTGGCTCCTATGGAAAGCCCCCACCCTGAAACATTTCTTTCATTTTAGCCTCCTCTTTGGTTCCAAGAATTCTAAAACAAAATCCAAAATAGCATTTACACCCTTGCTTCCTCCTAAATACCTCATGTCCTTCTGGGCCTACTTTCTTTGCATACTAACCCTGTAATTCTACCTCTCCAGGAGCCCTGGTGCCTTTATAGTATCATAACCAGCCTTTACATGTCTGTCTAGCTACTGAATAACCTTGCTTCTGGGAAGAAATAACTACACACCCAGCCATGCCACTCTTTACATAGCTATTAATTGAACCTTGCCTTCTTTTTGTCTCCCAAAAGAATGAAAGTTAGCAGTCACTCTCTGAGCACCTCTTGCCCCAAGAAAAACATTTATGATTTGCCCTATTTTCTCACAAGACCCAAAGGCCCCCTACACGTAATCTTTAAAGTATGAGGGATGTGGAAATAGGTAGATATTCACCTAATACTCAACAGTTCTTGTCACAGTCCTCAAAGTAGGAATATGAGGTGTTCAGAGAGCATCTTGCACCCAAAAGGAGAGTTCTCTAATCACAGAAGTACATAAAAATCTTTCTTTTGGGATGTGTTGTGGGGTATTTGCCTTGCCTTTGAGTGCTGTGGATCCAGTCCCTGACATGCCCACTAACATGTGAAGTGGGATGGTGTCAGGACACCTGTGGTTTATGTAAATACTAACAGAGAATCCTACTGAAGGCACAGGCAAACCTGGAATGCATGTAAAGGAGGGCTGAGAGGGTCCTTCGGGAATTAAGCATTCTTGAATAGAAGTTGCGCTTTTTCATAAACTGCCTTTGTGGAGAATTATTGTTGAGTGGCTTTGGTGAGGATTCTTGCCCATCTGCCTAACAGAGCAAAAATTCCTTGCTAGAGGCAGCATGTTTGGAGGGCTTGGGTGAGCTTGATAAACTGGGCAACTATGTGACAGCATCATTAGGGACTTAAATAAAAGAGTGTAAGGAAAACCGCGATAACAAGAATCATAAATTAACCGTCAGATGTTGGGAGAATTTCACTAAAGGCAGTAAGTGAACTGTGTGTGGTATTTATGGATTACATGCATATATGTAAATATGCGTTATGTTTTAAGTGAAAGGAGAGCAAGTAGGCTTAGCATGAATGGGTTGTTTTTACCCATTTTTACCTACTAATGTAAATATTTATTCTCAGATGACATCAAAAAAATGAGGATACAAATTTAGCAAATAGACTTCTTTCTAGAGAATCCATGTGATTATGGAAGTGAATTTGATTGAAGGTATCCGGAAGACCATTAGCACTTTCAGGTAGACTATGCTGTTTCTAAAGTAAATTTTGATATATCATAGCCAGACATCTACCTCCTGCATCTGCTTGCTTCAAATCAGATATTTTGTTACCTAGTAATAGTGCCTCCAATTATTTTCAGGGAAAAAAACCCCTACATTTATGAAACAAAAGGTTATTTTGAGACTTAGTAAAGATTTGGCTTAATGAATAACCAAGGTACCATTATGTATGTCCTTTGTTCTGAAATACCATTGAAATAGTAATATTAAGCTTCCTTTGTTCTCATAGTCTTTGGTTTGAAATACAAATGGAATTTAAGATGTTAGGTCGGTGGGTTTATTCAAGTAAATAAAGCTTAAAGGAAGTTATTCAGCAGTGCTCTAGTAGTACTGTTACAGATAAAAAGCATGTGTACCTTTCCAAACCCATTTTGGGTCTGAAGCAAAGCATGGTTCAGCTGTAATTTAAGAGTGAGGCCATATTAGGAAGCAAATGCCCCCAGTGGAATAGCTTTTTAACCATTTCCATCTTTGCAAACCTTAACTTGTTTACTTCCAGTTCAATTGTATAAAGTAGGAAACTCATAGTTTTGCAAACAGTCCAAGCAAGATTGAGAAAGCCTAAGAAAATTATTAAAGATCTCAGAAAAGCCAGTTAGCCTTGGAGTTCTGTAGCTTCTGGTCTGTAGTAGTTAAAATGGGAATTTCATGTTTATAGGCTGCAAGTTATAAAGTTAGAAGTGAAAAAGTACACAGTAGTAAGGCCAGGTCTGTACAAGCATCTTTACTTGTGTAATAACTGTAAATAGTAGGTTGTGTGTGTGTGATGGGGAATAGAAATCCCATGATAAATGGAGCTGCAAATAGCCTGAAATCTTACTGGAAGTGGTTAGCCATAAAATTAATAACAATTAGAACTTGACGAAGCACAAATGGCAAATGAGTTGCATTCCTTCTTCCTGAAGGAAGTTGTAGAGGAAATATGAACACCTGATGTAGAAATCTTTGCCAGGTCATCGAGTTCAAGACAAGGATCAGGAGACCAGGATGCTGAAAAATTTGGCTTGAATGCTTCATTATTTATATTTCAATGACCTCCAAATAGCTTAAACCCATGGTCAGAAGTGAAACAGCATATAAACGAAACGGGAGGATTACTATGAGACAATAAGACAAGAAGGAAAGGTAGACACAATTTATCTCTAGTGTAGAACAACTTGTAAAAGGGAGCATGGTCTAGTGCAGGGTACAGAGACAGGAGGATCGTGGGCTCCAATCTGTTCCAAGCCACCGACGTTGTCTGACCCAGGCAGGTCACTTGACTTCTTTGTGCCTCTGTCAATCCAGCTGGAAAATTGGGTAACAAAAGCAAGACCTTGCTGAAAAACAGATGCTCCATCAGAGTCGAGCTGTCCTGGGTAAACAAATTACAAAACATTGATAGATACCATAGTAAAACTCAGATGAGTCCATGGTGTCAGTAAGGAAGAATGAGTGACGTGGGAAAGATCCAGCTGGCAGTGCTGGGTTCCTGAAGAAAGCGATTTGTCTCCGAGTTCACAAGTGAAATAAAGAGCTCACAGGATGGACACAAGACAGGCTTGGGTTGGAAATCAGAAACTGAGGAAGACAAGGGTGCTTGGAGTTGATGCTGTGTAAGATCTGGTTTCAAATTGTCCAATGTGGGGGAAAAAAAGTGGTAACTTATTCCTTATGGTGAAAATTTAAGTGCTAAAAGGCGCTCTGGGTGATGAGCATCCTGTAAGTCATGGCCGGGTATCTGGATGGGAACATCAGAGACTGCATGTAATTCACTGGTCTTGCATCAGAGGAGTATTTCAGAGCTTTAAGGAGATCTCATTTGACATCATACAGCCTTTAATTTATTTTATTTTTTAAATTTCCCATGAATTAACATCTCAGTCTTGGATCTCAAGTCCTTCAGAATCATGTTTTATAGAAGCCAACTGCATAGGCTTTGAAATTAAACTAAATCCATGGACTCAGGTTTTGTTGGAGTTTGGGCACTGTGTTTGGAAAAAAAGGTAATAAAGTAGAAATTCCAGATCCCTGGATTGCAGGAGTATGACACGGTGGCATTTTAAAAATGTTTGGCAGTGTGCTGTACAAGAGGAATGTATTCATTTTACTATTGTAAATTACTTTTTCAGTATGTGTGAAAATCCAAAGTACATAAATTTGATATGAAAAATTATGTTGATGTTGATATTTTTAAGGAAAAAAATCTCTGGGTGTAGTATAACAAACAGGCCCATAGAAATAGGATTCAGAAGATTGAATTTAATTTCTTGGCTCTGATAATAGTAAATGGGTGCTTTGGCATGCCATTTTGTTTCTTAATGCCTCCATTTCACTATCTGGAAACTGGAAATAAGGATTCTCACCTCTTTGTACAGAGCCACTGATGAAGAACATCAGATAAGAATGAGGATGAAAGTAAAACTTGTGTTGTTCACGTTTCGTTGCACTAGGAACTAGTTTTGTTGAACTAGGAAGCAGCCTCGTGTTATTAATTTCATTGTGTTATTTGTATTTTTGTCCCACTGACTGATGTGTACGTGGCAGAAGGAAAAGAGGAGCAGCTACGTGTATGCTCCTCTACTGGAGAAGGAATGATGTTGACTACAACACCAGCACACTTGACTTTTTCTGGCAAAGCTACACATTAAGTGCAGTTCTGATAGTCTTGAGACACTCATTCAGCATGAGTTTTACCATATTTAAAGATTTAAATAAACAGCCAAAACCTGCTGTTTCATTGTAGCTTGGGATGTATTAAAAATAGTTGTTTGTCCTTTCTGATACTCAGGATGAGAAAAGGTTGGCTTCAAGACTCCAGGATGCTTAGAAAGGTCTTGAGCAGGATGAAATACTGTGTGCATCCTAATCCATGAGCCTTAGGGTGGCAGATCATTTTCAAAGGAGAAATATTGAAAAGTCACACTAGTATTTAAGTGGAAAAATATTGCCAATAACCTGAAGTGTGTTTTTTTAGGAGATCACCAGCAAGTCATTAGTTTCCTGTCCTCATACTTAGTCTTGGCAAAGGAACTTTTTTTTTTGAGAGATGTGTTATTATGGCAGCAATGGAATTGGTTTTAGAAGCATCCAAAAACAGTCTCAAAAGCAGTACAGAAAAATGCTAAGTTCTCTGGACACAATAAGACTGGTGTTTTCTAATTCTGCAGCCATGTTAAGACTTACCTGTCTTGTGGGCTGCCCTGTTGTGGGGTGAACCCCTTTGTTCTGGTTACACAAGGAAGTGTGTGTGTTTCCTGAGGACACACTGCACTGTCAGACAGGCCATGGGAGCACAAAAGGAGTGACAAGTCAGAGGTAATAAATATATTGAGTTCTTAGATTTTTATATATTTATAAGATTTTTTCCTACTGTCAGTATTAAGTCTGTTCTTACATATCCTGTGAATACACCAACTTCTTAACTTGTTGTATGTTGTTTTGTCTGGGATAAAGTTAGTTTTCTTTACACTGGTATGGGAGTGTGTTTTGGATTTGTGCTGAAAACACACATATGGAGATGTTTTCATAGTTGCTGAGCAGAGCTTACACAGTATAAGGTCTTTCATGCTCCTCACCTTGCACCACCAGTGAGCGGGCTGGGGGTGCACAAAAACTTGGGGACACAGCCAGGACAGCTGACCCCAGCTGACCACAGGAATATTCCAGGTCTTAAGGCATCATGCTCTGCACGTAAAGCTGGGGGAGGAGAAGGAAGGGGAGACTTTTAGAGTGTTGTTCATCTTTCCATGTGGCCATTAAAGGCAATAGAGCCCTGCTCTCCTGGAGATGCCTGAACACCTGTCTGCCCATGGGAGGCAGTGAATCAATCCCTTGCTTAGCTTTGCTTGTGTGAGTGGCTTTTGCTTTCCCTGTAAAACAGCCTTTATTAGAATCACTAAGTTTTCTCATGTATCCTCTTCTGATTCTCCCCCACATCCCATCAGGAGGGAAGTGAGCGAGTGGCTGCGTGGGGCTGAGTTGCCAGTTAGGATTAAGCCATGGCAGTCCTCTTTGGCACCCAATGTGGGGCTCAAAGGGTTTGAATTAATAAAAGATTGACCAGAGCATAATTAGAAGGGATTTATATCTGTTAATGGTTGTGGGTCGTGATATTGATTCATCTGTTCTTGATATTAGTTTATCTGATCTGCACCCTGCCCTTTTTTTCACTGTATGTGTTAAAGTTTGCTGTGCTCTGTAGTGATTAGTGATGTTTTGCCTGGGAGTTTTGTTGTTAAAACACTGACCTAAGCTTATTCTGGTATTTGGGCTCTGTACTGAAGCTACTACTGCACTCTGAGTACCATCTCATGCAGACAAGTAGGAGTTATCACTTTCTCTGAGAAGTTGGTTGTTTTTGCAGAGGAATTGCAGAATGGCACCTTTGCTACCTTTCTCTGTGATATTTTCTCCCTCCTTACAAGACCTTCTCAGTATCTTGAATATTCTTGGGTCGTTAAAGTAATTCCATTGGTATTTCTTAGGAGTAATGCTTTGGTCCTGTCTAAGGTTAACAAGCCATTTAGGAATACGGCCCAGACTTCACGAGGGGATGGCAATGGGTGACACAGCCTCTGGGAGAATATGGGCAGGTGTCTAGAGAACTTCTTACCTGCAGTGGTCTGGAACTTTATGCCTGAACAATTACAGGATCCTGATGAAGTGATAGAATGCTTGGGGGAAAAAAGTGCTGTGGCTATTCCAAGAAGGCACAGCTTAGAATCATAGAATTCTTAATACTGGAAAAGACTTCTAAGATCATCAAGTACAACCATTCCCCTAGCACTACCCACATGTTTAGTGCTAACCCGTGTCCCCAAGTGTCACATCCACATGTTTTCTGAACATTTCTAGGGACTAGGAAACTTTTTGCACTGTGCTGGGCCCTGGCCAGCACCTACCAAACACTCCTCCATATTATGCAGTCCCTCCAGGGGTCTGCAATAGCAAAAACATCTCTGTAGTATCAACACTGTTTCCAGCACAAATCCCAAACACAGTCCCATACCAGCTACAATAAAGAAAATTGATTCTATCACAGCCAAAACCAGAGCATGATTAAGTTCCTAAATACAGGCAGCCAGAATGAGAAGGTGTTTTTGTAGTTACAAGGCAGAGAGCTGTATTTGGTCACAAAGAGCTATGTTCAGTTTGCATCACTGCCACAGGCATCCCAAGTGATCCTGTCTCTGAGTCCTGCTTTTTTTTTTTTTTTTTTTTTTTTTTAAGGACTAGGATATCAGTTTCTCCTAGAGACAGCTGTGATCTCTCTGTTGGTTTTCAGCTGTCACTGTCTGGAGTGGGCTTTATCCAAGTATATTTTGTGATACCTAGGACAGTATTGCTCCTATTTTGTTCAAGCCTACCTTCTAAGTCTTGTAATAGTGCCATTAGAGGAAAATGTCCTCTGTTGGGAGAAATGCTGCCTAAAGCATGAGGCAAATACTGCCTTTGCCAGTGCACCTGGCAGTAACAATAGGCTGTGAACTACAAAGGATGACATACTGCAATTAATTTGTGAATGAGCTATTCAAGATACTCTCTAAGTGATTGGGGATGGTTTTGATATCTTTGTATCTTTTAGTGTCAAAAGGGATTGGTTTAGAATTGGGCTTAGAACAGTTTAAGGGGCAATGATGGGGCTATGCTCCTGTTGGCAAAACTTACTCTAATTTACAGTCATCTGTGTCCCATCCTTCTCAAGCCATCCACAGGGACTCCTGTGCTGAGTGCACTGGGTTTATTAGTGTGTCACATGTTGCCGTGCCCTGGGTGACTGTCCGTAAGCAGTGACAGCAGAGGTGGGCACTGTGCCATGCAGGCATCACAGCACAGTCATAGGCAACTGCTCTGTCTGCACCGAGCAATCAAATAAATTACAATACCTGAAGTTTTCACTTTGTTCCTAAAAATCACTTCTTGCATAGCTAATTGTGTGTGGTGAGGAGCTGGCCCTTCTCCTTGTTTCAGTCTGACAAATTGCCACAAGGTAAAATAAAATAGATAACTAACCAGGCATTGCGCTTCCCGGGTGTCATGGGGATGTAATGTGGTTGCAAATGGGGAGGGCAGGTGGTCCAGACAGCTGCAAATGGAAAGGTGTCACAAGCCAGTCTTCTATTTAGAAGTGATGCAATTATGAAATTGTTTGAGGACCTCTGTATTAACCCATAAAGCAACAGACACTCTCTTAGGGGATTGCCTTCTCACTGACTTTTGCCTGCTGAGCTGCATTTTCCACCCTCAGAAGAAGCATCTCTTCTGTAATGCATTTCTGTATGTTTCTATCTGTGACAGTGAACCTTGTCATCTGCTATGAGAAAAGTAGTAGAAAGACTGAAATGGGATGAAGTTGAAAAGAAAAAGTAAAGGTTTGCGGTAATTTCAAGGCACAAAAATGATGAGTAAAGACTGGAACTGGCAGTAGTCAAACAAACCAGAGATAAAGACTTCTAAGCCAGTCTGGGAATATCAACTTGTGCTGTAATGTTTTCTCTCAGGTGTAGGTTCAGGCAGAGAAAGCTGGGTAAGTTCCTTAGCATTGTCTTGGATGGTCCAGGAGCTGAGCTGCTGTATGGCTCTTCCACAAGGAGTTTGTTTTCCAGGGCGGCATTGTGGCTGCTGTGAGCATTGGCCCTGTGCTTGCCAGTGCAGAGCAGACAAAGCAAATACAGCAAGAGCTTGAATCCTGATTGAGGCAGGAGAGGTCTCATGAATGGGGAACCGTTTGGGGTTGATAAAGTTTCATCAGAAAGGTTTAATTCCTGGCTCTGGCACAGTGCTAGGGAGAGGCTCTAAGCTGGCCAAACCCCAGCTCTCTGTTTCTCATCCAGCTGAACAAGACAGTGACACTTGTCTTCCCACGGGAAGGCTATTGAGACCTTTGGCTGGAAGTCATCTGCAAAGCATGGGTGTGAAACTGCTCATGTGCTGATATGTGAAGTTGGCTGTTTGGCCCTTAGCCAGACGTGCACATAAGTCCCTTTGGAGGCAGCAGGACTTAAACATATGCTGGAGTTTAAGCATGTGCTGAAATGCTTTGTAAATGCAGGTCTTTGTGACTAATGATACTTATGTGGTAGGATGATTATGATCATGATCTTGGATATTTCTGAGAATGCTTTGTCTTTCCCATTAAAAAAAAAGTTTCTGTGGCTCTACACATATTACAATGGTATTTTAATGAAGGGACTTTTTATATTTATAGTAAAGACATGGCTTCTATGGGCTTAGGCTTTTATAGGTCTTCTTGAAGGGAGAATGGTAAAGGGGAAGAAGAAACCTAATTGAAACACTATCTGAGGGCTGAAAAGGAACCATTGCATTGCATAATAAGCAAAACTCACTCAGAAAAAAAGAACTTACTAGATATTACTAGAAGGAGGTTAAAAAGTTGATTATAGAAACTGAGCTTTATAAATAAGAGTGAATTCTAAGCTGAGGTCTCTGAAATGCCAATTACAGTCACTTAAGTACATGGGGGCAAGCTGGGCTTTAGCTGGGAGAGTTAATGAGCAATTTCATAACGTGCTATATATCACTTTAAGAAGACATGATAAATTGCCTCTAATGGTATTGTGTGTATAAATGGGAGCTGGTTTTGCTCTGTGTTCAGTTCTGGTGATTGGGTGGTACACCTGGAAAGACTTGTATTTTAATGGGCCCTTTTTAGCACTTTTGCACCTCGTATGTTCTGGATTATGTATGATTGATGGCCTTGAATGTATGGGAAGGAAAGATATGTAGATCTTAATGCTTTTAAACCATTTGTTTTCCAGTCTCTGTAAAAGGCCTCTCTGTTTTCTGGGTAATGGTTTATACTTCTCAAGTAAACAGAGGTACGGTTCTGGGATTTTGGCTTTTAACACTATAAATCCAGTGGGTTTTTATAGGAGGGTCATTCAGTTTACAGTGCACTTAAGAAAAGATAGCTGTTTTCATACTAGTTATTAAAGACAAATAAGTAGGTGGTTTGGTGTAGATAATTTGATGCATGAAGTAGATTTTTAAAAAATACAAACCCAGAGTGTGCTGGGCATTCATTTAGTTCACATTTCATATGATGAGTAAAATCTCTTTCTGCCCTGGGTCACATGAATGTCTCCACAGTCAGAACCTTTCTGACTCCCCCCTTCTCTGGCTGGACGCCATCCATGCTTACTTTGCCCAAAGGGGTTGCTGCTGATGAGCAGCATTAAATCATTCTCCTCTCCCCCTCTAACCTAGGGAGAGACAGACCCAAACTGGAAACCAAACCTGAGCTTTCCACGTGGGAATGCAGCCACTGGCTGCGGGCTGGCCTGGCTGTGGTGTTTCTTCTGTGCCCTCCGCAGGGATGAGAAGAGGGGACTCTGGGATTAGTTAGCATTGATTCCTGGGCAGGATCAATGTTGAACTGTTGCTTGTTTTCAAGCATCATCGCGTGAGCTTAATGCCCAGTGAATCTCCTGCATGGTTCTTGTGTGTGCAAAATCTGGTTCTTCTGAAAGGGAAGGGCTTCTGAAGGCTGGAGCAGAGCGTGGTGCTAAAGTGCTGGGGTGGGCATCTCCTGCAGCTCCTTCCATAGGAAGGTCCTGAGACCTTTTTCCCTTCAAATCTTTAGGCAGATTTTGAGCTGTGTTAGCAGGAGAAGTACAAACTAACTTATACTGCTGTGTGACTTTATTAATGCTGTGGTGTTGAAAGGCAACTGCCTTAACCCCTGCTGCCCCATGCTTTAATATATTTCTACTCACCACTCTTTCCCTGTGCTTTGTCATTAGTACCTGAATTTTTCAATTTGTGTCTTTTTCAGACTTCTGTTGATCCCCAGCATTCTCTGTAAAGCAGTGCCTCCGCTTAGCTGGATTGCTGCTATTTGTAAAATGAAACAAGAAGCGAGTGAATCATGTATCATTTCTTACCTGTGCTGTTGTTTGTTGGCCTAGGACTGAAAGTGCACAGCTGAGATGTAAAGATCAGGGCTTCCATCTCAAGCATTTAATGTATGTGTTGCTCAGGGGCTGGACTGATATGTTGCAGAATAATAAAGGATAGCTTAGCCTTTATTTCTCAGTTTCATGTCCCTATGTCTTTCACTGTCAAAAGGAAAGTTCAGCTGGGGAAAGAGATTAGATGACTTTACAATGCTTTTGCATTTTAAATGCTTGCTTGTTAAAACTAAATTTCTGACTAATTGCACTGAGGTAATTTGCACCTACCTCCAACAGCTTCTTGTATTTAGTTCCCATTCTTTGCAGATATTTAATAAAAAATTAATAAGATGAGGGTGCTGTGTGTTAGATATGGTGGGTCAGGGTCATGGAGGCAGGTGGGTGTCCAGCGAGTGCCACCAGGAGTTATGGACCTCTGCAGCATCATGACCTGATCCCACTGCACAAACCCACCACGAGAGACTGCCCCTGTTCCCAGTGTTAACAATATCACCAGGCAAGAGGGAGAAATGACGAGCCCCATGTTATGAAGGACATAATTAAGTTACTTTCTCAGATGTCTGTCAGAGCAAGGAGCAAAACCCAGTTCTCCAAATCCAGAGGCAGCACTGTGAGCACAAGACCAGCTTTTCTGGTGACAGAGGGAAGCTGGATTTTGTGCCAACTTATGAAATTATTTGTTGAAAACATATTTTAAGCTACCATATGTGTGTAAAGTCTGTATTAATTTGAAACGGAGGTTACTAAACCACTAGAGTCACATAAATAGAAATTAAGGTGTGCAGAGGATGTACTCTACCAGTTTTTTGCTTTCATTATGTTTATATTTAAAGTGCAATTCTACTACCTGGCTGTGTTTAACTGCAAAGTATAGATGCCCAACTTAGCTCTCTACTGTAGTACAAAGCAATTAAATGCTTGGAGAAATGCAAAAGAGAAAAAGAAAGTTAACTTTTGTGGCTTGATAGCTTACATGGGATAAAAAAAAGTTATTACTATTGATGATGCTTTGGAAATAAAAGGCAAATTTGTTACTTCAAGGTTGAAATATTCCTGTTGCATAAGACAGTGCAGCTGGGGTTTCTCTAGTATATCTTTTTTTTTTCATGTTTCTTAGTATGCTGATGCAATGGAGAAATATTTTTCTGCAAATTAAATTGTATCAGTTCTTTGTAATATAGATAGTGATCATTGCAAAAGTAAAAAAAATTAAAATGCTACAATGAAAACTTAATTAAAAAAAGGTCTGCAGAGTACTCTTAACAGAGAAAAAAATGTTGCATAGTCCTTTTTGTGTGCAAAAAGGTTTCCTTTCATGAAAAATAATAGACATTTGAAGAAGCAAATAGTGAAAGTACATTTGAAATAGCAGTTATTGTGTCTTGAACTGTCTGGGGGAATTTTGTTTGGTTGGTTTTGTAAGGATTTGAAACTTCACTGGAGTACTACTACTTCTTTAATGAAAGCGGTTGCAAAAAGTTACAACAAATTTTGTTCAAAGTATTGTTCTTTAAATGCTCACATAGACTTTAGTAGGTAAAAAGCTGGATGGAAATGCTTTTGAACAATCTAAACTCTCTCAATATAAAAATTGTAAATGATAAATGCTTTAGTCAAATATTCATACATGCTGTAGTCATATTCAGCAGTGTAGCTGATTGTGTGATACCTGGCACTTAAATCCTGCTTGTGGACTTTTTAGTGCAAAACTTCTTTATCCTACCCCAAATATTTTGAGACCAATATGCTTATGCTTTTTTTCAAAATAATGTATCTAACCTATCTAGTATTTCAGTGGGATTTCTCATTTGCTTCTGGCAATTTATCCTCAACATCCCTGTGTTCAGGGCTATTGTTATTGTTATCTCAGTTAGGGTTTGAACCCAGTTTGGATGTTGTCTGTCCTGGATTTCATAGGCACACATGAGCATTCTCTGCCTGCCCAAAAACCTTTACGTGGAAAATAGGATAATGGCTATCTTTATGGTCTTGAACCTCAACCCTGTGAGTCCAGAAGAGACTGAAAGTGCATAAGGAGGGCTGTGAAACATCAGGCTGAGGTGGGCTTGATGTTTGCTCAGAGCCCAGCAGCGTGGGCTGCTGGAGATCAGGTAAAAGCAATCCAGAGTGACCTCCCCAGGGTCAGGCTGTGCCTTGCCTCCAGAGACAGGAACTGAACCCAACTCTCTTAAGGGCATCAATTACACTAAGTAAATCAGTTAATTTTTTTCCATAAAATGTTCAAACACATATTCTGTCCCACAGTTAAGCACAGTGAGAAATCTTAACTCTTTGGGAAAGGGAAAAAATCCCTAGGAGCTAGCTTAGGAAGAGGAAAGAAGCAAGGCAGACAACTTGCAATCCAGCCCTCATATGAAAGTTGCCCCAGGCAATTTTGTTATGTCCAGGGAAGCATATGATATTCATTGCATGGGCCCATCATTAATGCTGACTCTCTGGGAACCTGTCTTATGTTGTTTCCACTTGGGACAGGTTAGCTAGAAAATTGATCCGATTTTATTAGAGAGTCATTTTCTTTGCTGTCTGACAGTGGTCTCTGAAAAGATGCTTTGGCTTTTTAATACTTGGTGATTGCTCTAATAGGATCTCAGAAATCCAATGCTCAAACTGAGTCTCACACACAAAACTACTTTTTTTTTGACACTATGTACAGCTTAAAATAGAGTTCAAAGAATCAGCCCCCATTTATGCTGCTGGTGGAACCACTGTTTTTAAAACATTCAGATCCTTTTAATGAAACTAAAACGCACTTACATTTTCAGAGAGTTAATTAGACACCTTTTTTCAATATACATTTAACTGTAAACAAATGGTGAAATTTAGTGTAGGGTTCATGATTTCTCACAGTTGGCCACTTTGCTGAGCCTTTGGTGCAATCACCCTTGTCAGTGGTAGTAAATACTCTCTTATTCTCAGTGCTTTCTCTGCCTGAATGGGATCTATCTGTCTTGCATCCAGACTGAACAAGTTTTGAACAAAAAATAAAAGTAAAAACAAAAGAAATCCCACCACTCTTCTAGTTTGGGGGAGTAAGACCTGTGTGTAATAAAGAAGCAACTTTATTTTGCTTAAAGGTTTTTTTGAAAATTCCCACTTAGCTGCCTATTGATCAAAGGATAGTGGTTTAGTCAGTCTGATGGCTTAGAGGGATAAGATCTGTGAGAAAGAATCTTGCCTCTGACTGACTTTATTGTGTAGGCAGTAGGGGATTCCTTCTAGTGGGTTTAAAAATAAAAAAAAAGAAACATAAAATTTGTCTTTTAGAGAAGAGATAGTGAGAAACAGATTTTAGGACAGAACAGGTAGAGGTGGAGATTGTAAAAACATTCTCAGAACATGTTTCTTTAAAATTATCTGCCAACAAACCTTTGTAACAGCAACTTGATATTCCCCCAGCCCAGCAGCTGGGCCAGGTGTTCATTAGAGATGTGAGCAGTGGCCACTATCCATGGGGTGACGTGGGGATGGAGCCCAGGCTGAGATCCCTGTTGGATGTGGGGTGGGTTCATGTGAAAGCTCTGGTCCAGGATGAAAACTTGCAGCCTGTAGCTGTTGGGAGGTTTCATTCCTTCTCAAAAATTTTTATGTTTTTCTCTCTTAATTTGAGTTTGGCTCTAGAAGAAACTGAGATCAATTTTTCATTCACAATGGCTGGGACATGACAAAGATTTTGTATCATGTAAAGTGCTAAATCAGATGCTCCACTCGTTTCTCCAAAACTAAAGTTTCTACACAGCATATCTGACCAAATTAATTTGTAAGGATGATGGGCCAGCAATTGGAGCCACTATGTGTCCCTGAGTCCAGCCTCCCTTGTGCTGGGGAGCTGGCACCTGAGTAGAGCAGACAGAGAGTGCATTTCATGAGCAAGCCAGGCTCAGGGGAAGCTCTGGCTGCAGCTCCCCAAGGGACTGTGCTGATGTTATTCTGAAGTGTAAAATTATGCTTTATAACAATCATGTCCTGAAATAATTTGAATTAACACTGTTTTAAAGAGTTGAGCATTATAATTTGTATTTACCACGGAAGTTTCTTCCCTCTTGCAAATTATGCTAAATGTTTCCCAGGTTGCAGGACACACTGGTGATGTTATTTTCTTGGTTTGTTTTAATTATTGTCTCAAAGCACAGAACATGCACATCACCTCCCATAATTCAAGATATGTCATAAGCAGGTGTTTAGCTAAATTTCCATCTTTGGTTGGTAGACTTTTTTGGCTTGTTCTGTTTTTAAGAATTAGGAAAGCTATAATGTATGTAGACATTATAATCGCTGTCTATTTGTGCTTTCTGTCTACCACCTCACTTCAACCCTTTGAATATTCTTAATCTATTTTGTGAAAGAGTCCCGCACTTTACTTGCCTTTGAGAATGTAGCATACCTTCACAGTAAAGGTATTTGAATGACCCTGTGGAGATCCTTTCTGTGACTTCTCTTTTGCAATCCCATCTTCACTCTCACAGAATATGGCCAGAAATGGAAAATATCAGCAGTGTGGTGGTGACTTGCAGCTTCTATGTGGTACAGAGCCAGCCAGAGTGGGCTATAAAATATGAATTTGTGTTTCAGATGGTCATCCCTCACTCTTCCTATTTTGTCAGTTTACTTGAAAATATTCATTTATGTGCATCAAGACAATGCAATACTGTAGGCAGGGTTTCCAGTCAGTCTTATGTGCCAGTCAGCACCAGAATTTTAGCTTTTTATTCCTCTAGGCATGCAGCTCACTTTGCAGCATTACTTTCCCACTGCCGTTATCCATTAGCTTAAGACTTTCATAACCCAGGAGGACACTTAAATCTCTCTTCAATCATTATGCCTCTGAACACTTTCCCCTAATGTCTTGGCTTTCTTTTGGAATCTTTTGTCTTACAATTTTCATCCTGCATTTACCTGCATTGAATTGCATTTGCCATTGTACAAGAATTTTCCCAAGTTGCTGTAACCCTGTTCATTCTTGATGGCCAAGATGGTGCTCTGTGGGGAGACAGAGAGGTAAGTGCTGTGCTCCTCAGCCATCTGTCAGATGCAGAGAATGCTGAATGTGGGCCACCTCAGCTTTCCAAGGGTCCCTGCGTGTATCTCCATTCAATACATGTGGGGATCCACCAAAGCTTTGGTACCTGAGTGTTGCTGAGTCACACTCGCCCTCGTTTTAGTGTCCTGCCACCACAGACTGGCTCACTCCTTAGTGATTGGTGTGGCAGGAACCAGCCTGAACACGGACAGGTCCAGCAGGAAAGGGCACCAGTGAGGGCAGTGCCAGCAGGGCACTGGGAGCTGCTGCACCACAGGGCTCTGCCCTGGCTCCCCAGCACAGATGTTGACCCGAAAAAAAACAGGTTCAGAAATTGTCATTAAAGTCATGTGGATTTGCTTATGCATAATCTTTTTTTAAAACAACAAAACAGTTTGTGCTGTCTGCAGGACTCATAGGAGCCAGCTATTTCAGAGTGTTATTTACTTTTGTGATGTTTATCTTTCGCCCACTGGTGGGTGTGAACATCAGTGGTTTTAGTATGCAAAGCAACGACCTAGGACTATTTTTACATCAGACTTTTTTTTGCCATTTTAATTTACACAGGCTTGTCTTTTAAGGATCTCTCAGACCTAAAAAAACCAATGTAGCATAATCTGATGCTTTGCAGTTAAGAAGAGGAAATTAAAACACTCTGTTTTTCATTTCAAAATTAAGTACTATGGGAAGTAACCAATGAATGTAGCATAATGTACAAAGTATTGTAGGCAATGTACAATCTACAATGTATTGTAGGCATAAAGTATGAATGATTTTAAGGCTTTCATGCCAATCACTTTTCTCTCCCATTTTTGATTAATGAGGCAATGTAAAAATAGAATAAACCTGGCATTTTAAATCAGGGATGAATTAAATGAAAACCTAACAATTCAGAGTAATTTACTCATCTCTCTGTAAGTGTGGATATTACTTGGCATATTGTTCCTCTATCATCCTTTTCCTATTATTTATTTTTAACTGTTTAGCCTAAAATTATTTTCTTCTTCCTCTCCCCTCAGCCAGTTTAGGGTTCCTATTGACTCTAATTCACTGATAAAGGTGTTTCACCTAGGTAAAACCTAAAATTCTTGCACAGCCACACCTTTATCTTCTTAGATGACTGGGATTTTGTTGTTTTTTTTTTTTTAATTAAAAAGTCAATTGATACTCATTAAAAGCTTATTTACTTCCTGACCCCTTATTTGAAGGGCATATGATTATGAGATCTTTAAATACACAAGTGTCCTAAGAAACTTAAATGCTGTGCATGAGGATAAAGACATCCTTAGCTAATATGACTTTGCCTCTGACCTGCAGAGTAGAAAGTCAGCATCGAGTTCTTTGTCTGATGGAGCACTGGCAGCCAGCCTCAAAATTGGAAGGATGTGCTTGCTGAGTGAAAGTTCCTTGTGTATTGTGCTGTTTACCTAAGGGTTATATCCAAGACACTCTCTGAACAGCTTGGCTGATTATTGAAAAATGCCTTATAGTAACTTCCAGCCTAAGTTGATCGATATTAGTGCACAGCTTTACATGGGAAGGAGGGAGCTATTTAAACATTGAGAGCCTCCGGGATAACTGTGAATGAAAAAATAATGCAGAACAAATATGTTGAAGGGTTCAAGAGAGAAGACTATCTTGTCTCTGTGCAGGGAAAAGAAAAAATAGTTGTTAAATTGCAGCAGAAGAAACATTTGAATTCACTATTAATGAAATGAAGGTGGATTTTTCCCTAGGCCAAAAAGAGTGGGGGGGAAATCAAACCCAGCAAAATGTACTGCTCTTTAATGTGGAGAGAAGTTAAGAATCATCTAAACACATCCTCCCATAGACAGCTTGCCTTCACTGCAAGTCTCTGAGCTGTTCTTGGTCTGTGGTCTGTACTAAGCTCCTACCCCTGCAGCTCTGGGCCCCAGCTTGGGCTTGCTCTCCCTCCTAAGGAGGTAGAATTCAAAGGTACTGACTTCTGTAGCAGCAATACTAGAAAAAGAAAACCCCACTTCTTTCAGCATCTTAGAAGAACAGGTAAGAATGTGCAGTGGAAGGTTCCTAGCACCTGAGCATGATGCTTTTCTTCCCCCTCTTGAAAAAGGAAAAATTACAAACTAAAAGCTACAATGTTTGTATCCTAAGAAACTGGAAGTCAGGAGATACACCTTTGTCACTAATTTATTCTGACTTTTGGAAGAACCATAACATTCCCGTGTCTCCATTCCCAATCTGTAAATGACAAGTCTTTGACTTTATCAGTTCATAATGAAATCAATCAGTTTCCCTTGTTGCACTCACCTTATGGTTGATGAGCTAGAGGAGGACACAAGAGGAGCTGGTGGGAAAAGCCTGACAGAAGGACAATAGCAGAAGAGAAGAAATGGGATTGCATCATGGAAAATGGGAAATAGGTTGATTTCTTTCACAGGGTAAGGAGAAAGATGAAAACTTATTTTCTAATGAAGGGACATGGGAAACAGACTGGCTTGGTTAAAGGTCTCTGGACACTTGGAGTGAAAATTGTGATGTGCCTGTAAAGCCCTGTGGGGAAAAATCCATCCTGGTATGTGTGGTTAAAACAATGCAGGCAGAAGATGCTTCCAGTACAGAGCCAAACAGGATGGAAACAGGATAGATTCCTTTAGTAGGTCGGTTGGTGTTAGCTTCCAAAATTTAAAGTTTGGAGTACTTGGCATCCTTTTTTATCAGTTGTTTGGCACGTGTGTGTTAAGGAGCAGACTGAACTTCCATCTGTGCTGAGGGCAAGATGGAAAAGCCATCAGTGTGTAACTCACTGTTGCTTCAACTGTTTTCTGCTCTATTTCAGCTGGTTTTGTGGCTGACAGGAGATTACTGGGGAAGAAGTGATGACTCTAAATATGAATGCTTTTAAAATACAATTCCAATATAGCATTGCTCACTGTGCTGTGCAGAAATTGCACTTTTGTAGGAAAGGTGGAGCTCTAAGAACAGTCATGGAACGTGTCTGACTGTTGTACTATGATGCAGGAGTTCTTTGGGGCCCGGGAAGGGGTGGTTCCAGTTCCTGACTGCACTAACCAACAACACTGACTGCGGCCCCTGACTTGGGAAACTTATTTTAGGAAGTCTCACAAGTACAGCACAGAACTGTAATTTTGCTTTGTGACTCATGCTGAGATACAGTCCTTGCGTGTCGTTTTGTCTGGGCACCTAATAAAACTCAGGCCACACCTGTTTATGGATGCAACAGAATGGCAGGGAACTTATTTTTATACCATTGATCCTGATGAATGCCACTTATAATCAACACCTCCATGAGGAACTGGCTTGTGTGCAGAAATGCTCTTTAATTGAAGGGTGCACTTCAGCAGCACAATGTGGTCCCAGCGTGTTTATCTCATGAAAGCCAGAACCATTTCAGTTATAGAATATCAAATGCTTTGGATGGATCATATTTATCTTATGACTTCTATGATCATATATATATAGATAAATGACTTTCAAGATCGTTCTTGTTTGTGAAAAGTGGAATGTGGTCACTTTAGAATGACAGAACTAATTCTGTGTAGGGACTACATGACAATTTTGGGAAGCATTCCTGTCCTACAGAACATACAGGTCACCACGCTTTTCTGGTGAGGCAGAGAAATGACTTGTAAGAAGCTGTTAGGTTAATTACTGTTTAGAAAAGGGTATTAAATTCTAAGAAGTGTGCAGCACTCTGTTGACAGAATGATGGTTGCTGACAGATTAAAACAACAAAAATATTTTGGAAATGATCCCTCTCCCTTTTTTCTAAATAACAGCAGATTGGACCTGTGAATGTTGACAATGGCTTTTGAGCTGGCAAAATTGAAATGTGCATCAAATCAAGCTGCCTTCTAGTGCACCAGTTTAAATTAAAAATTAACAATTTAAAAAATCACAGATAGAGATCTATGGGATAGTCTCTTCTTTTTTTCCAGGCTGTAGCATGGAGCTTAGGGGGTGCTTGCAGCCTGTTTTGCCCAGAGCACCTTATTTTCAAACGGACCTTTACTCAATTATATCAGCATATGGTTTTTAGTGCTCAGTGCTCACAAATACGTCTTCAGACCTCTATTTACTCAATTACTGCTGTCGGCATTTTTGTCTAAACATTTTGGTTTGTTTTCTGGCAGTAGTTTCCCTCCCAGCCACCCCACAGCAGCAGAGGTACGTGGAGGGCTTGCAGAGCATGCCGTGTGTGCACACAGCACACCATGGCCAACATAGAGCTTATGGTCATCAATCATTCGATTGTTCTTTAAACACTGTTTTAACAGGCATTCGTTGTATAAATGGATCAGGTTATTGACCTTTGCCAGCAATTGCTTGCTACATGTCATCATGGCTTAATGACATTATCAAGGAACATATTCTGTATTGTAGATACTTTAAAGGGCTCATGCATTGTCTCTCACTAGGACACATGGCTGGCTAAAGTATCTTGAATTAGCAAGTTATTTTGATGTCATTATTAAAATATGCAGAGCATTTCCAGCTGCTTATGGAATAGGAGGGTGAAATACTTCTCTTTTCTACAAAAGCAAAGCCCAGGGAGAAGAGTTATTTGTCATATTGGAATTCTTGTTTTGAAATCCTGCTTCTTTTTTCCTTAACAATTTAATCTTCTACCTAGAATAGAGTGGTGCAGACCTTTGAATATCCTTTGAAAATTGTTTGACTGGTCTGCAGAGCTCCAGCTGCAACTCCTCCATTTCTAGGAATACTATAGATCTAATTGGCACTATTAAATCATTACAGCACATAATAGATGGAACTTCTGACTAAATCAACTATGTTTTTAATGATGATAAGAGTTTTTAATTTAGAATGGATGCAGCATTCTTTATTTATTTCTATTATGTGGGAAGGTTGTTAACTGTAATGGCTGATCAATTTAAATGAGGGAAACTATTCTATAAATTCTCTCTTCTGGTTAAAATTTAAGGTAGTACTGAGTTTTCAAATCACAGATAAGGGAACAAAACTATTAATTGACTCTTTGTAAGTTTTTTCCAGTATACAGATCTACAGTGGCTTCTGTGGCTCCTCGTGTCCCAGTCTGAAAGCTGATTTTCTGTCCAACAGAAAGAATACATATATCACACAACTTGGACACTTGTAATTCTATTTCTTCCTTGACTATTGCATTAGAATTCAGATTCTGCATGAATCAGAGGGTTATTAAAGCTTCAAAATTGGTATTAATCAATAAATCTTCATGCCATTGCTAGAATATAATTAAGTAGCATTACTTTTTTTTTTTATTGTGGAGAGAGACTCAGGCATGTTGGTAGCCTAGGTATGGCACAAATTCAGATGTTACCCTTCTTTTCTGTAGTTTAATCTCTAAGTTTAGTCCTCTTTTAATCCAGAAAGGTCTGGTTTTGTACCATGTAAGGATCTTGCTGTTGTAATAATTAGTCCAACATAGTCTTGGTCTTTGCTTTTCACCCACTGGTTGTCTGAGACCCTGTTCTTCAATATCCCAGATTCATTCCCTACATTGTTTTCACGTTCCAGTCAGTTGTTTTAACTTTTGTCTTGTTTTCCTGTCCACTGCCATAGCAAAATATCTTCTCATGTCTTTTAATTTTAATGGTGCTAATTACCAAGTTTTCCTGATGCTTATTAACAGCTTTCCAGTGAAAAGATGGAATGTAAAGCACAATTATGGTTTTGTAGAAAAGTGGAAGTAAGGTCATAATAGTGAATCCTTACCCTTCCTTCTGACTTCTAGTTACATCCTTCTGTCGGCTTCTGAGCTGAAAAAAAATGGTAATAAGACTTTTTACTCTTGGACAGATTGTGGAGATCTCTGTATTAATAGCTACCTCACATTTTCATAGATTTTAAGATTTAAGGGGGGAACAATAAGTATTTGTCGAGGTGTTCTGCACTGAGGCCATAGAAATTCAACACTTAATTTTGGAGTAGAGAAAGTATTCCTTCCACAGACTGAAAACCAGGTGTAACTTCAAGGAGATGGGGGAGACAAGAAGCAGGTATAAAACTGGTGCAGGGGAGGAGAATCAGGACATAAAAGCACTATTTGAGAGTTTCTTCTAAGTAAATCTCCTCACAGCAGTCCCCAGTTCTTTTTCACCAGGGTTACATTTGATTGCTGGCTTTGACAGCTCACCGCTGCCAGTAAGTTTCAAAAATGTCTCATCCAGCTGGATTGTTCTGTCTTCACATTTTCTTCCTACATCAAGAGTGTATACTATCACCAAAAAAAAAAAAAANAGAGAGAAAAACAAGGAAACAAGGAGACAGAAGAAAACCCAGTTGCTTCCATTATGGGATTTAAGATAAAACAGAAAATATAAACTTAATAATTAAAGCCATGAAGGCTGTGGTGGTGTTTTGTTTGGGGGGCAGGAGGAGAGAAAGCAAAAGCTCACAACGCATTCTTAACATCTTCAAGATAGATTCAGAGCTGTGATTTCAGCCCAGAGACCTAACAAACATCGCATACAGAGTGCAGTAAATGCAGTATTCATAAATGTATATGCTCTTTGTGACTTCATGTCAGCAGGGTTCTGTAGACCCTCATTTGTATCAAATAAACTTCAAATGGTAAAGAATACGTGCCAGCCAGGGACGAGCATCACTTTGAATTGTTCCTTGTGTATCATAGCTGAAATGGGAAACATGGCTGGCTTCCTGTTTGTCAGGAGTGAAAAACAGGCGCATCTTCAGTAATTATTAGTAATAGTGTCAATTTAATAAATTATTCACTCATGACAACAAGATTTACATTCTATTTGCTGATAGCTTGTGGGGGATAGTGTTTGCTTTAGGGAGGTAAAGCCTGACAGGAATGCAGTGTACATTGTAAATCCCTGTGTCACACCTGCACTGAAACAATGAAGACAAGTGGTGGTGCTAGCTTGTTTCTTACTGTACCTTCCTTCTCCCTTGTGGATGATACTCTCATGGGCTCACTAGATTTTCTGCTATTGCCTATCCATCTGGGACTAGATATTTAGAAATTCAGCTTACACAAAGGTTCATGGTTGTGCCTGAGATTTCTGTGGACTGTGAAGAAATTGTTACCCCTGGTATATTGATGGACAAGAGAAGCCAGGTCAGAGATTGTAGGAGTGGGATGAGGTGATGAGTTGTTCATGATCAGCTCCTTTCAATCATGGCAGCGTAGGAGAAAGTGCGGAAGTGCTTGAGTTAAAATTTAACAGGTGAATGATATCTGAGCTGAGAGAGGAATTAATATGCTGATAGCAAATGGGAGAAGTCAGACCATGAAGGGATTGGCTACAGAAGGAATGTAGCTATTGTTTCATGTGCTGAACTGGGGAGAGACAGTGGCACGAAAGAAAAAGACCAGTATGCTACTGAAAAACAGTGTTTGTAGCATTGTTCTATGTTACTTTAGGTGGTACATAGAACTTTTGTAAAGGCTAAAATAAAAGTATGTGATAATATAAATAAAGGGTGAGAAGAGGGTTTTAGGAAGGGAAGGGCTGGGACCAGTCTGTTTCCTGTTGTCATGAAGAAAGAATCAGAGAGAGTGCTTGCCCAAAAGCAAGGACTAAAAAAAAAAGAACTGAGTAAAAAAAGATATTGAGGCTGGGTAGAAAGGAAGACAATTGTGTTGCATGTCATGAGAATAGATGGTGTGGAAACATGTTGGGGGACAAGGAATTGCTGTGTTCTGTTGGATTTGAGTTGAAGGCTAAACAGTGGGAGAGATAGGAGAGGAAATGGCAGCATAGCAGAGAGGGAAATCCGTCCCTTATTAAATAGTAACTGAGTTGGTGCATGAGATTTTCCAGCCATAAATCAACTGCAGATCTGTGAGGAGGAAAGGAACCAAAGCCAGAGCCTTACACAGCCCTCACAGAGAGGGCAGGATCCTGGGTGCAGAGGGAGGAGGAGATTTCAAGAGGAGAAGCCTGACCAGTTGTGTCAAAGGCACGTGTGAGGTTCCCTCATCCACCAGCTCCTCATCCTGGACGTTTCCGTATCCCTCCATCCATCCTTGTGTTAAGCTGGAGGAGCTGGCTCCCACCAGGTCAGTAGAAGCAAACCTACACTGCTTTGGGCTGGGATTGTTTTCAAAACACTGCTTACCTCTTAGATTGTCTCTGGGTTAGGTGTGTTCTAAGAGAAACCCCCAAGACTGTCGTGGTAGTTTGAAGTTGAACAAGAGGCACCAAAAAATTCTGATTATTTGCTGTAAGATGTCCTGGTAACAGCAGCTAAGGGCATTTGCTTGTTTCAGTGGAATTCTAGTAGAAACATTATTTACCCTGTTTTACAGATAGAGTAAATAGGTTAAAATCAATAAGGTGACTTGCCAAAAAATCAAACAAGAGATCTGTGATCAGCTCATAGTCACTTGCTTGTAAGTCCTTTGCTTTATTTCTTTGTAATTCAAAAGCAGTTAAAGCAATGTAAAGAAATAAAATAGAAATGAAATAAAATAAACCTCAGCACGTCTTCAGCAATTCCTCTGCTAAAACTTGTGATACGGTGTGAAAGAAGTTGAAGCTTTCCTCCTTGATAATACATTAAATAATTATTAAATTTTTATTTTACCTTAAGTAGGAATAATATTTGATTGTCATTTAAACTGGTTCTTTAGAATCCCATAGTTTTACTCACAATAATCCAAGAACATTTAATAAGTCTTAAAATATTCATAACACACGGAGATCATTACTCTTGAGACCTTTGTACAAAGCAGTGAAGTGTGTTAGACATATGGCAGAAACCTCGTAATTTCTTATTTCTTGCTATGATTATATGAAAGAAAGGAAAATTCTCTGTTCTTTTCCCCATTGCAATCTGTATGCCATTGTTTTATCTGTTGTGGGCCAAAGTCATCTCACACACATGTTCACTGAAGAACATGGAGTTAATCAGGCTTGAGTTTAGCTCAGTAAATATATGCACAGTAATGCTAAATTATTTCAGTTTTCTGTAGAGTATTGCAGATAACAAAAAAGAAGAAATAATTTATTTCTGTATCCCACATGATGCTGACAGCCCAAACTGTGTTGCATGACAGATGTTGGTACCTACCTTTTATATTATTGGCAATTATTTAAAGTCGTTAATTGCTGTGGCTTTGAGTATAAAGAAAAAAATCAAACAATAATTGGTATGTCCTGCATTGGAAATCCTAAATATCCTAAATATCAGAAGCCCTTGTCACAGTACCTACTGTATGAAGAGAGGATGAACAATTTTGTTTTAATTATATTTCAATGTGATTGTCTAAAGTCAAGTGGAACCTCCATGGATTAAATCTAAAGTAAAACTGTGCTTACAGTGCATGGTCATAATCCCCAGATCTGTTATGTAGAAATGACAGCATAATGAGTAGAAGTTAAAATGTCCTCTGCTTTCAAATCCTCATGGTTGTCATTTGATTAAATAATAGAGCATTCTGTTTGATGTCTTGGCTTTATTATTCAGAAGCACTTCAGTATATGTGTCCTACCTTTGTGTTATGTGCTCCTGGCAACCAGGTATCCATATAGGTTCTTATTTACACACCTGCAACAGATACACTGTACGTTTAGCTTGCCTGTGTGCTGCTTGAATATGAAATTTTAATTATTCCTCTTAATTATGGTGCTTTCACCAAAACAAGGGAAATCATTGGTCACGTACAAAAAGAAACTGCTTGGTATTTGAAGGAATTTGATAATTTTGTTGTAGTTCGTAGCTTGGCAGGTGGTAATAATGCTATGCCAGCACTGTCAAAATATGAAAATTAAAGTGACGATGGGTTTTAATGAAATCCATTTGACAAATATAATTAAGGTGTTTTAATATGAAGCCCTGTAATAAAGACTACCGGTGGACTCCCTGAGGTCCTGACTAATTGTGTAGATTGCTTTTAAGCTTTGAATAGTTTTATTGGATAATGAACTGTTAAGAAGTGTTAGATCTTTCTTAAGCAGAATTTGGTTTGAAAAAGAAGAGGAGAGACAGGCCTGAGGTGTGGCATTTTAAACATAATTAGAAGAGAGATTTAAGTTAACATCTTTGATCTTGCTGTCAGTTTTTGATTAGAGCTGTAAATGCTTTAATCAAGTGCAGTGTAGTCATTACATTTCTAACTGTTTTTAAACTGCGAAATTACTGAGACACTGACATCGGTTTAACACTTCTTGAGAATTTCCAGCAAAGTTATGTTTGTAAACTGGGTGCTTGCATTAAATTGTCATACTGCAATAATTTACCAAATCAGTAGATCATGGGATAATTATATTTTGGAGCTCAAATAATCTAAAACCCACTTATTAGACTAAATATAATGTTCTGTAGTTGAGGACAGTGGGCCACTTCTGATTTCATTTTTAAAATAATTTCTAATCTTGTTTTATTGCAATTAAAATGGTATTCAAACTAGTAGTTGTAATGAAAATGAATATATTAGAAGCTAAGTGCAGTATTGAAATGCCTTCCATAGAAAAATTATTATTTTAATGTTACATACTTTTTTTGACCGGTGTGGATTCCTTCACACACATTTTAGAATCAGGGAAGCAGGCACAAGTATTCAGCAGGGGTACAGTAGTGTCTGAGCCAGTAATATAATTCTGTTCTCTCAAATTCCTATCTTGCAACATTAAAGATTGCTTGAAGAAATTTCAGAAAGATCATTTTTTTTATTTTTTTTTTTTTACTGGCATGCAAACCAGCAGTAAAATGTGAAAATGGCCATGGGCTCAGGTCTGTCACATCAGTGAGGATGTTGGGCTGGATGGTACCCGCCCATAGGTGGCATGACTTCCATTTCAAATACAGAACACAGCAGTCTGGGGTCCATTCTCAGATCTGACCTGCCTCCCTGTGTTCTTGATCTTTGAGCAGGATGGAAAATCCAGATACTTGTCTCTTTACTGTGTGGGATAAGGGCTGCTAGGTATAATGTTTTACTCATGTTTGTCTTCTAGAAATGAAGAAATAAGGTACAGCAAAAAACAACTGTATTAAATTCATTCTGTCTGCAGCATGTAGACCATGCACACAAATAAACTCTAACAGTGGCCTGCCAACAAGTCCCACAGATTTGTTAATGACGTCCCACAGCAGACCACCTGTGCCTTTGGCAGCATGTCCTGCATGCTGACAAGTCTGGCAGACCAGGAGAGAGGGGAGATGTCCCCCAAACCTGGGACATCCCCACAGAGACCGTTCAGCTGCCAGCGCTTCTTTGCAGCACCTCCAGCACCCATGTCCCTGCTGGCTGCAGCTCAAGTAGCACCCAAGAGCAAGAAGCAGCCTCTCTGGTAACCCTGACCTGAATCTTTGGGAGCCAAAGACCATGCCCAGTAGGTGGGATGGCACTTGGAGCAGTCCAGGCAGCTGCTTTGGGAGCATCCAAGCAAAAGCTTCTGCCCCATGCAGAAAACTGCTTTGTTCTGGAGCAGTTTGTTTTTAGAAACCTTCAGGTTTGACCTAAATCAAATCATACACTGGTAGTCTAATGTATAGATGTCAAAAGTATTGATAAGTGTTGCTGGGTTGTTCCACCAGAAGAAATCACACTTGTCATCTTAGGCACTTACTGAAAAATCAGGTTTTCAACAATTTTTCCTAGACGGGATGCCTTAGGAACAAATTGTGTCTATGTGCAATAAAGGTCAACCTCTGAAATACCATCTGAAGAGCTTAACTTGATCCTTAAAATATGAGTCTGCTCTGAGGAGTGCTGTAAAAATTCTACTATGGGATAGTCTATTTTTCCATCTCAGCAATTTCCAGAAGAAATACCTTTGTTTAACAAGTAAAAGAGCAGAGACTTTTTAATTTTACATATATACACATATATATACACATAGCCCTGCAAATTTAGCCAGGATTTTACAATCAGTCTGGATTCTTTCCCTTTTGTGTACCTCCTGATAACACTGATTTGCCAGGCCATCGAGTATTTTTCATTGTTCCTTCTGAACACTTGCTGTGGGTTTAGTGAGGTAGTGGTTTTCTCAGCATTGCTCTGTGTGTAATCAAAGGCAACATTGCAGATGGAAATAACTAGCACTTAGCTCATGTGTGTGAAAAAGCAGCAGAAACCATAGTTGCATTGGTCCTGCAGGGTAAAAGCAAAAAAAAGAAAACAGAAAAAAATAAAACAAAGGAGAAATGGCTTGAGATGGGAGGGTGCAAGTGGAGAAAGTCTGGAGTCTGTAAGAAGAGTGCTGGGTAAGGAGCATAGAGATGTTTATCTTGATGTTTTGTCCTTTAGGTGCAGGTTTTTTTAATTGCTGTATATTTTAAATGAACACAGATTCTAACTGATGGGTATAAATATCACAATGTAGACAACCAAGATTCAAAATGTAATAAAATGCACAATCTGTTAAACTTCATCACCAAACAAAAATACAGCAAAGTGAGCATTTCCTAGGGATCCCTCCAGAGAATAAAATTCTGGGGTAGAGCTGGAACTTGAACTGCAGACAGCCCAATGAGCTACAGCCTCCCTTCCCTCTGTCTCTTGTCCCTCCACCTCCAAGTAGCTGCTTCAGATCTCCAGAGTCCTGGTAGAAGAAACATCCTTCTCTACAAGCAAAGTCACCATCATGGCAAAACTGTTGTGCATTGCACATCATGTGGCTTTCTAACTGAAAATTACCCAATGAATAAACTAACATTGCCTTGAAAGGGGTTTTTCCTCTCCAAATTGCCACCTCTTCAGAGAGATATTGCAATTTCAAGGGAAACAAAAGCTTTATTAATAATTTGGTACTCATTTTTCTTCCTTTTAAACGATGTTTGTTTAGTATTGGTAGAAACCTTGAACAATAACCTCCCTCAGCATTCTCTTTATTACTGTTTTTTAAACTTTGGTTTGCAATGCAACTTTGCAATGCATTTCTTTTTATGGCGTTTAGATTTTGAGAGATTTAGTTTGTGAAAAAAATGGGAAACATTGAAAGGATGAGCTAATTGATGTTTCCTCAGCCTATCCAAGATACACTGTTGTGTTAGAGTTTTGCCCCATTTGTAATTTATGTCTGTTAAACCTATGTTTTATCATCTATTACTGACTTCTAGGCTTCTGATTGCACTTGCTGGCTGTAACAAGCATTTCATTTCATACAGAGAAAAAATGGTTTCAGTTTCAGTTACTTTTTTACTGTACCCGAGAAAGAGAATGGGATTTGCAAATGATAAATGGGGAAGTTGACTAGCTAACTAATAAAGATTTGTCTTAATCAAGTATGATTTGTCAGAACAGGAGCGCACTGGGGTCAGGGCACACGCGATGAATAATACAGCATTCACTGGAGAGAAGGACCAGGCAAAAGGCCTCATAAATATGCTGCGATTACCCACTGCTAATTCGTATTCAAAGAGTGAGTTGCACTGAAGCCAGCTCCGAGGTTGCTGAGCTGTTCACCTGCTTTGTGGGCTTTTCCATGTTTAAAAAAATTTATATACATATATATATATATATATTTTTTTTTTTTTTAATATACACACGCTGTTTACAGAATGCTTTATTTATGCACAGACGGCTGCACACTTTGGTCAATGAGTTAGAGCATTATTTATTAACCGTCTTCTAGGTTTGTTTTATTTTTCTAATGTCTGAGGTGCTATTTTATTTCTGTTTTTCATTGTTTAAATATGAATGTGAATACAGCAGGAGATGGTTCCATTCACATTTAAAATGAATTTCTGAATAGTGCAAGAAAGGTTAAAACACTCTTTAGCTCCATGGAAGTATTAGAGATCAAACAGGCATAGACTTCTTGTTTATGTTGCCAGCTTTCCTGACTTTCTAATTGGCCTGTAGATTCAGGATAAATCTGGTACATCAGGATGTTGGGAGAAACCTGAACAAACCCAATTGTAATTTTATTTGGCTCTGGCTTTACTTTCTGATGTTGACTTTGCTTTTTGCTTCAAGAAGCACTTTCTCATATTGAAACAGTTGAAGGATATACTCTTTCATAGGTCTTCTGATGTCCAGCGGAGACACTGCAAAACACTCTTGTTACTATTGAGAAGTTTAGGCCACATAAATGGCTCAGTTTGAAACAAAAGTAATAAATTGTTCCAGTGCTTACAGATATAACTAGCAGTCTTTGTTCTTCATCATTGTACTACCTAAATGTCATATACTGTGGTTTTGTGTAGTTAAATAAGATTGAAAAAAATTCTCACTCCACTCTTCAATTTTAAAATATATTTCAGAATTTGAAAACATTTTCTTCTCTTTTGAAAACCTTATGTAGCTGGGTTGGTTTTTTTTTTTTCCGTTTGCTGGTTGGCTAATAGCATGTCTCTTCTATTTTGTGCTTAGCTCTGTGTATTGAAGTGCACTTACTGATTTAAGAGTGGATCAGCTCTAGAGATAGGGCCAACTTTACGAGCCTCAAGCTGATCAGTGCAGGAGTTTAAGTTGCCAACTCTCTGCTTGCACATTTTAAGTCTTTAAAATAGCCAGTAATGAGGCATCCAGAGTAGTTATTTGTACTGCTCTGAGTTTATAGCAAACTGGGTAGATGGCAGAGCACTTTTGATTAAATAATGATTATGAATCCAGCCTTAGATGAACCAAAGATCACCATTGTGTCATGTCAGTGCTGTTTGGAGTCACAAGTTTAATTAAGTGACAGTTTGTGGCTCAAGTTTTAGACGATATATTTCTGCAACTTAATTTAGATGCAATCAGGATTTTTAATACTCTCCCCTGCTAAATCGCTTTCAGACAAGTTCAAGACTGGCAGTACTGCAATGAAGCATCACCCATTCCTGCACCAAGCTCAGAGCAAGCAGGGGCTTCTTCCATCCTGGGAGCACTTAAAAGTAGTAGCAAAAGAGGACGCTGAGGGTTGGCTCCCAGCTCTACATTATTAGTGATTGAAATGGGGGTAGCAAGTTGTTTACTTATTGATGCACTAAGGAAAGATTTCTTTTTGCCTTAGAACGTATTTGAAGGAAGGGGGGTAGGGGAGGAAGATGCAATGGGAGGAATTTGGAGCAGACGAGCACTGCTGGGCTGGGGCATGGCAAGAACAATGGCCAGCCTTCAATGGAGACAAGTGCTCAGCAGAATCAAAGCCTGCCACCTCCTGTGAATGTTGCTGTGAGGATGTTAGTAAGGGAGCTCAGCTAGATTGGTGATGGGAGTAGACAGAAAAAAATACATCAGTTAGTGAGAAATGAGTTGTTTTTTACCAGCAGATTGATGTAAGTTAGGATTTCAGAAAAGGTATGAAACTTTAGGAATAGAAAAAGAAACTGGAGGTGAAGTTAGTAGGTCTGTCATATATCATCTTTCTTCTTTCTTTATCCTATTTTCTTCTCATTCATCTGTCTTTTTTTTTTTACTGGGGAAGGACAGGCCAGGCATGGACCATGGGAGGTGTTGGTTATGAAATGCTCCCAGTTTGTTCTTAAAGGCATGTGGCACCTTCCTCAAATATCTTTTCTTCTTTATTTTGAACAAAGCACAAAGACTGAATTCTGATTAGGTGTTCTGGATGTTTTTCTTTCTGGCTTCCCTGACCTCAGTATCAACCAACCCCTTTTGCTCTTGGCCAATAAAAATAATTTCATGAACATCTATTATAGCTTATAGGGAGACCTTTTCATTTGAGAAATGTTTGTATTTTTACTTTGGTGGACATCTTGGACCTTAGAAGTTTGAGAGGTATTTTTAGATGTTACTTGCTTCCACAGTAAGACTGGGCAACTTCTTTTATCCTCTCTTGCAACTGAACTTTTGACAGCTCTGGAAGAGTTGGATGTCCTTGGTGAATGATATGGATTGTCAGTGCTCTTTCCACTTGTATGGCACTTGCTTCTGCTGAAGAAGCCAACTAATCCCTAGAAAAAGTAGCTAATTTTTATTTTATTGTGTTAAGTGACCACTTAGCAGCATGCAGATTAACATCTTCATGTCAGGCTCTTGAGGCATTTGAGCACTAACTCATGTTTCACTATTCTGTAAATGCTCTACAAATTTGCTCTCCACTGGCTTATGGCTGTTACATTATCCTTCATGAATCTGTATTAACCTGTACTTGCTTTTTAATAACCTTAATGATCTAAATCCTTCTGTTTTTAATTATATCAGCTGTTCAATGTACATATATGTCAGCTATGAACTGGGGGATTTATTGGACTTTTACCTGTGTTCCTATACTTTAGGATATGTCATCGCTTTCTTTTTTAACTTTCTGCTGTCAGAAGCATAAGATGTTTGACTCAGCCCTGAATTCTTCAACTCCTGCAGTCTATATTTTCCAAGTTTGTAAATCTGCTTGCTGTCACCTCTGAACACCAAGCTTTTAACACTTTCTAGCATTTTTTCCCAGACACTGCTGTTGATGATTTATCCTAGTTTCCTAAATTCAAAACTTTTAACCTGTCCAAAGCAGAGTGGTTTTTAGGAAAAAAAAAAAAGTCCCAGCCTGTGCCAGCATAATTTCCAAAAATCTTCTGTAGGCTTTTACTACATCTTCGGAGCATATGATGTCTCCGTGTGAAGACAACACACAATTGCAGTCTCCAAATGGCACTGCTCACTAGGCAGGGCTGAGGATCTCAGCCTGGAACTGTTCTCCATTCCTTCTCTGATCAACACACAGTGGGTTTTTTTTGGTGCATTTTATGATTCTGTAGAACAGCTATCTTGATTTTTAACATGATCTTCTGCTTTTCCCAGTGTAAATTAATTTGTCTTTTCCAACCTCTAATTACATAGATGCATGCATTAAATATATGATGAGATTGGGCCTACTGTGTTTCCAGGCATCCTCTCTGTGATTTGGTTGGTTTTAAGCTTTTTTTGTATTTTAAATCATATCAAGATACCTACTGCATGTTACGACACTTACATATATATATATTTTTTTTCTCTCAAAGTGTACTGTGCGTGTGTGCATATATATATATATACACACACACAGAGTACACTTTGAGAGAAAAAGTGCTCTATAAACTGTGTTGGATTATTTTATTTTTCATATGGAAAGAAAAATCAGGAGTCTGTCTTCAAAATTCATAAAAATGCATGTTTGTTTATCCTAAAGCCTGGAGAGGCTCATTCCATGTCATTCCTGTCTCTTGAGCAAATATATTAGTCATTCTTGGGGGAAAAAAAGCATTATTGACTTGAGTGATTAGAAAAAGCTCTTTCAGAATCAGTTAAGCTGATAAAGTACATAAATTCTTAAATGGCTGGAGGCAAAAAAAAGTAAAAGAAAAGCCAGTCAAGCACAACTTATTTTGTGTCCTTGATGTGTGTGTGGGTATTAGAAATCAAGCTATGTGGACCACGTATTAAATAATTATAGTTTGTAGGTATAAATAAATACTGCATACAGGTTACAGGCAAATTTCAAAGAAAGGGCTTATTCAGGAGTGCAAAGCATTGCTAGAAGTGATCATTGTCTTGGGTTTATCTCAACATAAAAGTTGAAAACCCATATGCCAATTTGTGCACCTATGAAAGAGAAGTTAGGTTTTAGGGTGGGGGCGTGCTGTTTTTTCTTCAGGTGGGAAAAGTGTATTTATTCTTCTAAGCAACTTCAGAGTTTTAGGACAAGAAATGTTGTATTTTTCTTGCATAACACAGTCTCATAGAACCAGGCACCATTTGTGTTGGACTCACAAATGGCATTTTTGAAGTGCTCAGCACTAAAGAGGATGGTTTCCCATACTTTGTTCAAACACCTTTAGGGTGGAATACATTTAGAGCTGTGGATTTTTGCATTCACAATTTAAGGGTGATGCTTGTTAATATTATGTACTTTTTCAGAAATATTTTTTTTCTGGCCATCACGGCGTTGTTTAAGACTGAGATAATTGCTCTATCGAATATTCCTGCCCTCTGTCAGTACACAGATAATAATGGTGTAAATGCATTCACCCTTCTGCTTCTCACAGTTTAGCTGTAAATTTAGAACATAATTTCATGCATCTCTTTGGGAATTTCAGTTAGAAGAGGCAGCACCACTCAGTCTTTGGTAGGACTTGGGAGTGCCCTGTACTAAACATTGTCCATACAAAACAACTGAAAGGTTGGCATAATCCCCAAATAATTGACATTGTTAAGATTCTATGGAAATAACACCATTACTGGCAACAGGCAACACCCTTCAGTTTGTGTATTGGTCTTAATTCATGCATCTGCACTACAGTATATCTTACAAACCTGACCTTTTCACATAACTGTAGTAGCTTCATCAATGACTTGCATTATAAGTAGGCTGGAAAGATCTATACAGCAGCCTCGTACTAAAAGCACAAATCTGCCACACAAATGAATGTTTTAACTGGCAGGAAAACATCAGAGTTGTGGGGAAACTTAAAAAATTGCAGCAAGCAGATAGCAATGATATCAAGCTTGTAATTAGCGGTACTGTGGACTAATGCTACAATTTTCCTAGTCCCAGCTACTTCCAGTTGCAAACCAAGTGAAGAAACATGTCTTCATATCATTGGGAAGACTTTATTTCCTTTATTTAATAATATTTTTGTTTGACTGTCTTGACCTTCCAGCTAAAAATCAAGTTTCACTGTCATCAGTGAATTTTCGGAGTAGAATGGGGATATGAAGAGGATAAAGGTGTCAGTTTATGTTTGCAAATTTATCGTGAGATTATGTTACCTCCATCATGTCTCTTTGTTCAACTTATGTTGTTATTTTAGCCCAAAAAAGGCCAAAGATCATCAACGAAAGTGCATGTAGAGTAAAGCTGCTCCTGTAAAATTGATGATCCGTCCAATTATTTATCTATAGAGGCTGCTGGGAAGAAATGCAACTATCTCAGTTCTCAGACCCCTCTGCTAGGTTGAACTTCATGGCTGAAGGTTTAATCCCTAAGTGTCATATCAACAATTCATTCTGTGATATTCTGGCTGACATGCTCTCCTTCCTTATTTATTGATGTCTTCAGTCATCGACAATGAGAGGAAAATACACTATTCGTCAAAGTGACGGTGTTTTACCCTCACTTACAGTTGATGCTGCTGTCACATTGATGGTTGGAAAATAAACTCAATCATTATAAAAAGCTAAGAGTGTGAACTTGCCAGTGACAGGAAGAAGATGAAAAAAAAAATAAACAAACCCACAGTAACTTGTTTGAAATTGGTGAAATAAAAATAAAACTGTTTCCTACAAAGATATTTTTGAGCTTTGTTCATGAGATACCAAACCATTTTAGCCATGTATTTTATACTTATTCTTTTGAAGGAAAATCTGCACCTCATAGTCCTTTATGTCTGAAAACATACATATAATTTTTAGTACTAAATACACTTATTATCATTTCACCTCATGCTACTAGGTTAGTAATTTGTTGATTTTTTTCCCACTCTCTTTTTAAGGGATTTTGCTTTGGTTTTTTTCTCCCCTAGTTTTCATTGAAGACATGTATCTGTCTGTATATTACAGTATTTTGAGTGCTTTAATGAGGAAAAGCTCAGTAATAGTTCCATCCTGTAAGTCCTTTGACATGCAGACATAGGCAAGGCTCTCGTGAATCGCTTTCTGAGGCTGCCATTTATGTAACTGCACTGCACTGTGCAGCCTTTTAAACTCCAAACCCATGTATCTTACCACATTTCACCTTTGGGAGGCATTGTATATACAGCTAAAAGTAAAGAGCAGCAAGCCAAGAGGGACAAGATAGCATAATGAGGATGTCAATTTGTGGTCAGAGGAAATATTTATCTTACTTGTACTGTACTTGGCAACTGATAGAGAAATATATATGTAATGAATTTCCTCCGACTTTATCTGGCAGACTCTGTACCTTGTGTTAAATGGATTTAAAAAGAACATTGCTCGTCTCAAACTTTAAAAGTTTGAGGCGATTCTGCTTTGGATTGTTCCTTAAAAATGGACTGTACCAATTAAAAAAAAATCATAATCATGTTTACTAACATATTGGTGAATTTTTAATGATCTGTTTTCTCAAGACTCCCTGAATAATGACATTTTAAGATCTCAATCATTCACCAAAAGAAAAGCAAGGCATTTTTTTTGTTGTTTAGGAAAAAACCCATGTTTTTGTAGTTTTGTTGTTTTGGTGTGTATCTCTGGTAAGCCTCCTAAGTACCCTAAATGAATGTGCACAGAAATGCTGGTTGTCTCACACTTGCTGTGTGTCCCAAGGCAAAGCTACAGCTGCTTCAGCTCCTTCTGCCTGCTTCCCCATCTGTAAAATGGGAATGATTTAACTTATTTTTCTCCTTCGGGGAAATACAGGGAGGGTTTCTTAATATTTCTATAGAGCTTTGAAGATTAAGATCTCTTCTCTATACTTGCTAATATTTCTGTGTTAGAGAAGCATTTGATTGAAGCTGTTTGAAGAGTAAAGTTTTGGCATCTTGTGTTGTCTTTGTACCATATCTTGAGGCCTCTCCACTATAATTTTGCAACCTTTGGTTCAGCGTAAGCTGCGGAAGCAAACAAGCCCTGTGTAAACAAATGGTGATGACTATAAATTAATGTCTCTGTCTGCTGTTGAAAACATCAGGAGATTACAGCCTATCTCTAAGCCAGCCGGAAACAGTCCGTGGTGGAGCAAAGCAGACACCAGTAACTGGGCTGAGCTTGAAAAGGCTTTCATTTAAGCATCAATGGTAAATGCTGAGAGGCACTGAGAGTGGTTTTCTTCTAATATGACTTCTCAGTGTCTTTAGATGTATAAGGATGGCTGGTGTTTTAGCAAAGGCTTACTGGCTTCCTTGGGCTTAAGGAGTAGATAGGAAGTATGAACACCCAGCACCTAGAGCAAGTCTGAAAGTCCTTTTGCCTTTGTTTCATTAATCAAAGGTCAGCATCAATTCCCAGGGCCTAGACAACCTGAAGGGACTGCAGGGGGTAGCTTCTGGTTTCGTTTGCTTCTTTATGTTGCTTGAAAAACTTAATATTTAGTATAATGATGTATTCCTCTTTGCAGTTAGGAGGAGTGGTTAGGCTACGACATGTATTAAATGCTGTTGTTACAATCTAACTTGGCATTTTAGGGCCTTGCAATCACAAGCTGTATTTTTCATGATTTACATTTAATTTTTTAATGCAGAGCAGATTGGACAGGAGATGCTTGAAAACCTCAGCCATGACAGAGAGAAGATCCAGCGTGCTCGGGAAAGGGTAAGTTTGATAACAAGTAATTGCTGATTCTGCATTTTATTTGCATTGGGCAAGTTCTTTGTACATGCAAAAATAGCCCAGATGAGATATAATCACCATCTGCCGTGGAGAACTTATAAGTGTCTTACATGGGCCCCATCCTGTCAGGTCTCTCTGATGGGGAGTCACACTGTAGTCACCAAATCTGCTGTTGGAAGCAAATTTTCTGTTGCCATCAGAGTTAGATCAGTGTTCTATCCTTTGAAGGGCTTGTTACAGTGTCAGTTCCAATGACTTCTTGGGCTTCCTATGAAACAGTTCAGTTTCACAAGTGAGCTTCTAATAGTTGATCAGCCTTACTCTTTGTAGCTGCAGATGCAAATAATAGCCCCTCAGGCAGGTCTGTGTGAAAGAGCTGGTGCTGCTGCTCTGTCTCTGCAGCCAAGGTAACATATCTATGTCACTTTTGGCTGATGTGGCCTCCATGGGGATCAGCTCTACTCTGCAGAGGTAATGAAGATGCTCAGAAGCCCATCCCATCCAATGTGTACAAGTTCTCTGAACTTCTGTGTGGGAACCCAGCCTCTCTGTCTCTGCTATCTGCTCACAGAACCAGGAGTTTCTGTCCATGACATGTTGTTCAGATACTTTCCCAAGTGTCCAATTTTCCCAAAGCTAGGCTCTCCCACACATCTCTTAACTAACCAGTGGCACTTAAAAAACCTCCTTTATCTGTCCCAGGGAGTTTCTTTGCCTGGATAGCTTTAATTGGTAAAGCATCCTGCGACAGCATTAATGAGGCATTTTCTGCCAGCTGTACCAGTTGCTTTCTGAAGTCCTGGGCGTTAGCTACTTTAAAACACTAAATATACCTAAATCACAAAAGGTAACTGAGAATTGTGAGGATCGACCAAGTTTTGTTCTGGAAACTTGGTGTCTTATTTCACCTCTACTCCTTACATCCCCGGTGACTGCTGAGTCTGAAATGCTTTTCTGTTTCTAGCTGGGCAAATAAAACCTAGGCAATGGAGATGAATGCCATGTATTCCTTTCTGCTGATCTTAGAAATCCCAGGGATATAGTTCTGATCACTCAATGTACACGTGGTTCATAACAGAACTTTTCCTTTTCATTGTTTTCCACCTGAGGAGAAAATTTCTTTGATGGCAAACCTGTAAGATGCAAAGAGTAAGACTAAAAATAAGAAGGATATTCTAGGAAAGTGCAGTACACACATACTCCACCACATTGCAGTAAAAAAACCTCATGTCATAACAGAAGATCTCAAATTCCAAGTTTTTTATCATAAGCCACTTAAAATATTTCCTTTAGGGAATTCAGAAAAGTTCTCCAGTGGAGCTGTATGGGTGGACCTGTCCCAACGGTCTATAAACACTCAGATAAACATTTAGGAAAGATCTTGGATAATTTGGCAAGTTTTCCATTTTCTGGAGGTTATTTGAAGACCAGGGCAGAGGATACTCTATCAATGCATAATAGCTGTACATTAAATACACGGAGTTATTATCTTGTCAACCAGGGAATAAACCTGTCTTCTGGAATGCAATTGTCAACTCGAATATCATGGTCAGCTTTAACAATTCAGTGTTGGGAAAATTTGGAAGACTTTTTTATGAGCAAAATGTAAATAAGTTAATTTCCCAATGGATTGGTTAAATTTACATATATGAATTTTCCTGTCTATAGAATAAAACTACTTTTTTCTTTAGAAGGCAAAGAGAAGGGATAAAAGCTCTGCTACAAGTCAGATAGGTTAACTGGCCTGATACATTAAAAGATGCAACATTTTTTAGGAAAACATCAAAATTTGTCTAAGGCATACAAGATATCAATGTCAGCATCTTGTTCATCTTTCTGCTTTCTCATTATTATTCTTAATATTGTTTTTAAACACCGTGTGGATTTGCCATTGCTAATATCAAAGCCTGTTTCAAAATGTTTTCATTACAGCAGTTCTGTGAAACATACACTATTTAAGAGGCTCACATTCCACCAGTTCCAGTCCACACCTCTGTGGTGTGCTGGTATTGGTAAAGAAATGATGGAAGAACAGCAATCAGATAATTCCGTTTTAAATAAAAACAAAGTTACAGTTTGAATCTCTTCATGTGGGGTTTTTTTTTTTTTCTGCCAGAGCAGGAAGAAAAGGTGTTTTCTTAGCATTCTCTTGGGAGGCAGCTAGAGATCTTCCAACTATGTGTGTACGTGTTTGTTTCTTTTTTAATGTTTCTTTTGCTTATTTTGTGGGTTTTTTATTACCATAAAAACATGAGGTCGTCTTGCTTAGAGGAGTTTGTCAAACCTCTAAGATTCAGCTTCCCTTTCCTAACTATCACCACTGATTCTAGCTGTCAGGTAGAATCCTGCAGCAAGAGAGGAAAGTTAGGATCAAACATTTGATGGTAAAAAGGAGAGCGCTACTTTTCTGTGAAAAGGGAGGAGAAGCCCCAAGTGTTAAATGCATCTTTATGAATAATAAAAGACCAATGTAAAGCATACATTTGTACTTCAGATTCCCTTCTAGCATAGATAAGAACTTGGCTTTTTAATGAGCCTTTTAAAAATTATTGTGACGTTTTTTCTTCTGTTACTTGTGTCAAACTGGGCTAAACTGCTTTTCTGGAGCTTGAATTGTCTAGATGAATCAGGAAAAAATGAGGGAATGGCCTCCCTGGAATATAATGCTCATCTTTGTTCCATCATAGCACATAATTACAGAGATCTGAGAGTCAGTGCAAGCCTTCCCACTGAATATAATATTGCTAAGAGCAAGACTTGATTGGTGTTATCCAGTCCCAGCTTCTACTTGGTATTTCCTTAATAGCTTTCAGAAGAACAAGGGGGAAATTTATGCAAAAAGGTTGTGTGACATTGATTGCAACTACTGATTTTTTCAGTAATAAGCATTAAATCTGGTAGCAAATATTTACAGTATTGTGCTCCAGAATAGCGACTGGGTTTAATATTGCTGCTGTTCAAATATTCAAGATATAATAGTGGCTTGTTATGGTGAAGGTGATTTGTTATTGGAAGACTGCCACTCTTCTTGGCAGTGTTACTGTTTTGATGGATTTATAACACAGGATGCATTTGGTCTACTACAACAAAGTTTTTTCAGTTAGAAGTCAATGACTCGGGTAATCCTTTCAATCTGATTTGATAATGAAGAGGTAAATATTCAGCTTTCATAAGGACAAGAATGTTTTTATGTATGTACACACAGCTGTGTTTTGGAGCATGTTAGAAACAGTGGTCCCTGCTATTTCATAACTGATAACTCATAACTCATAATCATTACATTCTCTTTTTACAGTAGATTTTGACACCCCACTGGTTCCAAGATGTCTAAAATGCCAAGAGATGTCTCTTCTCTAGCTGCCAGTGGCAGAAGAGGCAATGGGAGAGAAACTCCATTCTTCCTATAACCTTCTCCATTTCTGGATTTCCTTTTGTGGGACACTAGTAAACAGAAAGAGAGGTGACATTTTAATCCCTTTTAAAAAGCAGTAGAAGTAAACCTGAAGTTCCTTTGCTTCATAACTTTTCATCTCCCCAGTTTCATTTTTTACCTATTGTGCAATATTTTTGAGAGCTGTAGAACAAGATAGCTAATTAGGTGTAGCTGTAAAGTGTAGGTTTCCTTTGTCTTAATAAACTACAAAAATCATTGCTTCAGTGAGTGAGAGCTCCTTACATGGAAAAACCCCACCATATATACAGTACAGCTGTTCCTTCCATACATATATATCCTATTCACAAAGCACTGGAGCACCTAGGCCAGAGGTGGCAGCTGTAAGGTCAGTACAAGTTTTGTATTTAAGGGGCAGTAAAGACATACTTCTTTTACACAGAATTGCTAAAAGGATATATATTATATTTCTGTTTCTTTCTTTAAACTGCTGTCTTTGAAAAACAGTGAAAGAAAGATATGTTCTTTTCATAAAGCATCAGGAACACGGCACATGTGTTTCTTCTTCCCTTGATCCCTTCACTGATATAGACAACCAATACACACACACATAAGAATTATGGATACCAACATACACAGCTTCTGCCTGCAACCCTTTCTTTGTAAAGCTTTTGCTCTTTATCCTGAATCACCTTTGTTGCCTCAATGACTTACCTTCCCAGGGTTTCATAGTTATGTAAGTGGAAACAAGACAAAATATTTTTCAGTTTCAGAGTTTTGGTGGCTTTACGAGCTTGTTGTATGCTAAACCTGAAGTTGACTCAGATGACTGTAGAAATATGTACAGAATGGGGTACAAGTGCCTTTTGCCTTTAATGGGACTCTTTTCTCCCCAGCTTAGAGAAACAGATGCAAACCTGGGGAAGAGTTCCAGGATTTTGACAGGAATGTTGCGAAGGTAAGGCCAAGGTAGGGACATTTCTACTCTTTCTTTTCTTCTTGTCTCCCTCCATGCCTTTATTTGTGGTTTTACTTCAACCTCAACATTTTGTTGATGTACCTGACTTTTTTTACTCAGGCTGCTGTGTAGAATGTCTTCAGATGATAGAAGGGTTTGTCATGCCTGTGGAAAGAGTTTTCTGTAGCCTGAAGGACAGCCCTTTTGTACTGATTTCTCATCTTTGTTTCTTTGTATTTGTTTGGGGGATTTTGGATATGTGTTCTAAAATTAAGCTTTTTTGATGATGATTTCCTCTGTTCCTTATTCTTGAGCGATTTCAGTGTTTTGAAGAGGGTTTTTTGCCTGTTAAAATGAGAAAGTTGGTAAATGTTTTGGGGCAGCATAAACTTATGCGCAAAGGAAAGAGTTAAAAACATCAATTCTGCCTAAATAGATGGGGCAGGTACTCTGTCAACCCTTGTGGTTTTAGCATGTTTCCCCCATGTTTTCAGTATTATGAAAATTGTCCCTGGGATCAAAATGAGGTGATACAAAAAGGAAAATTATGCACTGTCCTAAAACTCTACATGGGACTGAAGGGAGGGAGTTATCCATTGATTGCTTCTCCTCTTAAATTTACATCAGTGCATTCTCAGACAGATTTTTTTTAATTAGTGGCGTCTCTGGATATGTGTTCTTTACTCAGTGAAACAGCACCTTAGCTTCTCTGTGATGCCCATATTTCTGTATATATTCAACTTCCTGAAGAAGAAAAGCACCCCTCTAATAAGCACAGTTTTAAAGGAGTTTAGTGCATTCTCTGAAGAGTTCAGTCTGAAATTACCCTTGCCACAGGCTTTTATGTTGTCTGTTTGCAGAATGCACTTTGCTTATTAAAAAAAAAAAAAAAAAAGAGGAGAAATTTTTAGCAGAGTTGTTGATTTGTCACTTGGCTTAGGACATTTGAAAACTGGAATTTTATAAGTTGTTCTTTAGCAAAAGCCTTATTTCTCTAGAAGTCTCCTCAGAAAAATACCTTTGTTGCTTCCTTGTGTACCAAATTGACAAAGGTTAAAATGACTGAACCTCTTGCCTTCATTCCACAGATTCCTTACAATTCCAGCTCCAAAATATAACATATAAAATTCTCTGATTAAGAGTAATATGTAAATGACACAAGCTAAATTCAAAATCCATGGAGGAAGGAAGTGGCAATTGAAAGGGATGGTTCAGTGACTGTAGACAATCAAAATAAACTATAAAAAAAATGAAGGAAAAGAAAAGACACCAACCAAACCCAAGTCTCCCCCGGAAGGGCTCTGCGACATGAGCTGTAACGAATATTCTGCATATGTCTCCATTTTGTCAAATCTCATTAAAGGGGCTTCTTGCTTTATGTCAATTGAGCTGTCCAAAAATCATTCATCATTTCAGTGTAAAAAAAATCATGCAGTTATTTAAATAATATCATATTAATGTTAAAGTTCAGCTGTCATTTAATAGTATGGCTTAATCAGACATAGCATTTAGGAAAAATAGTTTTTTCGGGCTTTACTTGGCTTTCAGGTTGGCAGATTCAAATAAGGATTTATGGGTTTCTAAACCAATGTATTCTTTCCATGTTTATGCTTGAGGTACCCCAGCCTTTTTTTGCAGCACCCTGTAGTCTGTTATTTTCAGTAAAATAAAGTATCTCCTCATATTGTGTTTGAATACATTTGCAAGTAATTTGGAGAAGCTGAAACAAAAACATATGCTGTAACCTTTGACTTTGTTTTGTGTTTGGGAATCACAGTTAGGAGTCCTAGTTTATAAGTGTTCCATAAGCCAAATGAGAAATACAATCTTTCTGAAATATACTTGGGCTCTTCTTTTGAGGCAAAAGCATTATGTAGTCGAACACCACGATGGCATGTTTCTGTGTGTCAGAAAGGCACTGGATTTCCTTTTCCTTCAACAAAAATGCTGAGTCACCCATCTAGATGAAAGGAAGGTAGGATTTAAGCTCAATTCAGGTAAATGTGCCAAAAGCAATGCCAGCATAGAAGCAGTTTGCAGTAGACAATTCTCAGGATGTTGCTTAAAACCACATAATTGATAGACCTACAGTGAATCTAATTTGTTTGTGACTGTTGGGTTGAAAGGTCTAGCATTATCCCAGCCTCAGCATCATCCCCATTTGTTTAGTTACAAGAATAATCATAAAATGCAGACTCCAAGAAATCAGCATGTATTAGATAAATACAACTGCAAGAAATATAATTAGCACAGATTGGCAGTTGTGTCCTAATTTCTGCATACTTCAGTACAAACTACACAGTGTTTCACATAATTACTGGAACCCATAAAATAAAACACTGGAGGACCATTTTCCACATCAATATTATACAGAAAAGGTAATGTTAAACTGAACATTGCTCAATGTAGTTGCTTTTCCCACAATAAATATTTGCTGATATGCTTGAAGTGATATGCCATGCTAACACCCTGTTCTTCAAATTAATGCCTAACGCTTTCTAATTTTACTGTCTGGGAAAGGTAAAGCAGCATCTCTTTTGAATCTGACTGAATATATTTAGAGATCAGGTATTTAGATAGCTAGAGGGCTAAATTACTGCCTTTGTATGACCTAAATTCCCTGGCCATGTGTTTGTGCATAAAATGTTCTGGAGATCGAGAATAAAAGCAGAGACAGGTTTTGTAGGTTGCCATACCTCAGTAAGGAAATCAGTAGCATAATAGGGACAGGTCTTCCTATCCCAGTTTGCTACTCTAGCAGTAAGGTACCCAGCCTTATGTATTGAAATTTCTATCTCCCAGTATTTGGGGTAAGCGGGTAAGAGTATTTTTGTAATAAGTATTTTTAAATATTCTCACATAGAAATGATCCAAACACCAAACACTCATGGTTTGGGGTTTTTTTGGTGGTTTTTGGGGTTTTTTTTTGGTTTTGTTTTTTTTTTTTTTTAATATAGCAACTACTCAGGTTCTGCTTTCTGCTGAACTAATACATTGTTCTGGCATGGCATGACTAGGATCAGGGAGAATGGCTTCAAGCTGAAAGAGAGTATGTTTAGATTAGATATTAGGAAGAAATTCTTTATTGTGAGTGTGGTGAGGCACTGGAATAGGTTGTCTTAGGTCTCTGTCCCTTGGCCTGTACCCCAGTGTGAACTGGGGAGCGCACAGTGTGCTAGAAAGAAGTAGAAAAGAATGTATTTTGGAATATCTTCAGGGTTTTGCCCATATCCTAGCCAATAGCCTAGAGAAGCTTATAAGAAAAGAATTTGGAAAGTCTCCAAGCCACACACAGCCCAGTGGGAAACAAACAAACCTAAAAGTAACCAGACAAAAATTTCAGTAGATTTGAATCTTTTTTCAATTAGCAGATAAGTTCTGTCTACCCCCGTTTGAATTGCAGGAAAATACTTTAGAAGAATAGCTGCTGCACTTCAGAACAACTTTTTATCCGGTCTGCTTCTCCAGGAAATTTTTATGCCAAAAATGCCCTTAATCTTCAGATTTCAGTGTTCTGAATTGTTATCAATGATGTTTTGAGAAGCTTATGGACACATCTGCATGTATTAAAGAGTCTTTTAAGGTTTAATTCCCAGCAGGACAGAGACACTACCTCTGTTTGATAGAAATGAAGCAGTAAGGGTCCAGTTCAGCTCTCAGGTAATAAGTTACATGACTTGCCAGCATCTGCATGACCAATGTGACTGCAAGCAGAAATGGAATGCTAGTTCTGGTCAAGCTTCTTCAATCCTCTTTCCAGGAAAATTCTGGGAGTCCAGAATTCTTGCATCACTGCTAGTCAAAGTTCATTCTACTTTTGAGCTCCAGGATATTTCAGACTTTGCAGTTATTTTTCAACATTTCACAGAATTGTAGGACAATTTAGGTTGGAAGGGACCTCTAGAGGTCATCTAGTCCAACCTCCTGTTCAAAACAAGACTTTTTAGAGTAGGTTGCTCAGACTCTTCTCCAGTCACATTTCAAACCCATGAAAGTTTGGAGATACGAGTGCCTGTGTGAGCAATCTCTTCCAATAGCAGCTGAAATAAGCAATTTTCCAGGTATTTCACTGAAATTTCCCGTCATCCAACTTGTGTCCATTGCTTCTGGTCTTAAGCAACAGTGATATAAGTCATGGTTTTTAGAACTGGCCTTCAGAGCTTAAGCCTGGATTGCAGTTTTTTTCTAGTACAGCTTCAGCAGTGATGTGGTAGTCATTGGGCTGAGGTGACACTCAGTGTAGGGCAGTTCTTTAAGCAAGGCATGAGGTGCTCTGCCTCCCCCACTGACCTGGGCCATGGCCATTCAGCAGTGTACGCACAGGACTTTTTTAATGCTTTCTCTCACTCCTAGAGATGTGCAAAGTTAAGAATGTCTTTTCTGCCTCCTTGCTTGGCTACAAACCCCACATTTCCATATGCTAAGAACAGCAACAGGGACAGTGGTGTCCATGTGGACACAAATCCAAACAAAGAGTGAGTGTTACTTCTGCCTTTTTCCCTATTTCCCTTTCCAATCTCTGTTTCCATCCACAAAAGCCCATGACAAAAAACTGATTTTCTTCTGAGCTAAACCCTGTCTCAGTCATACTTGGCCGTGACTGTTGAGTCTCTGCAGTTTTCTGAAGGCAGGTCTTTGTATCATCGATGCAGAGTGGAGTTTAACATACAGCTACATTTGCCTTGTTTTCATGCTAATAGGGGAGTTCCTCTTTCCAGAATATTTGGTCTCAAGCCAAAAGAAGTTTGAGTAGAAGTTGTTTCAGCAACTTTTTTGGTACATATATTTCTATTTTTACTTCAAGATGTATTTCTACACTGAAAAATCATTGAAACGGTAAATCCTCTAGCAACATGTCTGCTCCATGTTGAATATTTACAGCTGCAGCTGTTTACTTCAGTAATTTAGACCTTGATTTGGGAACATATTTAAGCATATGATTAACTTAAACCAGAGGAGCAATTCCCATAACTTGAGGGAGACTGAATAAGGGGGGGAGTAAGTGGCAGGATGATTCTGGGTCATCTCTTGGGGCAACACAGCTTTTATTGTGCTTCTTGCAAACCATGTCCTTACTATTTCTTTTGTTAACTGGAAGCCATAAAATACACATAGGGTATTTTAGTGCTTGTTACTGTCAGTATAATAACTTTTTTATGATTTTCCTGACTTTTGGGCATTTAATATAGTTACTTGATTCTTATATTACTGTACGTTTGTGTTTTCTTATGCAGCTAACATTTATCAATTATGAAGTGTTGAATCTTTTCAAAAGGAAACTGATAAACTCTGTGGTGCTGTTAATCACAATCTAGTCCTTGGATGAGGAACATACAGTTTGTTATTCCAGATTAAACCTTGGCATTAATTAGTACCTAGTCGTTCCTCACTTTGTGGCTGACTTTAAAAAGAAACCTTGTTTCTTTGTTGAAGTGATGGACAAAACATCTGGAAAACATAAATGTGTTGTCAGCAAAATTCCCAAGGGTGAGCAGTCTTCATCATTAGGAGTACAACCAAAAAACAGGAAATGTACCTCCCAGTCTGAACAGCAAATATTTTTTAAAAGTATGGGACAATGTGCGTTCCATGTTCTTAGTGTAGGTATGATGTAATCCAGTACATGTCAGATGCATTTCTTACTTGTAATAATCAGTGGAAAACCATTTTCTAAACCTTACTCATCTTTCTTAGACAGTGTTATGTGTGTGTGCTGTTTCCACAGTAGTTTTGAAAAATCTTGCCCTACTTTCATTCAGTGTTAGAAATGCTGTTCAGTTCATGCCCCATGGAGGGTGCAGAAGTCTTTTGAGCTGCTATTTAACCACCAGCATCAGTGTACATGGAGAGTGTCAGGCCAGAGGTACTGAATGCCTTACAGAAAGGGACCAATTTCAACATTGCAGGCATGTAGTTGGGATTAGTTTAATGCCACCTTTGTAGCCTTTGCAAACCTTCATCTCTAACAACCTAAGTGATACAGAGTTAAGTTTTCTTCAAACCTGGAAGAAAAAGATCATGATGATTGATCTTTACATCTAGTAACTTAAATGCATAGGATAAAATAAGTCAGTGTTTTAATCTTCTTGTGCCCTGGCAGCTTTAGAAGGGAATGTCCCTCATTCAGTGAGGTAAGAGCATTTATATGGTAGCATTGTTTTATTTTTCAGAGTGTTGGAAAGCTTTATACACATGTCAAGCTGCCTACACTTATGTCCATTATGAGCAGGGTTCTCAGCATTCTTCAGACCATATTTCTAATTCTCTTTTTCCATTCCTTTTTGAAGTGTACAATGGTCTTTGTTCTGTCCCCTCCATTCCCTCTTTTCTATCATCTGGAATTGCTATCTCATTTACTTCCCTTCTGTCTACTCATGTCCAGCTGAACAGATGGAAAGAACATTAATGCACAGTTGTGTTTCTGCAGGAAAGCAGGATCCCAGTGGATAATTATCCTAGCTAGTCCTAGACTGCATATACCACCAATGAAAAGCATCCTGATAGGTTAAGTGTCACGTAACCCTTTGTGGTTGTTTCCTGTACTGGGATGTATTGGCTACCATTAAGCAGGTAGAGCCTGAAAAGGTTCACAGTGTCACGAGTGAAACAAAAGGCATTTCACAGTCAGCATGGCCATGTCTGAACCACAACAGGTATCACATGACAGGCTTCCATGAGAAACCATGTCTTACATCCCCATTAGCAGTGCAGGGCTTTCCTGCAGCAGTTACAAGGAGGTTCCAGTAGGATAAGTTCTCTCTGACATGATATTCAGGAATAGTGAAGGTAGTGAATGTATTTTGAATATGGTAGGATTGTTTATGTGAAGGAGAGAAACTATTAGCAAAAGCTGACATTGGCAACTGCTGAAATAATTGGAGACAACTCTTCAGAAATCAATTAAGTCAAACTCTTTAAGGCCAGTAGTTGATTGAGGATCATGTTCTTGACGCCACTCATGCTATAACTGTGAAAGAACAATACAGGTTGAATTTAACACATTCCATTTACTCCAGAGTGTTTAAGCCACAAATTACTAAATGTAACATTTTCTGAACACTAGGCATAATGCCTTGCAACCTGGATCACTTCATTTTAATCTATATATTTACCAAAGGAAATAGAACCAACTTGGAAGCGATTTCAGAAAAGTTCATCCTTTTATGTTAAGGCAGGATTGACTAACCTTGTTTTAATCCTGACAGACATTTGTTTGTGGTTCATCTGCACTGATGAACATTCCCCATCTCTTTAGTCAGACATTTCCAAGTTTTCCCTAATGTTTAACCCAAATCCTTTTTCCTGGTTAGACAGAGATCTTTTATGTGCTGGTGCATTTGAGGAGATTTCTGATGACTTGTGCTGTGGAAAGAAATTTCTGCTCAACTTTTTGAGAGTTAGAGAACATAAATAAAAGTGTACAGAATTAAATTACAGTTTCTAGTTTTCATCAAGCCAAGCCTTTTGATGGGATACAAGAGTGGTGGATGTTGTTCTAATTGGTAAATCCTGGAACCTCAGCCTCTCCAAACAGTAGTTTTATGTGTAGGTGTCTTGGAGCTTTGCAAATAGAGACCACAAAATTAAATCACTGTTATAAGGTTGCATATGTAAACTAAAACTAGGCTGTATACTACACTGACTAAAAGCAGCATTTGAAACTCAAAAGGTACAAAATACCAATATTTAACTTTTTGGTGGCACTTCTAAACGCTTAAAGAAAAAGACAGTAAAGTGTCAAACAAACATAATTTTAACTAATTTCTCCAACCCTTGCCCATAGACTCACCAGTATTTTGGACAGCGATAGTGTTTGGAAACAAATGGAGGAATGCAAATTGATTTGCCTAGTTTTCCATCAGGTAAAAAAACTCCTTTGTGTGTACTGAGTATGATTTCCAGTGGCACTTTGCACTTTTCTTGCCATACTTAATTGAAATTGTTGCCTTTTAATAAAAGCAAAGTTAATTTGGCTTTCCAGCATGATTCTGATCATGCACTAAGGACTTGATCTTTAAGAAAACAATGAAGTCATTTAAAACTGCTGTGATATCAGAATCTTGTCCTTATTAGCTAATCTTTTAGACCAGATCATTTTCAATCTATTTCATAGCAGCAAGTCAAACTTTTGGCTGTGCTCAAGAGGTGTAAGAGATTAAGTGACCAGCAACTGGGAAAAGGAAAACTCAGCTGAGTACAGTTTTTGTTCAAGTCAGTCAGTGATGTCCTACCACAAAATCCAGGATCTGAACCTGCAAGTCATAGTTGTGTCAATAGTTTGCTCATCTGTGGCCCAAATGTTGAACAAGGAACTCCTTCAGTTTGAGAAAGCTTGGCTGGGGTGGGGTGGGGTGGGTGGTGTTCAGTTGTTGCTGTTGCTGTTATTATTGTAGTTCTACAAAGAAGGCCATACATTGTGACTTTGAGGGATCACTCAGTTTGTTGCAGATAAATTAGTTCTGCTGTGGGACAAGACCTAAACTAAGGAAGAATTTATATCCCTATTAGCATGTAATATTGGGCCTTTGAAACTCTGCAGAAGAAATGTTCACACATCACTAACCTGCTGAGCAGCTCTCTGAAGAATAACAAAGTCATGAATGAGAAAGTGTGGCCATACAGTGAGAGGTTGTTTGGTCTACTTGGTGGTAGGAAGGATGAAAATTTCCTGAAATTTTTCCATTAGAAAATTTTCTAACGGGCTCTTTAACTGATATGGGAGATCCAACCCAAGCCATTCTATGGTTCTATGACTTGAATCTAATCAAGAAAGCAAAGAAAAGTCAATGTGGAAATGGAGAAAAATAGGAAAGACAGAGGAGAACTATTTTGCCATAAACACTGGTATTTATGTTCTCTGAAACATTTGTGTAACTCTAAATTAATTCATGCAGGATCTCAACTGTGTGGCATTTATTACCTCAGAACTCTTGTTTAGCTTGGAATTTGCTATATTAACCAAAGTATAACCTAGAAAGTTTTTGTAATATCTGTGAGTTAGAGCAAAGTCTTCATCATTTCTTTTACTTATTTAGTAGATCTACTGATAGTTTAAGAATGGAACAGTAGTTTTTCTTCTTGGAAAAAAAAAAGTGTCTTAAAGGTTTTTTTGCACCAACTCCCTGCCTTCCTTCTGATAAAAAATGCTTGTGCAAGCAAAAAAAAAAATCACTGTTGTCTCTCTGACATGCTTATCATGGCCGCAAATAATGCATTTAAATAGGGAATTGTTTTGAGAAACATGATTCTAAGTATGACCAGTCTTGCCTAGATGTTGGGAAGCATATGTTCTACTTTATCCATGCCAAGAAACTTCCTTGCTACTTTCTGTCAGCACTGTATTTTTCAAATGCAGTTTTCAGCATAAATGGCACACGTGTTGATTGTGAAGGTAGCATTCTTTCAGTACAGCCTTAAGCTAATTACTCTTAGTGGCAGTGGGGCTTTGTACCTCATTTGTGAACAGTTATTTATGCTACTACACCAGTACAAAGCAATGTTTCACATTACCAGTTTACCAGACTATTACACCATTGTGTTTTAATCCACTGTAGGTGGATGGAGAATATGAGCCATCTGTTTTATTTAATGATATAATCAGTAAACAATATATGCACTTTACACATTTGGTCATTAAAGATGCCCATATTGTTGGACCCTGTATTTACATTGTAAATTGGTGTATTCACACATCAGCTTGTTCTGGTGTCAAAGGCTTGCTGTGTTCATAAGCTGGTACAAAGCAAGCTCAGTAACTGCTCAAACCCAGTGCAGGTGGTCGAGCTAGTTGCCATACAGATCAAAAGTCAAACAACTGTGAATCTTCCTTTGAAAAGGCATTTAGAGAGACAAGGCTGGTCTTATCTTCACAAACAAGAAAGAGTTATAGATATACATCATGAAGTTATGAGAACAAAGGGGGGTTTTATAATCACTCTGCGTCAGAAAATCCAGTACTGCAGACTTTTGTGAAGACATCTTTGAAATATAAAGAACATCTTATTTCCCTGGACAAAATTTAAAGGACTGAGTCTGAATTATTAAATATGAGATGGTTCAGTCATTTCAAAACTTTGGAGACAAGAAGTTGCTTTCTCTTACAGTTGATTTAATTTAATTTTATTTTCAGCAATGCTTAAGCAGAATGAAACAGACAGTAACAGCAGAGCCCAATCTTATTCAAGGGATTGAGGTGAATGAGTGTATTTGTGCTAGAAACAAAGAAAATTGGGTGATATTTCAGTTTCCCCAAAGTATCCATCATGAGTGCCAAAAAATAACCACCAAAATACATTAAAAATTTATTTACAAGTAAAATATTGTCTGCTGTTGCATTTGTAAGGAGGCAAAAGATTTCACAGTCCTGTATTAAAACAGTCATGTTCATTTTACATAACTAATTGTGCTTAAGATGCCCAGGATTTGAGATCTTTATTGGAGGACTCACTCTTGCTTCTCACTGTGTTTTATGAGGAAATAGAATTGGGTTTATCACCAGGTGAAGGCCTGGCTAGCATTGATGGTAGGCAGGGAGGGGAAAGAGCTTGTGGAATTAATATGGCTTAGAGTGAGTTGACAGGTCCACAAGGCTGAAGGAGTCTTTACTTCACACCACAGCGTGGTTTCTGTTAATTTTGGTTTCTGTCCTACATCATGCAGATGTAGTCAGAGGCACTAGGGGTATAGCCACTAACAAAGTGTGTGTGCTCAAGTGTGTTCACTTTCCATTTACTCCTAGAGACATGAGAAAATAGCTTTCAAAGTCTTTAAATCTATTTCAAAAGCAAGCTAATTATATTATTTGGGGTTTTTTAATCATGAGGTATGAAGAAAGATTTTTTTACTGGGATCTTTTTATGCTGGCATGGATTTTAGAGATGTATTTTCAAGTGCCTGAGCAAAGAGAAGGAAACACCTAATTTTATGAGCTGTTATAGATATTTCAAAATATATAATATTTTCATAGTTAAAATATTTAAAATAATACAAAAGACTCAGCCATAACTATTCCTTTTATAGTCTTTTCATAGGTATTTCATGTAAGGTGAATATTAAACATTGGCATGCTTCCATAGGCTTTGTGATGCATTGCCTTTTGATTTTGAGATATTGTGTAACTAACTTATTTCTAATCTAAAAAAGGGCTTGAGTTTGTTGGTTGGTTTTTTTGTTTTGGTTTGGTTTGGTTTTTTTTTTTTTTTTTCCATCCCAATCCAGTAAAAACAATCAGAAACTTGGCTACTGATATTTGATTCTTAGCTTTGTCCTGGGTATATCTTGGGTAACTGTGAACACATCTGTTTCTGCGCATCTCTAAAATGAGGATAATGTTCCATATCACAGCAAAGCATTCCAAGAGCAAATGCCCTTAATTAATCTGTGCATGGTCCTCACATGCCCTGATGAGAGTTTGTGAATGATAGACTGACTGGTAGTGGTGCCCATCCTGATTTGGAGTCATGGCTTAAATGGATTTAAAAAAGGTGAAAGAGAAGCATGGGAAGAATTTAGACTAGAGGGGTGTGGAGTATCTGATTTCCCATAATAGTCCATTACCAAGTACATACCTCATCTCCTCAGCTATTGAACACAGCTAGGAGAAAGAGGGGGTATCAATTCTTTGTTGTCTTCTCCAGATATAATTTTGAGGGCTACAGGTGACAAGCTTGTGTTGGATGACATTTTTGGTTTGTTGCAGACAGAAAACAGTATTTGAGTTGGTTCAACAAATAGAATTAACACATCCTTGGAGACATAATGGTGAAGTGTATATATATATGTGAGCAGTAATGTTAAATTTGATGTACTAGCCCAGGCAACTTATTGTTTATCAATCTCTTCTTACTGCTTCTGTCCGAATTTATCTTCCTATACCTTGCTGCGGACTGTGATGTATTACTGCTGGCTGCTGTCAACCTGAAGTCAATCAGGACTTTACAAATGCCTATTAAGTATTTTAGGGTTCCTCAAAGCTGAAACAGATCCTTACAAATGCAATGTTGAAAGCTTGCTACACAAACTGTAGGGTAGAATGAGATCTGAATGTGGTATCTGATAATGATGCTGTAGAACATCATTCTCATGAAGGGTGTTCTTAATAGAACATCTCTTGTGCTGGTGCACTTGGTTGGTCATGTTTTCATGGCCATCTTTGAATAACTGAATAATTAGTAAAGCTCTACCAGCAAGGTGTGAGAGAATCAAGCTCCCCCATGCCAGTTCCATCTGATGATTCCTCTTTGAGGAATCTGAAGTGCTCAAATGAGATGAACCACTTATAATTCTTCATGCAAGGATTGCTCACAAGGAGTTAGTAAATTCCCAGTGTCCTTTTTGGAGTAAGATAGAGTATTTGGAATTATATTGTACTCATATATGTTGTTACACAGTTAACACACGTATTGTTTTGGAAGAAATTTCACAAACATCGTTTGCAGTGCTCAAGATGCTTAGCAGTCAGCTAAGGAAATAGGGATGTCATCTCAGAGATGCTCACTGTAAATAGACAACACAGATGGCGAGGGAATGCTGAATGAACCCACACTCTTCTTCAGGCACTGGTTTTTGTATGCTTACAGTTCTGTTCTTTGAAATCAGTTGAAAACTTTGTGCCCAAGTGCTTGGTCTCTAAATCTGGGAGGAAGAGCAGGTGCTCAAGATACCACAGAAAAGCTGTTTTATAAATGCAGAGACTAGCTTACAGTACAGTTTCTGTTATGTCCTCTTGCTCCACTGACCCAATTAAATAGAGGTTTAATAGGAAAATATTATTGTGGCTGAGCTGGATAATAGAGATTGGTTGGGAGGGCTCTTAAACTTGGCCCCAAACTATTGAGTTCTGAGACTGACTTCAGTCTGAGACTCACTGTACCCCACTTTCTTTGATCCAAACCCTGAGAATATGTATCATCATTTAAAGGAATGAACTGCTCTGTGAGGAGGAAGCCAAGAAATGGCCCCAGAGAATGCCTTCCCACATGGAAAGCCACCACCCCCTGATTTGATGGCTTCCATGCTAATACATCTTTCAAGGGGGCCTCTTTGTCCTGTATTGTTACTTATTTGGCTCTTCTTTTCTTTCAGTCTTAATCGTCATTAGCGTGGGTTTTTTTTTTTTTTTCTCATAAAGTCATCTGGGGAATACTAGTTTATTGCATATTGTTGTGTTTGTCTAAAGACAATTGCACAAGCTGGAAACTTAATCCTTATAATCTTTCCTGCTAGGGAGAGCTTGAGAAAAATACTGTTGTATGCTTGGTGGGAGTGGGTCTCGACTTTTTGATCATCCATGTCTAAATGTTGAGTAATACTTAAGGGAAAATGTTCTCAAAACATTCCTTAGATGATTATTAGATTATATTTTATGTTTGATAAAAAATGGAAAATTGTATAAATATTTGCTTAACATCCCACCCCTTAAGCAATTTATTTCTTTTCTGGCCTTCAACCCTCTTGCTCAGTGAAATGAGATCAGTCACTTTCTGTTTATATTCACTTTGCAGTTTTCATGTGTGTGTAGTGTGATTCCCCACTGTAGAAGCATATTAAATAATAAGTGGGGAATAAAGAGAAAAGAAGGCAAAAAATATTTTAAAAATATTTTCTAGTGTCTTCCCACACTGTAAAAGTAAACAAGTAGCTATAATTCTGCTGCATGCATCTGGTGTGCTAATAACTAGTGTTACGAGAAATTTAAAAAATTATTTAGTCCTGCTTTTCTTTAACTTGTTTGTCACATAGTAAGTTTATACATACCATGTTCCAGTGGCTACTGTTGAAATCAGCCTTTGGCAGAGGCAAACACGTGATATCTTGTTCTTACAAGAGGAAATAACTTTTGCATCTTGAATGCTACGTGGTGGTTCAAGTTTTCTGGAAAGAGCCAACATTTTCATATAGGCAGCAGTCAATACTCACATAGGTCAACTGTTTGGCTGTTTTCTCTCATCTGAATTTTTCATTTTGGATCAATATAGAGAACAGGTCTCAATATCACAGACATCAGAATGAATGCTAGGTCATGTTTAGAGCAGGACTAGATGGGAGGAGGGTTTAGGGTAACATCATAGTAGAGGGAAAAAAACCATCAGGGTCAGAAAGTTAATTTAGAAGATTGCAGACACATCTCTGCACCAACCAGCATTAAAGCACTTCTGTTTTAAGTGCAAAATGGTTTTTTTAGATGCAAGAAGTCCTGGAGTTTCTCCTAAGTCTTCTTTCTCTTCCACCATGTTTTTGAAATTAAAGACTGGATGAAAATTATTTCTTCTTTCCTTTTGGTTTTTTTTTTTTTTGTTTTGTTTTAAATATGTTACTTTTTCCTTAATGTATAGCAGCTGATTTTTCCTCTGCTGGCTCACTGGGGCGCAGAGACAAACCTCTTTTCAAGGAACAGAGTTCCAACATTGTTGTTGATTATTTTATTGGGAAACCATTTCTGTGGCAAGGCTGGCTCTCCAGCTCCTTCATGAAGGGGAAAAAACATGCGATGCAAGTGTTTCAGTCACATGTAAACCCCTTTTCTCTGTAGTGTGGATGGACTCATAAAGAACGTAGACATGGAGACATGAATGCCCTCAGCACACTCAGGAAGAGCTGAATTTCAAGAGCTGCCAGCCCATGACAGACACTCCTTTGGGAACACCAGTGGCCTTCTTCAGAGTGCAACCCATTCTTGGTACTTTCCACAAAGTTGCAGTTGAGACTTGCTGCTCCTTGTGGGACAAAGAGCAAGTCTGCTTTCCAAGATCTCTGTGTCCTTCTTTTTTCTGGCTTAACCCACCTTATTTACCCAAAGTTTGAGTTGCATTTCTTGCAGGAGTCTTGGGCTTCCTCTCCATCCCCTTCTGTGGTTTTCACAGCCTGTCATTTGGAGATGGTTTTGACATCTTTTGACAAACATATTCACTTAGAATCACAATGTGGCTGCTCCAAAAGACGGCGGCATTTCTTTTCTTCCTTCCTCTTTATGAACTGGAGACGTAATGTGTAAAAGCTTAGTGTAAGCTCACAATAGCACTTTGTCCTCTTTCGCATCATTTGCCAAATAACTACTGTTGTGGCAACAGCTGTAACCAAGCATGGTGTCAGCTCTTTTTGCCATAACATGACTGGATGTCAGTAATTTTAATATAATGTGAAACACACTCCCAGGCAGTGCAATGAGGCATCTGATTATTAAATTCCTTGAAATGTCATCTGGGTTTTTGTTTGGTTGGGGTTTTTTTTGGTTTTTTTGGTTTTTTTTTTTTATCAATTCAGGTCTCAGAACTGGACTGTGTTGTGATTAAAAGAAAAAGAACAGAAAATTCTCTCATTATAGTAAACATTTCCAAGAAAACTCTAACCCTGAAGCAGATAGCTCTGCTCTGCTTACATAGACAGCAGCAGCAAAGGCTCTGTGAAGGCTGTAAGGGGTGGAGGTTATAATTGTGTCTCCCAGTTGTTTGCTGCTCTGTAGTGCAGCACTTTCTCCAGTGACAGTAAATGCTATTTATTTTTAGGCTTCTTTTTCTGAACTACTTATAAAAAGTGAAAGGTAGGAACCTGGTGAAGCATTTATTTTTAATACATTGCGTACATTGTGCTCCAAAGCACAATATTCAGCGTTCTTATTAATGATTGAAATGTTAGCATTTAATTTTGTAAGGCAATTAAAAAGCTCGACATTACTAGTTCTTGGGCTGAGTCCATTAATACAGCAAGTATTAGTGAGAAATATACTGAAGAAGCTGAACAAGGTCGTAAATGTTCTGCATGCAAAGAGCACCTAATGCTTTTTTTTTTTTGAGACTCTAAGCAGCAGTTAAAAAAAAAAAACAAACAAAACCTTGTGAGATGAATAGATAAAAGGCTTTCTTGGTTTAGTTATGTCAGTTTGGCTTTTTCCTGTAATTGCTGGGGTTGTTTTGTTCCTAAAGAGGGAACGGATGCCAAGCTGAAGAGGTAATTTCTGAGCAGTGTTTCAAGATATTGTGAAAGTTCTCAACTTTTCTGTAATAAGAAAAATAACATTTCTCTAATGATGTCTGTTTATTGCATATTGTTCTTCTGTGTGCAGTTCAGTGCAGCTGGCAGCAAGTACTTGAGAGAAACCCCAGGCTGAGGAAGCAGTGTAGGGGAACCTGAGTAACCCCAAGTAACTCAGGCTGAGAGCGCTGGCTCCTCGGGGTGCTGTCAAGCCACTCTCACCTGACGTCACTGTGGATGAAATCGAAAGAGATCATTTGCGTTTGATCCCAGGTGTCTTTACATTTGAATCCAAACAGGAAAAAGCTCCTGGCAGCATGAAGCTGGGTTGGAGGTGTTGATTCTCTAAACACGTCCGGATGTCACTCTCCTTGCGTCACATGGGCTGGCCATGGGGCTTACTTTCCTTTGGTAATCTTGGGAGTAACTTGCACAATGAAAGGTTCAGGTTTTTCTGACCTGTAAAGAGTTATAGCAGAGCTCAGTACTTGTAAAGTATCATTACATGCTCAGAAGTAAAGAAATCTTTTACTGGGGAGGAGCTCAAACCAAAACGCCGAGTGTGGATGTTTCAACACCTTGGAATCTGTATCTGCATCTGAGTTCTGCAGGTTACGTGTGCCAGTAGTGCATTAAACCAGTGTATGACATGGAAATTTCCCTAAAACTTAGAGTATTCCAGGTGCAGTTACAGCTACTTTCTGCAGGCTCTGCTAGACCATTTCCAAGGGAAAATTTTATTTAATTTAATATCGAGCCAAATCCACTGTACATCTTCAAGTCTCTACTTAACTGTTTGAACATGGGCAGAACATAAGCAGCACAAGGAGAAATAATGTGGTGTTTCCCAAATCAACTTCTCTGACCCTTAGCTCAGGAAAAATACCGACCTGAAGGAGAAGCAAGTTTTGTCTCTAAAAACACACAGGTTTTGCCTTCTCTAGTGATGCTGCAGTCATGGCATTTTGAAAGGGTACAGTGGTTTTCAGTCCAAGAGCAAGTTGACTCTTTAAGCGTAGTTGACACTTCCATTTAGGCTGACAAGGGTAAATTTTAGGACAAACCACAGGAAATGGCTTGGAGAGGTGAAGGATATTAAGAAAATATTATACTGCTGCTTTAGAAGTAAAATGAAACACTTTAAGCTCTATTTTCCCATACAGTGTTTAAAGTCATTGTTTCGATAATTTTTTTGCAAAAAGTATTGCAACTATTGAAAACAAATGTGCTTCAAAATATATAGGTGTTTTTATAATTTCAGACCAAGACAACTCACAGGAAAATCCTCTTCTCATGGAGGATAGCCTGAAGTTTTCTGAAAAGACATTTCTTTTCTCCTTCTTCTGTCCCCTTGCCCCCTGGTTTTGTACTAATTATGCCCCCCTTGTAGTATTGCTTTTTGTGTGAGCTTTAAGAGTGAAGATTGTTTGACTTTTTGCTTATGGAAGAATCTGCTTTAGCAGATGCAGCACTAGGAACAGAAACAGCACTTTCAAAGCTGAGGGACTCTATTCACTTTGGTATGTAGAGAATGGCAACAAGCAGTCATTAGGATTGGGAGAATTCTGTTCTTTCTCTGTCTCTCTTGCCCCTGTTGCAAGATGAGCAAGGGCTGACCTGAACTTTTGTTTGTTTGTTCTGCTGTGGGGTTAAAGATTCATGCTTTCCACCCCTCTCCACCAGCTCCACCCCCCCCC
>VXAC01001056.1:91461-184450 GCA_013399225.1 Rhipidura dahli
TTTCCCCCCCTCTCCCCCCGCCCCCCCCCCCCCCCCCCCATGTTTATTCTGCTTTTGTAAGGGAAGGAGGAATTCAACTTCTGTGATGGCAAAAGGATCCTTTCCTTATATAAGAAAGAGATGAATAAGACCTGAGGTGATAGATAATTTTTTTCCCACCTTGTTACCTGTAAAGAAATACAATATTTTTAGGGTAAGGGATGAATGTGGAAAGCAATGACTGAACAAATAACTGCTTTAAGGCCAGTGCTAGAAACACTTGCCAGTTACAGTAATGTCAGTTGGAGGTGTGATTTTTGGCTGTATGTGTTTATTGGCAAAAGCCCTAGTGTAGACATGGTTGTACCAGGAAAGAAAGAAAAAAAAAAAAAAGCTTTGGCCAGAATATTCTATTTTGCTTGGGGAGGGTATAACCTCCAACAATAAAAGCTTTTTTTTCCAGCTGGTAAGTTGCAACTCCAGTAGAAACTAATGCCAAAATAGTTATACTGTTGTAGTGGCAAATCTTTTTCATAGACTGGACTTCTGAGTCTGCTGTCCTAACATTAGCAGTTGAGCTCCTGTTATTGTTAATTTTAACAGCAGCAACATCTGAAGGTGATTTGAGTGCCTTATACTTTGCGGCATTGTAATAATCTTGAATTTACAGATCTGCATTTCATTTAATCCCCATGCCTAGGAGAATTGCAAACAGAGTTGCACTGGGCTCCAGCTTTTGCGTAGAAGACATTTCTTTAGAGTTCTCAAGTATTACTTAAGTAAAAAGGCCCATGTGTTTTGCAGAGGTCTGAAAGCAACTGTTTATAGTGAAGTGTTCTTCTGGGTGTACACAGTGTTCAGAACCAGGTTTTGCAGATTTCTGTAGCAGTTTTTTTCTTGAATATATTGAGGTTGTGGAGGAGATGCAGTCATGACCTTGTGGGACTACATAGTCTTATATGTGATGCCACAGGTCTTTCATGTGAACTTCCCTCCTCCTCACACATTAGGATGAGACAGAAGTAATTTTTCCTAATTCTAGAGCACAGTGCATCAGCCATCTTCAATCCATGCAATCAGAAGGGTTAAATACTCCAGGGAGTCACTCTAAATATTTAAATATTCCAGGCCTCAGTTTCATGTCACAAGAACATTTCAGCTATTTTGTGATCTTTCCAGAGTGCTCTCACACTAGGAGAGCAAAAACAATGCTGTTCTCAGTTCTGGTAGGGAGGTGACCCCTGGAGATGAGCAGTCCGCCCCCAGTGATCAGTATCTGCTCATTTCCCACTGGTGTCTCATGCCAAATGACTTTTATAAGTGAATGCCAACTCTGGAACCTTGATTGCTCAGGGTTTTTTTCAGCCTAATACTGCATCACTATGATACGGTACAAGTCAATGTTCTGTTTGTTTGGGTTTGGGGTTTTTTATTTTTGCTCTAAATTACCTCTGACTTCTATGGGTGTAAAATATGGCCAGTGCTGGATGCTTTCAGAAATCCTGCCCTTCAGCTGGTTTTGGTTTTGTTGGTTTTTATGTCCAGTATAGGACTCAGTAATATGTGCTGGCATAACATCTCACTGGAGCAGAACAATGATTTATTGTGCTAATTACTGACATCACAAAACCACAGACAGTCATCTTGATCTTGGGGGCAAAAAAATAAACCCTAAACACTAATTTAGGACCTATTCAAAAAGATAGCTTCTGTGAGGGTGGTAGGGCAAGGAAACTGAACATGTCAAGTTTGAGAGTGTTTACCTTTCTAAGGTAATGCTCTTCCTAGTTTTTTTTACAAAAAGAAGGAGAAAAAAAAGAAATGCTCAGGAAGGTTGGTGTTTGGAAATAGGCACAGACATGTGCAGCTGTATCGTCAGTATTCCTGGTCTTTCAGCTTCACAGCTTATCTTCTTCTAGAGTTTAGAAGCATGAAATAAGTTAAAATCAGTAGGGTTTTAGAATACTTGGACATCGTGGCATTTTTTAATTTGTTGCTCTGTGACTTGGACAACAAACATTGTGAACTGAGTAGCCTCAGTTTGTTAATCTGTCCCTTGGGTGCATCCTTTCTTAGTTCAGCAAAAACACAAACAAAAAAATCTACTGCATGTGGTCAGTGCTCAGTTTGCTTGGGCTCATGTGTCATGTTGAAACCAGAATATTTTCTCTCCAAGAAAAGCACAATCCCTTATTCTTGGTAAGAATTCTCAGTTTTCATTCTGGATTTTAGCAGTTAACCCTTTGTCATTCCAGCTTTATAAAATCAATGAAAAAAGAAATCATAGATATATAAAGGAAATACATGTGTTTAATATTTTGCTTCTTCAAATAGCTGAACGGCATTTCTTCAAATTTAATAAACACCACAAACAAGCAAACCCCCCAGGAAAGCAGATCACCTAGCCAAAACCAAAACAGAGAAATTTCCTTCTCAAAAGTGCAGATTTCAAGAAATTTTGGGTAATGAACTATAAACAAGAGTTAAAATGGGAACACTATCACATCTGATTCTTCAGTGTCTGCATCCCAGTGCCTTAGGTACTTTGGCTGAAAGCAGAAATATAAAAGACAAAATTCTGGCGTTTGCAGCTTCATTCACAGCTCCAGTGAGTTGCTTGCAACTCTCTGCCTGCAAATGACAGGGTAAAATCCCGTCTGGGGTGGGGATACGAGAGAGTTCGTCCAGTCCTCTTGCTGTAACACAAACTCTCTTGGGGCAGCTGTACCCCTAGAAATCTAAAGGGAAATTAAACAAAAATAAAGCTTATTACAAATATGTATTCTTAGGACACCTACCAGATGAAATTGTCATATGGCAAATTTTACCCCATGCTGTGTCCGTTACCAGGCGAGCAACAAGAAAGAGCTGGGAAAACTATGGTTTCTGGAGGAATGTTTAATTGAAATCTTTTCCCTTAAAAATATCATCTTTCCAGAAATGCAGATGTGCATGAGAATCCTATAGGGATATTGGTATTTGGACTCTAGGATTTTAACAGTCCTGTTCCCAAGGTTAAGATATACAGAGAGCCAAATTTTATTTGAAACTATTATAACAAGGCAGATATGGAAGCTCATGGAGTATTACATTGCAAATCACATGTTAAAGAGAGACACATGGCTCTTGAGCTATAAAATGAGAAAGGAATGATATTTAAAAGATATCTTTAACCACTTGTTTTACTCATTAATCTGCGGTTCGGAAAGCATTATTTGCAGGAAGAAAAAAAAAGCTATTATGGCATGGTTTCTGAAAAGAAAATAAATATTTCAGGCACTTTCACTGCGAACATAACTGTGTAACAATAGCAAAACAAATACTGATGGTGAATAACGTTTCTATGAGTGAATGTGTTGAACAGCTGCCACTTTCCACCCTTGAGACTTCTGCGTATCTATGTTGGATGAAGTGATTCCTGTAGCAGATTTGTAATACAGTTTGTGTTGCAGTGGGGTTAAAGGCAAGAGCTGAATTGTGATACAGCACCTTAATGTGGATTTCATTAAATCAAGGGAGAATTCTGCTATTGGCATGACAGACCTGCTGCTTATCAAAAACAAAAAAAAGGTCTGAATATGCCTCATGGCAAAACTCCTGACTCTGTGCAATGCCATCACCACAAGGTGCTGTTCTCTTCCACCCCACATGTGGAAACTTCCACTCTACCATGTGCTCACTGTCCTGTCTCTCTCCATGTCCCTGTGACAGTGTTGTCCTTACCTGGACCTTCTAAAATTACATGAGATGTTCTCAGATATTCACAATCCTTCTGAGACTGTTATTTCTTTCCAGATTTTTATGAAGAAGAAGGCATCACACCTCTGAAATCAGCACTCAGGAGTTTATCAGGAGAATGATATGATGTTGCCAGCTGTGTCAACTCATGGTCTGGATGTTTTGTATGAGTGGGTTGAGTTCTGGTAGTTAAAGAAGCAAGCAAGCCACTGGTAGAACCTGGTAGATACTCATTTCCAAAATCATATTTGAGGGCATGATATTTTGGAGAATACAGAAATTCATCTGGACCGTGAATTACAGCCTGGGACAAGTTAAATGTGGGGATGTCACAGCCTTCAGGTAACTGTTACCATGGCTTGGGCCCATTCCTGACGTATTTGGGTAAATCCCAATATGAGACACCCCTGGGCATTACTGTCAGGGTGTGGGCCAGGACTCTGTCTCCCAACTCGGCAGGAATTCTGCCTGCACAAAGCCCTTCTGTTAGAGGCAGCCTTGCTTCCTGGTGCGTGGGCTCTTGGTGCACGTGTATGTACTCACACTTTGGATAAGTGACTCTTACTTTAAAGACCCAGGAGCAACTTGCTGGCTGCCAAATGGGAGGCCTGGTTGTTGCTCCTGCTGCAACAATCTCTCTTTGTTCTGCAGGATGGTACCACAGCAGATCACAAAGTTGCTGAGGGGTTGCGTGGGCTTCCTACTCTTCTAGGTACAGTGGCATAACAGCTGCCTCGTGGGTCTGAAGCTTGCCTCCTTGTTAAAAATAAAATCTGCTTAAGTGTCACCCTTTTTGAAAGAATTCTTCAGAGTTCAAAGTAAATTATCTCAGGGATGATGATAATCATTGGCCTTTAATTGAACTGTGGGGCTTCAAATGTAGAAACCAGTTCATGGTTAATCATTTAAGTTCATCAGAAATAGGATTCAAATCGGGGCAATTTAGACAATTAGACAATTGCTTGAAATTTCACACTGTCTAATGATGTTTCACTGATCTTTCACAAATGATAATACAGTAGATGAACTGTGCAGTTTAAATTATTCCAGTTTTAGATAGTTGAACAGTGACTTACCAAAACTGTTAATGGAAGTTATTCAAGATGTGCTGTCTAAATCCTTTCCAATTAGTGTTGAGGTCTTGAAGGGCCAGTCTTAGCTTTTTATTAATATGTTCAGTTTATTAATGTATTTTTTTATATATGCATAGTGTGACTGTCTGGTACATCTCAAGATGTTGCATAATTATTATCGTTTTAATTTGTTTTACTTGGGTTTTACTCCTTAGTCTTGCTTAAAATTCAGAAATATTTCATAGCTTAGTAACTCATTAGAAAACTGTGACATGTACTGGAGGTTACCTCAAAGGCTATCCATATTTAACAGTAAACTTGAGACAATTCATTGACAGGATGACTGTCATTGACCACTTTAAATATTTCAGGTTGTGTTTTGACCTTTTGCCTTACATTTAAACCATATGAAGAAACTGAAACACAGTGTGTACAAAATTGGGATCTTTGCCAAATGGGTATGGCATTAGGAAACAAGGAAAAATTACTACCTTGCCTGATAATAGTACTACATATATAGTTTATTAAATATACACTTTTTTTTTTATTATTTTACTGTGTTTTAAATATGAGTCTTCCCCTTCCTTATTAAAAAATCCCTAATAAAATGATCTGCTTCCAGTTTTGGAGGAACATCTGTGGCCAACAAATTATTGCCTAAATATGATTTGAGATACAAATCAGGTTTTTGAAAAACAGGACTAATTAAAAATGCTAATGATGATTTTCAGGTCTTTCATGCTTTTAGATTGCCTCATATAAAAAGGTCTTGTTTTGGATGCTTGAAGGGATGTTCTCTTGGGAAGCTTTGTGCTGGGATCTAGTCTAGAGAAGCATGAGTGGAGGAGAAATTGCATCCTAGTCACAAAATAATCAGAAGATTTAGGATGACCTGTTCAGTTGTGATGGACTTTTCTTGAAGGATCTCAAATGGCTGTGTGAGTCAAATTTCCTGTGAAAATGCAGCATATCTTTAGTCTTTGACTTTTCACACTTTTGTCAGATCGTGTACTGCTGACTTGTAGAGGTTTCTCATGAGTGAACAAAACTGTTAGTGGATGCACAAAGTTCCTACAGATTGGCCATGTGACAGATTGTTTCCCATTCTCTCCCTGTTGAAATCCATGAAAAATTTTATTTCACTGAGTTCAGATGCAGTTTTGGAGACAGAATAAGCATGTTTTAATTAGTTTATGTCATAAAATGTAGGCTGTCATACTGCATTTACAAGGATTCCACAGATTTCCATTACCATCCTGTTTTGATTTAACTTGGTAATTATATTTATGTAAAAAGGCTCAGTGATAAGCTACCCATACAAAGGGCTAATGATGAAGAGGGATGGAAGGAAGATGGGAAAGTATTTCATTCCTTGGCAAGGCTTCTGTATTGCTGACCTTTGTACAGACCATCAGCCTTGAACCTCCCTGTTACATACCCTTCCTTCTCTTTGGCATAACTCGGTGTCTCAAAGGATCATTAGGTTGAACAGTGACTCCAGAATAGTTTCTGATGTGCTTCTCATGCAGCACAGCTATCCTTCACACAAGGCTGGAGGTAACTGAAGGATGTGGCTTTGTTTTCAGCTGTAGGATACCTGCAAAGAAAACTAGCCTGTTACTGCAGTATTTTAGTACAGGGAAGGCAGCTTGATCCAAGTTCCCCAGATGTTCCTGTGGACATTTGGTGACCCACAACCACATAATCCACAGTGTTTCTGAGCTGACAGTTTGATGATAGATGTTTATTGTCCATGAGATGTTTTGAGACCAGGCAGTGATCTCTAGGTCCTAAATGTTGCAACTTTTCTAAGCAGTTTGTTATTTTTGAAATTTCCCCAGAATGGATGCATGTATTTCTAGCCACATAGAGCAATGTGTGCAGGTATTCTTTGTCACAGCTCTCTTTTCTCTCTGAAAGCTTTTACCTTGCATGAAAATGCTTGGAATCTTCTCTCACCTTTGAAGCCAATGAACTAATTTGTTCCCAGGTGGGTTGTGCATCTCCCTGGTGCCTCCCATTCCAGGATCCGCATGTGTCCTGCTGTCCCTCCTCACAGTGCTGGTCAGAAAGGCCCTCACACCTTGTCCCATGCGATGCCAGAAGCCCTTGGGGAATGCTATTGCCCTGGAAAGGAAACTGAAGAGCCACTTCAGGTCTTGTAACTCATGATACCTAAAAAGCTTAAGACTACCCCTGAGTGTTTGGTTTCCAGTGCCATTGTTTCTCCAGTGAAGCCTAGAGTGTGACATGTACTCAGCATCATGTGCAGTGATACTGGGCTCTGGTCATGTTGTGTAATGGCAAGTTCTTGCAGCAGTGAAATTTGAGACATCTCAATGGGAAATGTTGAGGCCCCTTAATTCTGCAGTACATAGTTCTCAAAGGCCTTTGCGGACCCGTTTCAACATGTTTAGCATTAAGTGTTTTTTCTCTTACCACCTGTAGTTTGGTTTGCATTCCTCTCACCTTGTCTTACTGCTACACTAGTACCAAGCTGTTTCCAGAACTGATCTGCTCTCAAAGACATTTTCTGTTAAGCTTTATTCTAAATAAGTACAAGAAAGGTCTTTATTATTTGTAAATTAAAAGCACATCCTGCGTTTGTCCTTCAAATGAAATTCAGCTTCATTTTACGCAACAAATTATAAGTAATTAAATAGAAGCTGAAGGTGCTGTGCTTCTAATTTCTGCAAGACTAAAGATCTTGTTAAATGAAGAATTTCTACTACAACAAATAAAGCTTTATTTAGGGAAAGATAGGGGGAAGCACTCTATTTTGTGTGTAATGCATCTACAACATAGCCCAAAGCTGTCCTTAAAAACTAGAGCAAAACTGGCACTGAGCTTTCACTGATTGCTGAAGCAGTCCAAGATTTCTGGCTGCCTCTAAAGCTTTTCCTCTACTTATGCTGTAACTCGGAATTGTTTTCTAACCATTTCCTAAGTAAGCACAGTTCAACCAGTTAGCAGACTGATTTAGAGGCTGGATTCCAGTATTCTTGTTCTATGAATGGTTCCATTGGCTTAATTGACTCCTTGGGAAGTAAGGAAGTATTCAGAGTAAAAGTGATGGACCTCAGGTTTAGTTAGTTGTACGTAGCTGCCAGCTGAAATACAACTTCTTGTACATATTAAAACAATGGTGCTGTTCACAGTTCCATCCTCAAGAGATACAGACACTAATATAATGACAATTAAAAAGTTTTATTGATGCATATATTTCTTAGCCTTTGCACATCATGAAGTACTCCTAAGAAACCAGAGGATTCTTTGTTTAACAACTAGTCAGCTAACACTCTAAGAAATCTTTAATTTATGTAATTCGTGGTTGGAAAAAAATTGATTTCCCAAAATGAAATGACAAGTGCATGAGGTCAGGATGCAATTTAAAATGCCCTGCCAGTTTTATAACCAGACAAGCCTAGGTGCAATGAACTTCTTGGGTCCTCAGGAGCTGTGCTGTGCATTGATCCACATCAGGTTCTGTAAAGAGTTATTCAAGCAGATTTTGATGCATCCTAGAAAGGATGTAGAAACACTTTTCACATGCAAGATAACTGCGCTGGTTGTCTATTTGTTTGATGAAGAAAGGATGAATTTCTGTTGTCATGACAGAAAACAATGAAAACAAAATCTTGAAAGCTTTTAGAAGAAAGTTCTTAAAAGATGGCATGTTAATTACTTTATGTATTTTTCATTTTAATGGTAGCTAAATATGGTGCTTACACAGGGTTAAATTAATCAACAGCTTCCTAATTAAAACAAATACCTTCTCCCAGAGATTTAAAATGTGGATTTTTTTGGTTATTATTAAATAGTCAAAATGCTTTAGTCAGATGAGGCAAGAAATAGATTGTTGAACCTAGGAACCTCCTGCATACTATTCCTGAATACATTAGCATTAACTATTTTGCCTTCCAGACAATAAATTATGAAAAAGCTCTTTAAAGTGGGGAGGGTTGGGAGAGGATGGTGGAAGCCCGTGAGATGGTGGGTAACACGTTCACTTGCAGTGTTTGCAGCCTCACTTCAGACCTGCTGTGGTTTGTGAATACAGTTGTCTGTTCCCAACTGAGTTTCTTTATAGGAAAGCCCAGCACAATGGCTTTGCTTTGGTCATGGACTTAGAAGCTGAAGCTGGGTATTAGAACTCTGAAGGACATCTGGTAGAGCTGTGGGAGGAAGCTTTTCTTCTCTGGTCCGTGCTTTCAGGAGGTTTAAAATTCTCCAGATTCTCAACTTATATTTTTTTGAAATTATCAAATGAAGTTTATCAGGCTACCTTTTTTTATGCCACTGTCATGAAAACACATCCTTGAGAAACACACAGCCCTTCTGACCCTTCCTCTCTCCTAGTCATGCTTTTACATTTCCACTTGGAAGGCTGATATTCACCACTCTAGACTTGCTACCACTGTTCATGATCTCTGCAGGTTTGGTAAACAGCAGATCAAATTGATCTGTCACATTGTTACTGAGAACAGAGCTAAATTAACAGATTAGTAGTATTAATGTAGTTTAAATGTGGTGACGTTATCCTGCATGGGTTTGATATGGAAAATGGGTACCTGGTGGATTTTCATGTGCAAAATCCAGAGTCTGCTTTGAATGGTTATCTTAAATTTGTCTGTAAACTATGAAAGTCTCTTTCAACCACATAATTTCCTTTTAGTACACTTGCCCATCAGCTGTTAAATGTCAAACAAACTTTAGGAGCTTCAGCAATGGGTCCATTTTATGAGTGTACAGTAAACTTTTTCATCCTAGTAAAGTTTATTTAGGTACCATAAGCTGATAATATTCTAATGCATTAAGAAAGTATGTTTTCTTTCTTCTGAATCATGCAGTGTTCCCCAGATAACTATCCTGAGGTAAAATATAATGAAGTTGGCTTTAGTTTCACTAAAGCTTTTTCATGAAGCACTAACATCATGTCATATGTTGGCAAAGTTTCTCAAATAACTGGGTATAAACATTACTTTCATAATAAAAGAGAACAAGGAGATTACAAGAAGGTATTTAATGAAATGAGAAGAGTAAAGCTTCTAGATGATGATACCGGGAAAAGTGTTCTCCTCTAAAAAGAAACAGTGAGGTCAGCAAGGCTCTGAAGCTTTTTCTCACAACTCCATTCAAATTTAGTGAAAGCAAGTATTCTTTCTGCAAGGCTTTGAATCATTCTCTTACTTTCCATTGCCGAAATCTTTTCTGTCATCCTAGGTAAAAATCCAACACATCCCCACCCCAGTTCCTGAATCCTATAGGATTTTTCCATAGGAGTAATTAAAAACACTCATTTTTAACTTTCTGCCATAAATCCTAAAGAGCTGTGGGAGAAAAGTAGGCTTTAGAGAAGTGGGAAAAATACGTTCTGAGTGAAAGCAACTTGCCCAATGTCCTGTGTACATCCTGAGTGAGAAATTTCAGATGGGTGTTTGCCTCATCCCTGCTCCGTGAGCTCTGTCCATGGCATGATGCTGTCACTGAGAGTGGAAGTGTCTTGCATTTCTGAGCAGCCTGGAATGGGGCCATGCACCGGCGTGTTCGGGCTGGTGTTTACACGGGCTCTGTTTGTGTAACCAAAGGAATGGAGTCTGTGTAAACAATCCCCATCGATTATGACAGCTCATGCCAGCTCAGCAGCATTGGATTCAGTACTTAAATATTTCAGGCTGATATCTATTTGTTTTCTCACTGTACTGGAGTGTTTATTAATAAGATTTAGTATGTAAATACTCTTCTCTAGTGCTCAGTGCTAAAGATTTTCCCCTTTTAGTGGGATTCTTGTTTTGTTCTAGTAATATTAGCTTAAGAGCCATTGATGGCACAGCCTGGTGCTAATTCAAGCATCACTGCTGCCTGAATCATTAAAAAAAAAATAATAATAATTAATTCGGTGTCTCAATGGAAGGTGATGACACAAATATTGTAGCAGGCCTGTAAAGGGATGGTCATTGTCAAAACCACGGTGTCTTTGACGCGCAGATACAGATACAAAGAGAGGATCTGCAATCACTTCCGACTGGCTGGTTGTCAAGCTGACATTTCCCCTTGCTTAGCCAACTGCCTGTTTCTTAAGCTGTGCCACACCCACCCCACTTCAATTTCAACAATGTCTCTCCATTCCAGCAGCTGTTGTGGTATTGTCATTTCGCTGAAGAACACTTTAGGTGAGGTATCACACGCTTGCCTGAGGAGTTTTTCCTATTATTTTCTCTTACTCGCAGGGAGCCTTTGGTGAATCTGTTGCCATGTTTTGTTTGAGAAGGTGTTGAAACTCATTGTAGTTGGCATCAGCCCCAGTCAAGGTCAGTGCCAATCTTGGTGCTGGTGCCAGTGGTCTGTTGTGCCTGGCATAGCTACACGGCTCCTCTGAAGGACATTAGCTGAGTCAACAATAGCGTGTTTCCATCACCACTGCTACATTAACACTGGAAGTTTTGCTGGAAAAGTAATGTTGGCAGGGCTTGGTTTGGTTTTGTCTTTCTTGTTCCTAGCCAGCATAGCAATGCCAGAAAAAGACTCTGATAGAGACTGAGCTTTAGCACTCCACAGCCTGTGGATGCGGCTGATCAGTCCTTCAACCTGACCAACATCAGGTTGTGCCCTGAGTCCCAGGCAGACAGACCACAGTGCTGTTCTGTGGCTGTGAAAACTGTAGAACCCAGCTGGGAGCAATGTGCTGCTCTCTCCTCTTCTGAAGTGCTGCAAAAACCAGCAGGGTACTCTTGCCATGAAAACCTGAGGGTGATTTTTAAACCACTGGTCTCTCAGCAGTTCCACCCAAGCTGGACTTGGTCTGTGTCTTTCCAACCTGTCCCTCACTGAAGTATAGATTAATGTTCTGAACTTAATAATTGATTTGATCAACGTGATTTTTTTTTCAATTCTATACATGCTCAGTGGCAGTGAAGCAGGGGAATTAACTGTGGGAAAAACAGCAGTAGTAAAGAGTAAGGCTGGTATTTGGATGCCCTGACCCCTTCCCCCTCTCTTTCCTCATGGCTGGGAATTGTTTTAACTACTCAAGAGCACTAGGGTAAAAGCTCCTGAGGCTGTGTGTTGATATGACACAGTACTTGGGAAACACTGTCCTGCAGTACCATAACCCAGTCAGTTTTCAGGCTTTGCAGTTCAGGAATTCCTTCCCTTTGTGGTTTCAAGAACCTTCCCATTATTATCTATCTTTCTGTGGTTTTCTAGACTGTGGTTGACTATGATAGTATTGCAGTACAAATTAAATTCTGCTTCCAGTGATTTTTCCTAGATCTCATTTGCTGCTTTCCTGCACAGGTTATGAAATGTCACAGCTCAGGAGTACCAATTATTAGTTTCTTCATTTAATGGGTAGTTTTAATGTTTCTTAACCTAATGAAAGTGTTTTTAGGCCGTTGCATAGCATTTACCTAGTTATTTTTTGTTCTTTGCTCTTCAAACATGTCTAGTTTTACTGCTTTGGCATCATTGCAAATACAGTTCTATAATCTAAGAAAAGTAAGCATTTATGATTTTGTGGAGAGTTTCAATGTTTTGGGGGTTTTTTTCTTGTGTTTAGTCCTAATTATAGAACATTTCTAGTGACACTTCACTATTGGCAAAGCTGCCATAAATTCAAAAGTTTTGTAAGATTATAGTCCATGAAATATGCCACTAGGAAAATATTTTATGTGTGTTGGTATGTTTAAGATTCCTTTACTGACATTCTGCTTTCAAAAGGTTTTCTCTGGCACTACCATTCACTCTGGTTAATAGTAGGCATTTGAGCCTTGGTCATGCAGAGCACGTTTGCCATTCCTGTCTTCTAGGGGCTTGTTTCCAAGTGAGGGATTGATAAATATGAGCTAAGCATAGAAGCCAGGTTAAGGAGAGGCTGAGCAGGGAGTGCTTTCCACCACTTTGCCAAAGTTGCCATCCTTTATCTTCAGTAGAGGTGTTTATGTTCCACTTACATTTCACGTGTCTATGTGCTGCATGTTTTCCAGGGGTCTAGACTTAGCTACCTTTGAGATGCTAAACAAAATTTCTGCTCCTCATCTCTCCCCTGCCCAGGGCTGTTACACTGATCAGGGTAACCTGTTCTGTCTATCTTCTCAGACTGTGACTGGGCAGGCTTCAAGCTGATCCTGATTCATCTTCTGTTTTTTTTTTTCTTCTTGGAAATTGCTGTTCTGCCCTGTGTCCCAGCTCAGTCCATAATAGGAAGTTCCTATATGAGTTCCAGTTTTATTCATGCATTATATCAGGGGCTTTCTGACACACTGAACAGTGAATTAAGCTACGTGGCTGAAGCAGCTTCTACTCATGGCTGTTCATCTGTCTTTCTTTGGGAAGCCAGTTCAACCACCATGCTGAGAGCTGAATGGGCTGTGCATTTGTTCCTCCACCACTGTTTGTAATCTGCTATATTAATGTAGCTTGACGTTGGTTTAATTTACGGTATAGTACTGGGTTGTAAACTGCAGCTGTTCACAAATAGATTCATTTCCCATTCAGGCACCTCTCCAGTGAAGGCAATATCCTCCAGGAGCCCAGCAGGACACAGCTTAAGTCAGTCCAGTGCAGCCTGATGTCGTGTGTGTCAGCACTCTCTGTCCATGCCATTCCCATAGTGACCTGGTTTTCTGGCCACTCTGAAGGTCAAACAATAAAAAGTTGGGCTGGAGTTAACATTAGACCATACAATAAATAAGTGCTTATGAGTTATGGGCTCACATGGAGGCAGTCTTCAGTAGCTTTTCCTTATTTTAGTGTATTGGGTTACTCAGTAGAATAGAGCGTTTGGTCATTTACAGTCAAACCAATTACTTCATTTAGGAGAGAAGGCATTACACAGTAGCTTCTCTTCAGTGAAAAAGTCACTGCTATTTAGATGTTATCTAGATTTCCTGCATGAGAGTTGGAACAGAGCCAAACATTACATGACTCCAGAAAAAAATACTGCATTAAAATTTTACTTGGCTTCTTAGAGGATGATTTACTTTTTACGAGGTGACGAAGAAAAGGGAGGAACTATGTGACAGAGAAAGAGACACAAATTTTTGTATTGCGAGTATCTGAGGAAAGTCTTACAGAAGGGGTTTTTAAAATACTATTTTTTTAATCGGAAGTGTATTTCAGTATGTTTCCATATTTATCAAACTGTGCTAAAGGAACATCAATGCATACATGAATATAGTGATGCTAGATTGTATCTAAGAGCTCTGTAAAATCTACAAATCACCCTTGAAATTATAGGTATGCTCTGCTTCTGCACCTGACTGCCATCTCCATTTTGTACATTGGGCTAATTTGCTTTCTCCCTTGTTGTCTTATCTCCACTGGGGATTGAGATTCCCTGGGAAGGGAGAAGGTGCTAAAAGTACAGATGAGTGACCAGCTGGCTCCTTTACAAAAGATGCTTCATAGCACAATAGGATGGGAGCAGCTTTTGAAATCCCACTCATTCTGGCTTCTTGACACAGTCTTGGGGTCTGCAACAATGAAATGTCCCCTGAGATAGAACAGAAAGCCAGTTGTTTTAGCACAACCCTTTACAATATAGTTTTGGAGAATCTGCAGAAATCTTGGACAGGGGAGAACAAGCACGGCAATCTTTCCTAATAGAGGTTGCTTTTTTACTGAAATTGACCCCAAAAGAAAGAGGCTTCCTGCATGAGAGAAGAATCTATGATTCAAGCTTTATGTGGAGTAGGTGTGTGCAATCCTATCTTAGAGAGATCCAATCTAAGCCTAAAGACCAGCACACCACGGTGCATCACTGACATGCAGAGGGCTGTCCCCATTCTTACAGCTGTTCCCATGCATCTCTTGTGAATCCACAGTGATGGTGAAAAGCAAACACAAAAACGTGGCTGCATTTGCTGTAGGCCTTCCTATGGCCCTGAAGAGTGAAGCATCATAAACTGCTGATCAGCTGGGAGTTCTGGGCACTGGGGAGCACTGAGGGTCATCTTGTACCCTAATAGTGGCCAGGGCCAAGAGCCCCTGTGCCTTATGGTCCTGTTGTGCAATGAGCACCCTGGGTGCAGGGTCTCCATATGGAAGGAACCACAATCTGACAACCTATTGTAGCTTAATCTGCAAGATTGTAAGTAATATGCCCTTGTAATGCATAGTGGAAGTCATCAGAATAATTGTTACCAGGGCTGTGGCACGTGCAAGCCCCTGTTCTAAAGTACCAATTGTAGTTAATTTCTTTATTTTCCTTTAAATGCCATTAATAGACAACAGAAAACTGGATTGTGCCATATAGCAATAAAACACCAGACTGAAGTATGTAATCTGGCCGGACTTCTTTCTCTCTCTCTCCACTATATGAAGGGTGTTTTCAACTAAATTTTTTTTCCCTAGTTTTTGCAATTAAGGTGACAATTCTCACAGAGTGTTGGGAGATGTTTAATTTGAAATCTGTAAATGAAAGGTATCTTTGGGCACTTCAGTTCTCATTAGTAGCATATCACTTCTGTATGAGATCATTAAAAACAAGTCAAACTATCAAATGCATATCATTTAAAAATAGACACATTTTTAGAATACCAGCCATTTTTCTAGGTCATAAAAAGGCAGAATATTTCAGGTGATGTTATCAAGTTCAGAAATACCTTATCTGAGAGAGAAGAGTCAAAAGGTACCACTTTATGCCTTTTGTTTTAGAGAAGCTAACAAGAACAGTGTTTATTAAAGAAAACTGTTTCATATTGGGTTAGTTCTCTTAAAAAAAAAAGCCTCTAAGAAGTCCTATGTAAAAGTTTAATTTTTGTTTTCTATTAAATCAGATGAAATGGCCTGTCACGGGAAAATAACTGACATATTTTGAGACCCTCAAGTTGTGGAGGGCAGTTACTCCACCCTTGAATTTTAGAGGATGTATATTGGTAAAAGTAACAGTCTCCATTGGGTTTCTCAGACTCCTACAGATTGGCCTTTTGTGTAATCTGGGGCAATTCTGAATTTACTCTAGTTTCTTTCAAACCAGAAATCAAACCAGAGCAGTGACAATAAAGATACTTATACATCCCATTCTGGTAGCTTTCTCAGAAAATGTTCTTGTTTGCAATCACAAAGTCCAGAGGAACCCTATAATTTGGACAAACGGATAACTGTGATTGTCAGAGAGCAGGTCCTGTGTTTTTAATTCTTAATATTTGGGCTTTTACCTTAAAACTTGTATCACTGCTGTCGTGAAAAATTCATAGCTTAGGGATTGGTTACAAACCCATTTTTAATTTGCCTTTTTTTTTTTGTGACCAAGAAAGGGATAGAGCTGTAGAAAACGGGTGATCTTGTGCACATTTTTATGATGCTCCTAAAAGCTAAGTGAAAAATGGTATGGTTTTTTCCATCTAGGAAATTTGTGTTCTTTTGTGGTTGCTATTTACAAGTTGCCTTTCATTTTGCTGGTCCATGCATGGTTTACTCTTGGTTTTAAGCTGCAGTGTTTACCTACACAATAGGGCAAAGGCAAATGGCAACTATTGCATTTAGCCAGTAACTATCCAAACAGCAAAATTGTAAACCACTGGCATACTCTGAGTAGTCAGAACCACAAAGGCAGGTAAAAGCCAGTTAAAATTTGACACTTGGCCACATGGTGAATTTTTGAGAACCCCAGCTGTCTGAGGTGTGAGAACATCTGTGATTGTCAACAGTTCATTAGAAAATTACTAGCAATAAAAAAATGCCAGCCACCCTCTTCCTGAAAGCAATTCAATTCCTGATGGTCTGCCCGTCCTCAGTATCATTTTACTCCATTCACAGAGAGACAAATTTTGCAACAAATTTTTCTTCTGTGTGTCCCTGGTGGTGCAATGATCTAACATCATTATTCATTCCTTACTTATACAAGATTTGAATATGCCATTGTTTCTTGGACAATAAAAACATAATTTGCCTAGCAGTCATCACATACATTAAATCTTTGCCATATGCGTATTACATTCCTGTGTCATATTCCTTGGACAGAGCCTGGGTAAATTCCTTTGGCTCAAGTTTTGACATGATGGCTGTAATAACCCAGAAAGCTTCCATTAATAACTGGTCAGAGCACTCAGTTAATACTTTATCAGAACCCCTTGCAGGGTTTGGGTGATATCGATGTGGGACTGCCTGGCAGTTTGCACATTAGAGCAAAAATGTGCTGAAGTCAGGAGCAATAACCTTTTATACGCTTACAGAAACAAGAAAAACGATGGCATGCCTGATCAGACCTGTCTGTGCAGGGGACCTAAAACAGTCTGTCTGTAGGATCTTCTTGAGATTTGTCGTCTGTTGCTGCTTGGATTCTTCTTCTCTTTGAGTATTTGGCTGCCCACAACAGGATTTCCATTGCTAACATTGTCTCTGTGCCACATAGCAGTGGGGGTTAGAGAAGTACTGTTTAGTGTTTCTTCCTCACATGTTTTTGCAGCTCCCCCTTACTTCTTTTCTTGTATTTGGCTATAGACCTGAGGTGAGATCACACATATATAGAATGAGAACTGTAGAAACACATTACTCGGCCGTATTTAGTGCCAGCATTTGGAAGTGCCAATAGGATGTAAGAGTTTGCAGTATCACATGTTGGAGACGTCACAGGCTACTACTATTCATTGATATTTACTCCTTTCAGCACTTGTGTAATACCCTTTTTGCTACAGGATGCTGATGCATTGACCTATGATATAAAAACAATATAGTGCTTCTGATCCAGTGGTTCTGAGTTTGTACACTTCTCCATTAGACATTTGAAATGAGACAGTTCTAAAAGAAGATATAGTTTAACCATGACACTTGCTCATTGTTTTTGTCCCCAGCAGTTCTGTATAGACTCTCTTCATAATTAAGGGCTTTACTGAGTAAAGAAGATTCCCAGCAGTCACCCTGGAACTGGATTAACAGCACAAGAAACTCCCCCTTGCTAACCACATGTTCAGTCCCTTTCTGTCTTCCCATATACAAGCCCTCCTTCAATTTGTTTAAATGAATTGCTGTAATTTGGCTCTGTAGACTTGAAGAAAACGAGCTAGGCTTTGTAGAGAAGTATAGTGGTGCATAGAGTCTCCATCTAAAATTAGGGCCATGTTGTGCAAATTACTGCATAAACACAAATTAAGAGAAATCCTCTGCACGGATGAGTTAATAATCTTGGTTGCCAAGACAAAGAACAGGAGAATGGAGTAGTGTTATATTTGCCATGTGCTGCAGATGCACAGACTGTAACCTACCAAAGGTGGTGCAGGGAATGCCTTACCACATTTAGAAGTGAACCTGCATTTCTCGTATCTGAATATTCTACCTTAAGTACAAGACTGACTTCTGCCTTGTCAGTTGTTACAAGCTCTGCAATCATCTGAGGTTGATACTGTGCCAGGCTACATATGGCCATGAAGGCAATGTAGTTAATGTTAAACAGAACTGCATTTCTTTTTACCTGCCGTTCCGTGAAAATAAGTAAATATTGTCTCAGTGAATTAAAAACTGCATTCTTTCTATGATGGTATAAAAGAAGGGAATGTTTTACTATATCCATGTTTTAAAACTGCTGCCTGGTTCAGCATATCCCTGCAGTCTGCATCCATTTCTCAATCTTTGTGGTAACTGTACAAATAGCTTTGCACAAGTCATGCTGCACAACTTGGTTGTATTCACTGTCTTTTGGGAGAAGTTTTTGCTTTCTTTAGGCTCAACTGAATCTGCCATTTTCATGTAAGGTGATTCATTTTTGGGGGTATCCTCTTTAGTGGATATCTTGGATGTGAAGAGGTGACTAACAGACTCAGTAGGCGTAGGATGTTGGCAGATGTACCCCAAGGAGCATGGCTGTGGTGTATAAGAAACTACCATCTCTTTGCTGTCCATCCCATCCATCTGCCTGATGGATGGGATGGACAGCAAACCTGACAAAATCAAATGGGAGGGGGTTTGTTTCAGTCATTTCAGTGCAAAGAACAGTGCCTTAAATCAAACGTAGCCTTTGTTGGTGAAATAAGCTGAATGACCAACTTTGCATCATGCAAACTGTTCTGTGGCATCAGCTCTGCTGAGGGGCAGAAGTGTCCTGCAAAGGGGAAGCACTCAAGGGCTGGCACAGGGCATCCAAAAGGCAGCTGAGAGAAACCTGTGGCAGAGCCCTCAGAGCGTCACCAGAAGGAAGAGCTGTGTGAAAGCTCCGCAGTCAATGCCACAGCCCTGTTCATGGCCATGATTAAATCACCTGTGTTCTTAGGGACCACATCAGAGCTTCTCTCTGGCACCACATGGATTCCACTTGGCTCACTGACAGCAGGGAGGAGAGGAGAGTCTGGAGGGTGGATGAGCCCTGTGTATATGGGAGGGAGGGAACCAGGCTGAATTTCCACCCTGTAAACTTCATCAGGGGTCAGGGTACCCCACAAAGTCAGGTGTGAGGTGATCTCTGATAGCCAGCACAGCTCCTCCTCCTCCTGGAACCATTTGAAGGTTCACAGTGGGAATGTTTTCTGAGAGAGTACTTGGCATCACTGCATGGTTTTGGGCACTAAATCGATCTCAGAGGCTGTGCACCTCTTCTGCTGTGATTTCTATCTTAATGGTAATGGATTGGGTGGGGTCTCTTGAGATAGAGGTGATTTCCTGTAGTAATAATAATATTCTAAAATGTTAATTATTTTCTGTGAGATCTGTGGGATTTGCAGGTCAGAAAAGACTGTTGGTGGGTTTTGTATACTGTTGATATAATTTATAAATAGATACCTTTCGAAAAAAATCTAATTTCCATATTTAGGGGGTTTTTTGTTGTGAAAAATAATGACAGTATGAAGGTGTCTCTTTAAATATCTCACAAAAGGACACAATAGTGCTTCCCATGCTCGGGCAATGTATTTTTTTTAATTTCTTGGTAACAGTGGGGAAAAGAAAAGGAAATTGGAGAGACATTAAAAAATGTCAATTCTAGTTCAAAAGTTACACAAGCAAACACTCTTGACCAAGGTGTTGAATTATAAAGTTTGATATTCCATAAAGCTAAATAGTCGGAAGTAATGCTGCCAATAACAGACATTCATTTATTTACTCAAGGTGCCCATTGTTAGCACTAATAATACATTTCAACATATTGAAATTGCAAGATAATTCTTTTGTGACTTTTATGCTGTATGATATTGTTATTTAAATGAACCTGCAGACTGCACTGTAATGAAGAAATGCATGTTTTGCTTAACAGTTATCAACCAGCATTCCAGCAAAATGAGAATTTTTACCTCCATTCATTCTGAGGCGAAGCTGGGGGTCACTGTTTTCAATATGGACCTTTTAAAATCCTTTCAGCAGTGAATAATTATAAGCCACAGCCTCTGAAATTACCTGTTTTCACTGTAGGGAGGAAGAAACTTTTATCTTTTGTAATGAAGTACACTTGCTCATTCAAACTTTGTAAGACTTCCTTAAAATGGCAGTTGCATTGGGCTGATTTTGTATTAGGCGAAGTAGTAAAAGAAATGGATTTTTAAATATACGGATACCCTTGTTTATTCAATTTTAACTTTCTTGAATTTTGGATCCATCTTGTCAAATAATACAGATGGAAAATTGTGTTGAGCTCTTGTGTAAATAACCTTATCTGTACAAATTTCTGTTTACTAAAACAAATGTTACTTCATTTGCAGTTTCAAATTCATTTTGCACTTTCATTTGAAGATTGGGGTTTGAAACTGTTTTGGTCATGCTCATTTTTCTATATTAAGTTTTGGAAAAAGATTTTCTTTTTTATAGTTCAAAACTATGCAGAAGATAGGGATTGGAAATATGGCTTGCAGCAATGGGCTTTGGACTTCTTGCTTTGTTCTTAAAAACAAACAGATTGGCAGTATTCATTGGTGTAAACTAACAGAAAAGTCATTATCTGGGGAGTAATTTTTAAAAAATTATATACAATAATTTGTTAATTATTGCCAGAAAAAAAGCATGCAGATTTACTTCTGAAAATGCGCGTTCCGGTTAATGAAAAACATTACCCTGCAGCCTCTGTGGGATTTTTTATCACTTGTAAAAGTTTGGGGTTTTTTAAAGGGAAGAAACTGATCCCATACTTCCCTGAATGGGATTTCTAGGCAAGGGCAAATTCACGTCTCACCCTCAGTCAATAAGCAAGCACAAAGTTAAAGGTTGACATTTTTGCTGTTGAATGCTATATATTTATTTTCAGAGTAAAAATATTAATTGATTTTTTTAACTAAATAACAGATGGAGAATTAGGCTGATTGTTTTAATCAAATATGTTTTCCTGTAATTTGAATGACTCAGAGGCTTGATTTACCCACTCAGAGGATGTCTTCTTCTCTGCCCTGTACAGCACCAACCCACTTCTGTTAGCATCACTCAAAACCCATTTCATCTGTAAAATAAAATCTAGCTTTTCAAATAAGTTAATTTCACAGTAGCTAAAAGTTTTAATCCTGCCTGTGAGGCTGTTGAGACTGAGTGATGCTGCTCTATTACTTGTCCAACAGGGTGGGAGAGGAGGCAGTGAAAATAGCCATGTAGAGCTAGATGATGTTGCTATTGAAGTAAAGCTTTTTTAACCCCCTGCTCATGGTAACTGTGTTAATGGATGGGTAACCAGGTAGTTTGTAGCTGTATATGTCTATCACCCAATTTTTTAAATGTTTATTAGAATTTGTCCTGTGTATTAGTCATATTTAAATACGGGCCATATGTTCAATACCCTGAGGGGCCGACCCATATTTCATTCAACTGTTTAGTAAACTTTCTGTCTTCTGTCCATGTACTCAGGCTCCCAAGCTATGGTAACACACACAATTGGGTGCCCAGAAGAGCAAACATAATCCTTGTTATATATCCAGCAACGTTTTTGTGCTGTGAAATAGCCAGGACCGGGACCCTTAGGCTGCCTTCAAACACAGAGCAGAGTTGCCCCCTCCAGAGGATTTACATCCAGATGGCTGAGGCATATAAAGATGTTTTCTCAGGGTAACAAGTTGCCTCATGTCAGCTGACAGGAATATGCATTCTCAGCAAAGGCAGAGTAATTCAAGCTGATTTAGCCCTTTCTCCTCTGATAAATTTTAAACCCAATGACAGGAGACAACAGGTGGGTATAAGCAGATGGGGAAGCATGAGGAGTGAATAAGAAGGTCGGCTTCATAGGTAGCGGGCTCAATATTGCAGCAGCACAGCCATTGTCAAGCTTTTTTTCTGGCATCAGAGTTAAGAGGAGGTTTGAGAGGGGATTTGAAGGAGGATAACGAGGCAGCTTTGTGGACATGAACAAGGAGCTCTACCCAAGCATGGGGGCAGCAGGGGAGAAAGCACAAAGATCCTTGCTTGAAAAGGTAACAAATGGGTGATGGAGCCTACTGTCAGGGGCTGACTGGAGGTGGGAGCTCTCCCCTCTGGAATAAATGAATGAGAATAGGTTGGGAGGGGATTAGGCTGAGAATGCTTTGAAAGAAAAATCAAGTAGATTATGTTTATATAACAGAAGAAGGGAAACCATAGCAAAGAGGAGTAACAATGGTCAAAGTGATGAGCAAAGAAAATGCCAGTATCAAAAAAATCTTCAAGCTTTTCCAAAGCTTCTCTTTCAATAAGCAGAAGGAAGAGGTGCATTGTAAGGATGGCTTTGTATGCATCCCCATCATAACCAGCTCCTTGCAGTTGCTTTCTGAAATTCAGGAATTATCGCTAGAAATTTTCTAAGCCTGGCATCTATCTTTGAGGTGAACAGTTATATTGCCTGAGCCTGAGCCTATTCTTTATTATAAGGAAATAGAACAAAAGTATACTTTTCTGGTAGGGGAAAAAAAAAGTCACTCTTCATTTGAGTTTTGGGGTTTTTTAAAAAATCGGTACAAGAATGCCACAAGAATCCTTGTTTTATTGATTTATCATATTCATTTAAAATTCAGCTTTACCGTTTTCTCAGTCTGTTAAAAATGCTGGTTTTGTTATGTGCTCAGTTGTGCAGTTTTCATTACTTGCTTCTGAAAAATATTGCTGGATTTTTTAAAAGGGTGTTTACTACCAGGCAGTCTTATAGCAAAGCACATATCTGTCCTTAGGCAACCATATTCCTCAAAATCTGAAAAAAAAAAAAGAAAAATAACTGAGTTGTACTGTAGTCTTATATGAACCATCTGTTGTTGATGGAAAGGCTGGAACAGATGATCTGGACTGGCCTGTTGGTGCAGTAGGAGCATGACTCTGTCCTGGGTTGGGGACATGTCACTGGTGCATCCATCCTCCTTGGGAAGAGCTCATCCAGCGCTGCTGCTCCCGTGGCCGTTGCCAGCTTATAGTCATAATGCTGTGCTGAAGGTCTTCCTTTAAGTCTCCTGTTTTTGTCTCCTGCACAGAAGACACATCTGCAGTTTGTTAGGGAGAGAAAATAGAAAAGGTTCGTGTCAATCCCACTGAATGGATGAATTTAGCAGTGAGTAGTAAACTGTGTCTGGATGTTTCAGTGTCAGGGTGGCCTTATTACTGTACATACTTACAGAGGATTTTATAATCAATTACAAAGATGTATGATGGTTTTGACGTGTGGCATATATACAAGGGTGCACTAATCACTGATTTAATAGAACACTTAGCCCTGTTGTGAACACTGTCATTATTTTAAAACAAAAATCATATTAAGCCAACCACCAGCTATAATTTTGGAAATTGGTGGAATATTCCTATAAAGAAGCACAAAAGACTGTAAAGATTGAATAAGTTCATTGTCTTAGTGGCCAGTTGGAGAGGGGGAGGTCATCCTCTTTAATTTTTTCTTCTTTTAAAAATACTTTGTGGTTCAGCAGCACAGACACTGCATATCTTTGTATCCCCACACAGTCACCATGTTAATAGCTGTTTGCTAGCTGTGGTCAGTTAATTTAAAAAAGCTGGCACACTGGTATTATAGGTCGCAATTGATTATTCTTGAATCAAATGTAGCATTGTTGCTTCAAACTAAACCCCCACCCATGACAAAATTCATCGTAGCTCTTTAATTTATAATGGTGTTTGAAAGGATGAACCTGAAATGATCTGAAAGGAGATTCAGTTTCCTTAACAGTTTCCCAAGCCATTCATGATCCTGTTCATACTTCGCTCTTGCTACACATATAGACTCAGTAAGTGGTTACTGTTGTTTCAAGAATCTAACATTTTGTTTTGTTGTAAATATAAAATATTCACTGACATGTTGGACATGGGTGTGCTCCTGGAATATATTTCTCTCCTGAATGCATGTTATATACATTTCTGTAATGCACATAAATGCAAGGGATCAGTCTCAAATATGTTTTATTCAATATAATGATGTTGCATAAGAGCTCCAGGCCCATCCTTGACCCAGTCAGTCACTGGAATCCTGTCAGGGCAATGGAAGGTAACCAGGCTCTCAAAATGGCAATAGCTCTCCTACTCCAGATATTGGCTGATGTGCCAAGCAGCCTTATTTCCTGAAAAGAGCCTCAGTTGTTCTTTTCAGCCTGGAATGGAGAGTTTTAGGGGAGCTCAAGAGCTTGAGGGACAATTGCTAACTGCTAGAATAAAACACAGTTGGAACACATCAGTTTCCCCACACCCATGGCTGGGAATTGTTCTGGCTTTTGGTCTGGTGAGAGCACTGGATTTGAGAGATAACCTGCCCAATATTCAGTTCTCATTTTCAGAAAGTCCTGAGTCCTGTGGGTGCTCTCTGATATACCCACATGCACAGATGAGAGTGTGGATAGGGAGAGATTTTTTAGACATGCACTGCCCTGCAAAAATCAATCACAGAACACTGCCATTTTTCACTTTTGTACTACGTTGGACAAAGAGTTTCTGGTCAAAAGGAGAGTGAAAGAGATATATACAGACCTAGTGTCCATTGCCCTTTTCTCATCCATCCAAATGGTCATGTGCCTGTGTCTGGGGGAGCTGTGGGGGGAGGATGAAAATGCCTGCTTCAGTGAGTAACTGTAATTTGGAAATTAATGATTAGAACAGGAGAAACAGAGACACCTTCCCTGGAAGAGTCAGTAGACAGAAGCTTAAGCTGATGTGTGAAATGCAAGCATTCAATCTGAACTGGGAACAGGCTCTTGGATCTATCCGTTCTCAGGAGAGCACAGTAAGTATGGAGCTTTTCTAGACTAGGATGAGTGTGTGCCCATTTCTCTTCCTGGTTTATCATATAAAAACAATTGGCTTTCAAGCTGACGCAGGCTTGGAAAATTTTGGAAGGATGAGCAAATGGATTTCCACTCATTGGCATGTGTGAACTTTAGAGAAGGATTCTCTGCACCTGGACACAGAATATTGTTTGCCATGGACTCAAAATCCAGCACATGCCTTTCCTATTCAGCACATGAAACAATGGAGACAGTCCTGTCCCAAGACTTCAACAGCTGTGAGACGGGCACAAGTAAAACATACACCATTTTAACTCCTCATGATTGAATCCTACACATGCATAAACTGGCAAGTACTATGAAAAGGAATAAATATCAGTTCCTCAGGCCAGTGAGAAAATTCTCTAATGGTGAAGATATCTGAAAACAAATGGATTTCTTCTATGAGGAATTCAGAATGAAAAATGTGATAAGTTATAGTCAGTCATTAGCATTTGTTGAACATTCTACTTATTATTAGTGTTTCGTATACTTCTGGTTCAAACATTTAATGGAAAAAGAGTGAAATAAATGGGGTAACACTAACCAGATGGTCCTGTATGTGGAATTTCTAAAGCTTTTTGTGTACTTTATGTTGAAGATAACAAATCACACAGGTCAACAGCTAATGTCAGCTAGTGAGAAATGATTGTACATTTTAAGGAAGAAAAAGCTCTTGAGGTCTTAGTTGCATCGGTGTCAGGGATTCAATTTTGTGATTTTCACATGGAAATGAAGATGCTTCCAAGTGAAGCATACTGCAGAAGAAATGTTTAAAGAGGCATTTGTTTAGATTCCAAAAACTAGGTTATCTTAGACACATTTAGGTTCAGGATATCTCCTCCTTGCTTTTCATTTAGTTATGTTTCTATTTTATCTTTGGCATCTACAGCGGATAAAATATAGGAATAATTAGGAATAGAGCTAGCTGATAAAAAATTAAGACTCTGCCATATTGTTTCTTTATATGCTGTTCTTAAACTTAAAAAAATCAAAAAGAAAATCTGTGATATGTTTTGTTTTTTGATAACTAGCTTGTTATGTTTGAACATTCTGAGAGTCATACACTTGCTAAGAATATCTGTCTGATCTGTGGCATATCTAAATCATCCATCCCTGTGGTATCTTGCCAGGTCATTGTAGTCCTACTGAAATATTTTGACACAGAATTTCATCCAAATAAATAAATAGTGTATGATGGTGCCATCTATAGCCCAGACAGCTCAAGGGATTATTAATTAGTTATATAGCCTTTTACTTAGGGATCGTTACTTAAGATCAGACTCAGAATGTCACTTCTAGCCACAGGCTTGGCAAGCTGAAACAGTGATTTCTTTCATATCCTTGTCAATGAGATAATGTCTAAGTCATCTGGGGCAAGGTACAAGTAGAAACTCAATTATAATTTCCAGAATTGATTTCTCAAACTCGTTTTTATGTAAAGTCAATAGGGCAGTTTTTAACTCCTGCCTATCTGTTCCATGAGTACAGAAGAAAACAACTTCCAGATACGAGAGAACTTCCACTGGCATTACACCCTCAGAAGGAGACAAGTGTGACATAGTTTCAAGTATATCTGCCAAAGGTTGTTGCATCACAGAAATCAACAGCAACAGGATGAGCAATTCAGAGCTAATGATCTTTCTTTCATAAGCCTGTCACCTTCCTGTCACTCAATAGATACATCTAGATAATGATCCAAGAGCTACAAAAATAAAAATTTCCTTAGAAATTAATTGTTTACCTATGGCCAGTATCTAGGTGGACTTTGGAGAAATGAACCACTCTGGAGGTGCAGCCTTACACATGTGCAGTAGAGATTTAAATTTTTGGTGCAAAGTTAAAACCCAGCTGCAAAAAGTCCAACTGCAGTAGAGTTCTTTTCTCTTGTTCAAATCAATCTTGGTACTAGAAGTTATTATATTCCTGCAAAGGAGAACATATCACATTTTCTGCCAAGAATAGACCTTCTTTTTAAATGCAGCATTTACCCTTTGAATAACTCCTCAGGCTAGGCTTGTCTCTTCTAGAAGACACTTGTCAATAGTGGCAGAAGAAGCTTCACTTTTGACACACGCAAAGTGAAGCAATGTAGAAGTTTATTCACCATGGCATCTTCCATAGGTGAGATATCTCTAAGCATTTTGCAAAGCTGTACCATTTTCTAGAACCAGAGGTGGAGAACAATAAAAGAGCCATAGGCAAAGGAGGAAAGATGAGCTTCGTGGTGAAAGCAAAAGTAGATTATTATTGACCAAACTGTGGTTTATTAATCACATTAACACCAGTGACTGGTAAAGGGTGGTGAGAGGATTGTGTGTGTGTTCTGTCATTTGTAATGGGGCGAGAAGTATTTATCTGCTATTTCCACTGTCATGAAATGACCATGCAGAACATCTCCTTGCACTGACTGTATCCTCATACCTTGCATGCTGAACTTGAGATGGAAGTGTTGTTTACTGTCAGGTGGTAGCTCACTCTCATTGAGGCAGGGAACGTACATGATATTTTTTAAACCAAGGATCAGTAAACTTTCCTGGGTGATGCTTTGTTTCAGTTTTGTAGAAATTATAAAAGGTGAAGGGATTCTTTGAAACACTGTTTGAAAGAATGGTTTCAGACTAGTAGTGAAGATTACATCAAGAAGTGACATGTTCCCTTACATAACATACATTCATAAACAGTATTTTCTGTATTGCAGTTACATCTTTGTATTTATGCTTTGTTTCTCATGTGTGAAAACTTGTGCAAAGGTGTATCTCTAAAGGTGTTCAATTTTTGCTTATTATGTTAGATATGCAGTTCTCTCCACTGTTATATCTTATTTTGAAATGTTTCCTTGAAGCAAGTATAAAAACAGGGAAAGAGATGCTCTATTCAGTTTCTAAAATGCCTCAGTAAATGCCTGTCACATTTACCTCATGGTAGACTGGAGCTGAAGGAATCACTACCACAGGTGCTCAGCACCTCAGCTGTGGACCTGGAAGGGATGGAATTGTACACGGGGAAAGAGTTTGCTGTATAGTTAAATTAAAAAGACAATTCTGTTTTTTTCTTTAATTCGGTTCAAATAATTTTACAAAATGTTATAAAATACTGAGGTACAGCAGTCAAGGATCAGACAGCAGATGTTGTATTAAATTATTTGCCAGGTATTTGTTTTGATTTTGAAAGGGTAGCCCGCAGTCTGGAGGCTCTGCATAGACCTACAAGTAGTGCTGTCCTCTGCCCCGAAGAGTCACCTTCACAGATGTTTCCAGATGTAGAAGCCCAGTAATCCACACCGAATGTCCCGTTATTGGTCAGTAGTAAAAAATGAGATTGGGATATTTGCAGAGTGAAATCTCTTGCTGATTTGAGCCCTGAGCTTGTGAGCACTTAACATTGTGGTTATTGTTATGTAGATGCATACTCCCACTGGGTACTCCAAGTTGTGTACATAAATATTATCTTAAGTCTTAGAGATCTGGTTTGGTGAGTGTAGGCACAACGTGTGTAATGAGCAATCTCAGCCGCTTCTGAGGTACTGAATCACTGCCTGGAGACAGACAGAGCAAGCTTTAATATGAAATCTCTCCAGATTAAATTTTTTGTATTATAAGTTTAATTTATGTGTGGGAAGAACACTTGGATGTGATATATTGGAAGAAAATGCACCCCATCCATTAGCAAAGAATGCAATAATTAGGGAAGGAAGAGACCTGGCTCAGAACATGTGATATGACTCAGAATTGTGTCCTCGAGTCATTATGCAGACAAAAAACCCCCATCACTCGCTTCAGTGCAAGTTTTGCATGTGTAACAGCTGTCACAGTGAGACCATTAATCAGCTGAACCACCACACAGGTGGAGGATGAGAAACCACCTTCTGTGCTAGAGGCTGGATGTAAAAATTACTTTGCACGGGGTCCGTCTGTCTGTGCTGCTGTAGCTGCAGCAATGCAAATCGCTGGTGTAGATCGGTTTCACCACTGGTATAAGATGGTTTTGTACAATTTTCTCTTTTAAGTGTAGAGGGAAAAATATAGACTGTAGTTAAAAGCTAGAGGGACCATGATTTTGCTCTAAGCTGTGTTTCTGCTGTTAAAACTATTGCAATAAAAGACACACCTACTTTACTTTACTTCATATGTTAGTATACTATGAACTCATATCAATTGCATACAGTTAGTTGGATAAATGAATAGTTTACTTTTGATTGTGTGTGTTGAAGTACCCCAGGTTATTTTGCTAAATTATGTCATTTATTATTTCCTGCTGTGTATAATGACAATTTGTGAAAACCGGAGGTTTTTCCTTTGCCTCCTGTCCATCCCCAAACCAAAAAAGAAAAAAAAAACCCTGATCAGAATAAGCACATGCCTTGTAATAGAGACGCTTTCCACCTCCTCTCCATTTGCATCATGTGGTATGGCAAGACATCAAATGATACAAAGATGTGTAAAGAGACAATAAATGAAAGATAAATTAGAAGAATGTTTTTTGGATAGACTGTTCCTATTCAATTTGGATGATAAGAATTTAGTCTTAATTTCTGACATAATCATTTTATCAGCTGAATTTCCTAATTTGTATTATTACAGATAATTACCAACGTATATTTATTTTTAAAACTTTATTTGTTCAATTAGAAGGTAGATTTCAGCCTTTATCTTTGTAGGTAGCTGATCCAAGACAGTTTTATGTAAATGGCTTAATTAATTGCTACCTTTCAGTTGAAACAGCAACTTACAAAGGAAGTAATCCTTTTCGAGTGGCATAAGCTGTTTAAAAATGGCAAAAAACCCACAATACTTTTCTCAGGCACCTTGGCACACAATTATAAGTTATTTGACAGAAGTAAATGTAATAAACTGCAAGGCTTCTTCCCAAATTATGTCTTTTCTATGTAATTAAAGTAGCATCAACCTTAAGTGCAGTGGCTCTGTAGTCTTCAAATCTACATTATTAAAAGCCTTAATTATGCAGAATTACAAAACTTTTTTTTATAAATGGTTCAACATGTTGGCGGGAAAGATGTGATCTGTGTGGCTTACTTAATAAGTTTACGCTCTCTCTCAAGCAATTATTTGTTTCCAAGTGTTTGGTGCCTTGCTCTCCCTTCCAGGCTATTCTTGGAAAATGCTGCCATGCAGTGCTTTTAGAGCTTTTAGAGGATGTGGTGACAGGGTTTTTTCTTTATGGCCACCAGCCAACAGCACCAGTCTCTCCTGGTGACCATCTGCAGCTGGGCTTGCCTGGATTGCAGCTGCAAACTGGAGTCCTGACCCATAGTCCTGAAAGGAGGAAAGAGAGTTTGGGGTATTCTCTCTCCTCCTGCCATGCCCCAAAGGTCCATTTGTTGTAGAAGCTGAGCCTTCAGTGTTTTGCCCAGCTGCATCCTACTCTACAAAAGCAAGGGGCACAGCTCTGTAGTGGAAGTAATTTGTAAAACCCAGAAGAGGGTTGTTGAAATCCCATATGTGATGGTAAATGCCTTGATTCTGACTGTTTGCATGGTGCAGCGTGGACCCCTTTCTTAGCTTTTGCTTCATAAAACTAGAGGGAGGAAATAATAGTAAATCCTTTTAAAAAGAGCTAATTCTTCATGTCATTAATAAGGGAAATTAAAAAATACTCACTGTGCCTGCTTATCTCCTGTGCTGCTTGCTGTTACTCTTGTTTCTGAACTTCATACCAAACTGGTGATCCTGGGGGAGGGGGGAGGATGAGTGGGTGAATGAATGCATGTCTAGAAATGTGGCAAGTTTTCAGTAGAGATGCTCCAATGCTGTCCTCATTATTGTCCCATTTTATTTGGCAGAGTGACTTTTTTCCCCTTAAATGTGCAAGGGTTTAATTAATACATTCCAGTTGTCAAACCCAGTTCAGCTTGATGAGCAGGAGAGTGTAGAAAAGCTAGATTATTTGTTTGCATCACTAGGCAATGGGGAAATACCTCCTCCATTGGTTTTCTTTGCAAGTAGTGACAGCAGCGTTCTGACAGAGACAAAGGGATAAAAAATGTGCTGGAAGGACTAGAAGAATTAATTTGTAATAGATAATTGGATCTGTATGGCAATGATATGAATTTGGAGGAAAGTCAAGAGGAATAGCTCTCTAGGTTTTTAGGTTTCACTCTCTTGTCAAAATAGCATCTGCATGCCTTATGCATTTTAAAGTTTAAGAATTATACATATGTTGCTTCCTTATTTAGCTGCCCCACTGACTCTCTGACAAAGGTGTGGATATGCCTATTTTTATTATTAATTAAACCTCAAGAAAAATTTTGGCTGTTTGTTGGGAATGTGGTACACTATCACTGTTACTTTCCTCTCTTGCAAAAGTCAGTTTTACTCTTGCACCAGCCTCTGAGACAACTGTCTTTTGGATTTTGCAAGGTTCACCTTTGTTGCTGACTGATCCTGCAGCAGATCCTCAGGGAAGGGTGTAGTTCAGTGTTGCAGGAGATTGTCTCATTCAGTGGAAGCATGGGTCCACTGAATGCCAGGATGGAGACGTTACCTGCGTTCAGCTCTGCAGAGAGACAGAGGTGAAAGGAGAGTACCATGGAGTTCCACAGGGATCTTCCGTGGGGATGTTCCACAGGGATGCCCCATGGGCATGTCCCCAGTGAACTGCACACATCTCTGGCTGCTAAAGTGGGCTGGCGGTGTCTATACCTGTGGCAAATTTTTCAGATTTGCCAGATGGGTTCCTAAATATATCTAGATGTGGTAATCAAGCCTAGAGGCCATAAATGGAGACAACCACGGCTGGTAACAGAGCAACTGACAAATGGCGACTGCACATGTTCTTAAAAAAAAAAGTTTTATCAGAGGGTGATCAACATCCTTTCCCTCCTTTTAAAAAGGTGTTACGGGCAATCCCTGAAATTATAAACCTGGGAGGTGCCTCACTGTAAAGAAATATGGTTGAGGAAATGATTAAAGATCAAGTTATAAAGGACCTAGATGAGGATAATATGATGGGGACAAATCAGCACGATTTCTATAGCTTCTTGGATTTCTTTGAAATAGTTAACAAATAATGGATAAAGGAGAACCAGTGGATATAATTTATTTAAACTTTCAAAAGGGTTGGATAAAGTCTTTTAAAGGAGGCAATTAAGGAATCTTGCTAACAATGGGGTAGGATGTAAAGTCTTGCCATGGATTTAAAACTGATTTAAAGATTGAAAGTTGAAAGTAAGATTAAATGCCCATTTCTTGCTGCTGGAAGGAGACAATAATGGCTGTTCAGGAGTGGGGCTAGAAATAGTAGACTTTGTTATTTTTAACATATATATTTTATTAAATTGCTATTGTGCATAGAATATGATTAAGTAGTATTCTCTAGGAGTAACTGGAGGTTAATATTAAGTATCTGTGTTGTAGAGACTGTTGTAGTGCTGTCATACTGTATTCAAAAGGAGAAGAAACAGGAAAATAGAGGGAACAACAGCAATAACACTTCCTCCAAAAGGTGCTTCTCCACTGAAAAAAACATGATCTGCTTTCTGCACCACCTAATCTAAACCAGCACAGTTCATGAAACACCAGCCCTGATCCAAGAACAAAATCAAATTTCAGTCTAAAATGTCCAGGGGAGTTTTGTCCATCCTTTGAACTTGGCATATCTGCCCATGTACTGCAATCAGCCCTCGCCGCGGTGGAGCTGTGATCTCTGCTGGGGCTGGCATCAAGGCACTCCATGGCCAAAGCAGCTCTAGCCTCAGGTAGGGCTGGGGAGGAGAAAGAGAAATTGTAGAACATCTCTGCAAATTTGGACTAGTCCAGATAATAAAATTTTGAATAAGGTTTTTCACAGAAAGGTAAAATATATATCACAGAAATGTGCATACATTTAGAGCGAACTTGCAAGTTCTGAATCTGTCATAACTCATCAGGAGAGTGACACTGGTGCTGTCCCACACAGGTCCGTGAGGACACCTCCAGGTGCAGAAAAAGACAGAAAAGTCTGCTCCATGCTGAGTGTGTCCTTATCTTCAAGAAACTCTCTGACCCCAGTAACAGGTGTCCTCCCCCAGCATCTAGCAGAGATGGACAAATTTTCAGAACAATTAGAGGTGCTGAGTAGGAAACTTTGGATGAGAAAAAATTAAAACCTCTGACTATTTTATATGGGGAGGAGAAGAATGATCAATTACAAAATGAGGACTACAACGAAGGCTGGTCACAGGCTTGCACTTGCTATCCTGGAAGTCAAAATGCCCTGCATTTAATGTCTGTGTGGCAGGAGAGGGAGTGGAGAACTCTTCTCTCCCTTGGTAATAGGAATCTCTTGGCACAGGATATTGCTGCAGACAGCCAGTTCTTAAATCTCATAGCAGGGTGCATTATCATAAAGAGTATCATGTAACAGAGTTAGCTGAGGTCTGCCTGGTACTGAATAACACCAAATAAAACCCCTCCAGTTAGTGACTCTGCCCCCAAATTTCTGCACCTTGAATTCCGTATGCTCCTGATGAATGGGGATATCAGGAATGAGACTCAGTGCAGTGGACTATATTTAAGCACGGTAGCAGAGTGATATTTTGATGGTTAATTTCTTTGATCTTCTGTTGAATTTAAATTTGCCTACAGTGGTTTCCCAGTTTCAATTAGTACGCAAAACAAACTTTGCGTATTTTCTGTGATTATGTTCTTCATTATATGTTGCTGTAGTTTTATGTGTTGTTGCCAAGAAATCTGCTTTTGACAAATTGCACAGGAGGCATTTTGAGATTGTGATGGAGTTGATTGAGTTTTGGCCAAATCCTGTACACTTTTATCACTGAAGACTGAAATACAGATGCTTGTTACATTAAAATATATAGAATTTGCTTTGGCCCTGAAAATCTGTGTCACATTTTAAAATAACCAATTTGGGTACAATTTGAGTTAAGTGGCAAGTAAACAATGCAAATGAAACTGTTTTGTTAGCTAGAAAGTAATTGAAAATCTGCAACTAATTATAAATTGGCAATATACAAGTCTCCAGGAAGCTGAAAGGAATACTTCGCTGATATATTGTTTAGTTATATTCAAAATTAACTTACTCTGCAGTTTGTGCAAGAGATTTTATTGCTTATTGTAACTTTACTTTTGAAAAATGAAACAACACGGATTTCATATGAGAAAAAGTGTAATTTTTTAATCAAAGATAACCCTTGTTATGTTACATGATTTTTATTTTTTTTATTTCACATGGGTCTTGAGCTTCAGCTTTTGTATGGAGGTTTGAATTTCTTCAGTGGTTGTCAGTATTCTAAGTTTTGATTGGCACCTTCATTGTGTTTTTCAACTCATCACCTCAACACATTTCTCATGCATTAATGTAGCTGTACAATACCTTTGAGAAATAAGAATGTGTTGTCACATACAAGAAGGAATTCTTTGCTTGTATTTGGTCTAAAAAAGTGTGGGATTGGCTGGAAAATATCTATTGTCAATGTCACCTAGATCTGTAACACTAGAAGCTAGTCAAAACATCCAGATAATTGTTGTGTGGATTTGTGTTGCCAGAATGTGTGCCATGTGCAGATGTCAGATTTTGGTGAATATCAGCTGTTGTGATTGAAGAATTGGTTTTTAAAAGGAACATATAAATACACAAGTTTTGATAGATCAGTGTGAGTAATTACTAAAACCCAGTTTACCAGTCCTTGATGTACATAACATCATTCAAAATGCATTTCCCAGAATCTGGAGAAGTGCAGCAGGAGAAATACTTTTCTTAGACTGCTCTGAAATATCCTTTATTCCAGAGCTGCAGGCCGTGATGGAAAGCTCAATGCTATCTTGTCACCAAAAGCCCCAAGAGACTCCACTGCAAGCACAGACCCAAAGTTCTTCTATGATAAATAAACATTCTCAAGCTCTCCCAAACTCAGAGTTGTTCAGGTAAGATGCAGAGGATGCAAAGCAGGTTTTTGGGGGAGAAAGGTAACCCTGTAGTTACTGTTGTATCATTCTGTATTATACAAATGGGCAGGAAAAAGGCTATAAAGATTAAAAATTACTTCCTTGATTCAGATAGAATATGAGTAAGAGCCACAGGGAGAACTCCAGACTCACAGTGCCAGGATAATCATCATTATGTTTTATTCACCCACTTGGCAATTGCTTTCTCTGAATAAACATTTCACTGATAGATACTCTCCTTTAACAAACTGTGACTCAGAGAAATTTCAGACTGGAATTTTCTACAGCCCTCTGCTGTTTCCCCATAAACCAGGGCTGATGAAGTGAATCATATATTCTTCTGATATTAAATTTTTAATATAAAAGTCTTTTAGTCAACAACTAGTAGAGATACCTTTTGAAACCTGTGAAACACCACTTAGAAATGGTTCAGCACTGTCCTATAATACAGCATGGGCTCAGATATGATGCTTGTAGAGCTGTGTAGGGGCCAAGCAAGCTGGGAAGATGTTTCCTAATCAGTCCCGTGCTGAGGAAATCTGGACAGTCTGTCATTAAAAGGAAAAGGCTTCAGCCAAGGAATAGACATCTTTTCTTCCTGCAGTAAACATTTCCAGACAGGCCAGTTTCACAGTCCTTGTGTAAGTAGCTCCTGTGAGTACAGGTTGCAGGATGAAATCCATAAATATCAGGCTTAAACAAGCGAATCTGCATCCAGAGCATTTTAATAAAAAGTTAGCTTGGGTCGTGGGGAAGGAAGGGATGAAGCATTGGGGGAGTGGAGAATATGAGTCATGGCAACCAGACTGAAACAAATCTTTGAGCACGAAATCGCAATATAAAATTTTAAGGGCTTGATCCTGCCTTTGGCTATGCTGGTGTGTATTGTTACACATCCTGTAAAATCAACTACAGTTACATGTTATGTGGTACTGTGCACCCACATAACTAAGCTCTGAGCTCTTGGTTTTATAGCCTTTATTTTTTAAACCTTGTAAATGCTGCTGGTCTTGGCCTTTTAGAATGTTGAACAGATGCAGCAAGATTTTCCTACACTTCCTACCCACTTACAACCCTGAATAATTAGTGGATGTGTTGCATTTTTCGATAAAGACTTCTTAGAGAGCTGTTTGGTGAATAAGGCCACACAGAATGTGTCATTGTTGCTGCTGCAGGTTTTGAGTTTATTTGTGTATTATGGGTACTGTATACCACATAATAATGAAAAGCTATATGCTCCGGTCTGCTGGTTCACTACACAGTCTGTGTGATTACAAATTGTTTGAATAACAGTGGACTATTGAAACTCTATCCAGATGTGCATGTTGCTAATTATGGGCATATCCACAAAGGAGGATTATCTCTTTTGTTAGCATTTCCAACCCATTAAAAAAACAGGAAAGTGAAAAGCATGTAGGCAGCAAATAAGAAGAAACCGTACAAGTCAGAGATCAAGACTTTTCATAATTAATTCCCAGGGAAGAAAAACTCTTGACCTGGCAGGATGCATTTCTGGAGTGTAACCACATGCAATTTAATGCATGGGACAGATATCCCAAAGTGGCAGATTTTGAAACAGTCCCAGAAATGGCATAACATCATTCACAGCAGGGAAAGCCCAGGTAAAGGAGGACATGATGGGGAGAGGGGATCTGAGCTATTGTCAGTTTTCTGGAATATTTAATAAAAAAAATTTCAGTAACTTGATATGAGGTTTTGGGAGGACAGGTAGGGGAAAATGTGATCATGTCTTTCCAGAATTTAAGTACTTTTCATTTAATGAGCTGGATCACTATCCAGAGGGGCCTTTAGGATGAACAGTACTCAGAGTATGAAGGACTCAGTGTGTTTCCAGGCACCACACTGGGATGATGATGTTTTCACATTGTCTTCCAGAAGTGCTGTCTACTGGCTTTGGACGAGGGAGAACATCATGTCTAGTCATAAAATGACCCTCAATCACTTTTTCTCTTTGCCTCATTTCATGAGTTGCCATGAATCACACAGGAGATGAAATGCAGGAGGTAGAAGGAGAAAATGCCAGTGGCAAAAATTCAGTGTGGGATCCAAACTGTTTGAGGAAAACATAGGAACAGATGAAAGAAAGGGTGTTGAATGGCTTAGCTACCTGTCTCCTTAACAGCTTGTGATGCGGAGGTAAGAAGTTTAGCAACCTTCAGTCAAATTTCTTTCTTTTTCTTCTTTTTTTTTCTTCTTTTTTCTTCTTTTTTTTTTCTCCTCCAAAAGGTTGGAATTAAACTAGGGAAAATCTGACTTTTGCAGGTTCTCTCCTGGAAGAGAGAGAAGATATCTGAATTCAGACTTAACTCCAGTTTGTATAGGTTAATTTAAATAAAAATGATGTGTTTCCCCCTGAGTTATTAATAGCCAAGTGTGGTGACATACAGGAACAATGAGCTTGACCTTCTAGGTAAAGGATAACTGCTATGTTAAGTTGGTTACACAATTTCCCCTAAATAAGTTGACAAGCAGTGAGCATGGTTTACATGACTTCTGATCTTGTAAATGCACACTTTCCAGTGGTTTGCCTATTCCTCTGAAGTAAGTCTTGCGTTCTGTGGGACACGTGTTAAATAAATTCCAAATGGTCTAATGTGAGATGTTGAATCCCAGCAGCCAGGGTCTGTGCAAACAGGCTGGCCTGCCAGGGAATTGTAAAGTGTGAAATACTCTGAACTGGAATGCTGGACTTAGAGAAGTTTCACATCCTCTGGACATCTCAGCAGCTTATTAAGCAGACCAATAATTCTTCCTCCTCCTCCTCCTCCCTGGGCTTGTAGACTGAATTTTTCTATTACATGGAGTGAACTTTACTTTCTCTTCTGTCAATGTTTCTTTCTGCTCTCAAAACTGAGAGCATCAAAGATGCTAAAACTATCCATATTGCACTGATAAGGTGTTTGTATAGAAACAGAATCAGCCTACATGCCAGCTGGACCTTATTGCATACCTTTATATCAAGCTTCAAAATCTACAGTAGAAGACAACTGCTGGCATTGCCCTGGGCATGAAAAATGGGAAAGAAAAGAATATTGATGGCAGAGCAGTCATCTCCATGAGTCATTCCAGTGTTTAACTTTCATTATTTAAAAAGAAAAATGCCTCTACTTGACTTCAAATTATTCCTTTGAATCAAGCAAATGCTAAAATCAGTTTCAGAAAAGCACTTTGCCCAATGCTTGACTTCTGCTTTCCTATGGGATATGTGGTTAGCACTTTTGACTCACTCCATGGAAAAATGGGCCATAGAATGATTTGAATTTGAAGGAAAAACATCACAGATACTGCCTCCGTGGTTTTCTTTCACTTGTGGAGGTTTAGACAATCTCTCCTACCACTCAGGAGGTCCAGGGGACCATAACACAATCTTCCACATCCCATGGAGATACCTCACTGTGCTGCCTATGGTCCTAATATCCCTATGTACCTAGAAGAGCTCTCTTCCCAGCAGGACTCTCCATCTCCAGCCTTCTACCAGTTCTGTACTTCCCTTGAGACTGCAAGCAGTGTTCTGCAACAGCTGGATCAGCACCAAATTCAGCCTGTGTCCAGCAGAGTCCCTTTGACCCACTGCTGTGTGATTCAGCAAATACCCAGTCTCCCAGGAGTTGTAAGACTCAGTTAAACACTTCCCATCTGCAAATCCCAATCCCTTTAAATTAGGTTGTCTCCCTTCAAAATCCCTGGCCAGGTTTCGTTTCCTTAGTTTCTTTTTCCTGTGCTTTGGAAATGAAAGAACTTTGTCAGCAGGTTGGTGTGCTCCGCCCATGGTCAAGCAATGTAACAACCCCAAACTTGAAACACAGGACAGTCCAACTGCAGTCAACTCCATGACCCACTGGCTCAAAAAGTGAGAGGAGGTTACAGGTGCTACCTTTGCAGTTAATTATCATAATGGATAACTTTTCTCCCACCCTCTCTCTGTCTTTTGCATTCAGAATTTTTTTTTTTCTATAAGATTCAATTGAAATGTTGCCTGTCTCTTCCAGAAGGGAAGCTGCTGAAAAAGAGATCGCTTTGTGTAAGGCAGCATGAAATGCAGTAGGTACACTGGGCTGTCTTGTCCTTTCTCTGTGATAAGCACTACACTGAAGTCTACTGTCATTTGTGTGTACAAGTGAATATCTTTCTGTAATGGAATAAGAGTGTTTGCAAAAATGGCTACTGAAGTACCCGGCCAGTGCACTTACTGCAGGAGAGTGACAGGATAAGAGAAGTGGCAGAAACAAAGATAGGAAAAGAGATTTTTGCACTAACAAGTGCGAACTGATAAGCTTGACCTGTATGGGAAATGTAGAGAATCCCTAGTGCACTTGTCAGGCCAAAATTAGTAGTGCCAATTTGTTTTCAGCAACACTGATCTCTGAGAGCCCTATACTTATTTTCTCATTTGTGGAAGAAAACTGCTGGCTCACTGCACTCCACTTAAGAAATTCTTAGCAAGCTAATTCAGTTAGGCATAAATAACTTCCCTGGGTGTTGAAGCCTGGGGTAGAAATCAAGAGGATCTGTAGAGGTGGATGGGGAGGTGTTGTGTGGAGGTTTTATTGGCCACATGGATAAGTTATGTGTGTCATTGGAACAGAGTGCCTAATCACCTCCAACATGTCATCACAACTGCAACATGCTCAGCAAGGCAAAAGGGAGGGAAGAAAATACATATTTCTTTCTCAAGTATGCACAGCTAGGAAACAGTCATCTCATTTTTCATCTTCCTCCAGGGTAGGTGTTCGGGCTGTGTCTCTGCCAGGGAATGGGGGCTGTGTGCTTCACACAGGAGTGAAGTGTGGTGTTTTAAAGAAGAGAATTTGAAGTGCTGTTTAGCAAGTAAGCACTTCTGATTAGAGTACAGGAATAGAGAAGTAGTCCGTACCTGATTAATTTAGGACAATTTGGAAAAATTGGAAGCCAAGGAGGCAAAGTCTGTCGTAAACAAGAGATTGCCAAGTTTCTAGTTTTGTCTGTTTATTTAGCTAATTCTCCCGTGTGGGAACAAGGGAAGGAAAGATGAGTTATGCTGGCATAGAACGATAGTCTGGGTACTAGTATGGAAAGAAAGAGAAATGTCAGTGCTTAGGTGAGTCAGGAGGGGCAGTGGTAGCATCACTGGGATGTCTTCTCCAGCTCCTGTGTCAGAAAAGGTTCCCCAGCTGTAAATTGGTGGAGGGTAATGAAAAGGCAAATGGAACTGGTCTTTGAGTGGATGAAAGAACAGCGACTTGGGAAGATTACCCCCATAGAGGAGGGGGACATAACAGAAGTGAAGGATTAGAGGTGGTGTCTGCAAAGACATCACAGGGAAATTAGCCTTTTGGCTGCTGAGAATTCACCAAAGAAGGAGGCCAGGAGCAGGAGGGGAGTAAATCAGACACCTTGTGTTGAATCAGTGCAGGAGGGAGTGGAGGGGGCAGACTGGTCAGGAGTGAGCATGAGGCTCAGCAGAGCAGTGATTGCATTAGGCACAAGCAAAGGAGCAAAGAGGAGGCAGCTCCTATTAGGTTATCACACTTAGATTCTGCTGGGGGTAAGGAAATGTGATTCAAGGGATTGGTTGTCCAATTAGGATTTCCTCGCATAATTTTATCAGATCGCACATCATCAAGTCAAACCTTGTTCCATTCAAGTGGATCTTAAGAAATTGTCAAAACAGGAATTGTACCTAGCGTGGAAAGAGGAGCAGAGTGGTCCAAGGATGGAAAGGAACTTCTTGGGCTAAGCTATGACTTTTCTTGTGTTTCAAAGGCTTCTCAGGAGAAGCATTTTCCCTCTAAAGAATTTTCCCAGCTAGGTTTTTTCCTCGTTTTTGGCTGTTTGCACTTGTATTCCTTGTACCTTCCCAGTATTCTGCTTCCTTTATTGTTTTCCCCAATCTCAAGCTCTCACTTCTGAGAGCAGAAGGTGATTCAAAGATGCCTGCATCTGCAGCAAGAGGCAGTGTGTCATCAGGGCCTTGGAAGGAGGCTGGCCATGTGGGAGATCTCTTCCACGTCACCATTTTCCCCCATCTGTAGAACTAGCAGGCTATGACTACAGGACTTTGCTGAATAGGGTCTTGGAAAAATCTTGCTGTAAACTCACAAAGCCTGGCTTTGTGTCCAGAAATGGTGTTTCCACACAGTAGATCTGATTTCCATAGCTTTACACTCTTTGAAATACCAGCCAAGGCAAGTCCATGTAACCATGTTAAATTCCTTTCTTTTATCTTTCTTAAATCAACCAATTTGTGTAAACCTCTGAAGAGACAAACTGACACCACTTTGACCAGAGAGTCAACGATGATTGTTATTAATTGCTTAATTTTTTTTTTTTTTNTGTGCTGCAGATTTCTATCAGCACAGCTGTTCTGGTCAGACTGACACCTCTCAGTGAGCAAACACTACACATGTAGATGCAATTATACCTCAAAATGGTGCTTGTTTTGCTTGTGGGGATGATTTTACTGTACCGCTACAAAGAGCAGATTTGCCAGTATAAGTTTACACTGCCCCAGGAATGCTTTGTCTGTTTACTGTGCTGGTATTCCTTTATCAGTAAGGCATTTGCAGTGTAGACATGGTCTTATTTGGAGGGCTGGTTTTAATCCTGACACATGCTAAAGTGATTACACTGCTGACTGAGGACTCAATAGAAGGACTCCAACTGATTTGCTCTGGATCAGGGCCTGAAAGGAGAGGAATTATCTTGTGGTTTGAACACAGGGGTAGGAGCTCTTCGTGCACACTCTGGGTTTGATAGTGACTTCATTTGTCTCTGCCTCTAAAATTGGGGTGTTATGGAATTTGTCTTATAGGAGTTTTGTGAGATATAGTTGTTTCATGTTCCTTTTCCAGGACACAAGTAAAATTTATATCCCCAAATGGATATCCACTACATTTAAAATAAAAAAGAAAAAAGAAAAAAAGAGAACTATAACAGCCTAGCTACTTCTGCAGCTGTTCCAATGGCACCAAGTGCTATTGCAGCAAAGGCCTTGGTTCTGGGCCAACCTATGTGACTGTTTTGAAGAGGCTCCCCTGCCTTTACGAGGTGTATGTCACAGTTTGGGATGCATTGTGCCACCACATTTCCCATGGGTGTTTCCTGGTAGCCCAAATGCTCTTTCCCTTCTGTATTTACAGTATACATGGTTTAGGATTCCCTTTAAGGGCCTTAGAGCTCTTGGATGGCCAAGTCAAACAAGGAGCAGCTGCAGTGGGGGGATGGACCTGTGTGCCAAGGTAGGGCTTTGTGGTCCTGAAATGGGTGCTGCTCCTTCTACAGGACTTAAAAGCCAATAGCTGAGAGGGAGCAGATGCAGGAGGGCATTTACACCAGGGACTGTAACACCAATGTACTTTCACTGCTCTTTCATGCCAGACCTAGAAGCAAGATTAGAAAGGACACATCTGTTGGAAAGTCCAGGTCAGTGGATGCCATGTCCTGTGGTAGTCTGGCACGTACACAATTGGAGGAGACACATCCCTCCTTCAGATTGTCAGCTTCATTTCTTCATCAGCCTTCTGCAGACACAGTGCCAGTGTGTTGAAGCTCAAGGGGTTTTTTCCATTCTCTTTGTATCATCATACACTGGGCTGTAGACTAAGCAGGTTCCAGTTGGGACATACAATCCCTGAACATGTGAGATCACACCAAGGAGCAAATCCCTACAGGAAGCAAAATCAGCAGGAAATAGCTATTACTCACCAAGTTCCTTTCTACAAATAGTGCATCCCTTAAAAAAGCCACATCGGGGAAATGGAAAGCTAGTGCTTGGAGCAGAAATCTTTATCTCTAGGAAAGGATCAGTTTATTTTTTTTGGTTTTTTTTTTTTTTATGGTTTAGTACAGAATTTTTGGACTGCTCTTCACTCTGTAATCTGTATCTTGCTTAGTCTGGGGCTGTTTTTACATATATTCTCTCTACTGTCATCTATTGGCACCGGAGACAATGTCAAGTGAACAGATTTCTATGACAAATTAGTGCACAGAAGAAAAAGTTGGTGTGTGGTTGTGTCTTGTGCCAGAATGATTAATTCCAGAAAGATCCCTTAAATTCCAATGAATGCTTCAGAAATCAGAGTATTTTGATACTGGCCAGCTTGATTTAAGGCTACTAAAATTATTCAATTATGCTTCTACCTCATCTGAAGTACTTCTTGGCACTGTTGTAGGCTGCAGGGAGCGGGGGAAAGGGTATGTAAAAATTATTCTTCTTGCACACTGCTAGAAGAAAAACAAGGCTGTGTTTGGTGTAACTTTGTCAGGGCCTGGTAAAACTGATCACAGGTAAAGTAAGCAAAAATGACCCTGTCATGTGCAGCAAAAAAATGATAGGTCTCCCTGGTTGTAACCCACAATCCTATGAATGAAAATCAAGAGCACTGTAGAACATTCTTTTTAAACTAAGTCTTTCTGAAAGTTAACAGCACTAAACCATTGCATGGGCTTGCATGTTTTACAGAAGAATTTCTGCACTTTGCTAAGCCTTATTAACAACACTTTGGTTTACTTGATAACCAAGAGACATGCGGTAAATAAGGGTTGGTCAAGAAAGCAGTCAGAATCACAATTAAAAAACAGTGCCTAGGCTACAGAATGACACTTCTGAACGCAGTCCTGCAATTCATCTTGGATTCTCTTGCACAACCCTCATTTAATTTGTCAGTATTTTCTTGTTGATGTTACTCTGAAACCTCAGTTTTCAGGTGACAGTAGCTTGTGAAGAAATACAGGGAAAAGAAATAAGTGAAAATATCACTACAAATGTCTTAACTCATTTTTTACTGCACAGAAATTCAGGAAACTTGGTCTTTCATTTCATGAGTATTACTTCCACTGCCAGTAGTGCCAGTGGACATGTAGGACACAGGTTTCTATCTATGATGTGACTTTCTTTTCTGAAGTTCAACTGGTCATGAGACTATATTGTCAAGGAAGCAGGCTTATTTTAAGCCAGATGCTGCTTTAACTTGAATTAGTTTGCAAAATCTGTGGTGTAGTCAGAAACCCTTGACACCAGCATAGCTCTTTAGGAAGGACTGGCTACTTAAGGAACTACTTTTAGGTAACCTTGCTCCTGCTGGGTGATGGCCTGCTTTGAAAGGCAGCCTGCCAGGTAGTTGTTTGAACCAGGACTCAGAAAGGAAATTAGGGATCCTAACACCATTTAAATTTTCACAGAGGAAGAACCAGGATAAGTTTAAGGTCAACTGTTTTTGTAAATATGGTCTATAATTTGAGTTTTCTTCTATAGTATTTGCAAGACAGACACTTTGTGAGCAAGGGTGGTGCACAAGTAGTTTGCTGTAGTTCTACAGTCCACTTTATATGTGCTTTACACAGCTCTGGATTAGAAGCTTTGGGTTCTTCTAGGAGCAAAAAAACAAGTTAAAAAATAGTTAAATACAGTGAGAAATATGAAGGGCTGTGATGGGGGAAAGAGAGGGGATGGCAGGCGGAAAGAACCCCCAGGGAATGTTAAGTGCACATGTAAGAATAGGACATATGATCCTTCTTTATTATTGTCCATTTAAAATTACAATGTGTTCCACTTAAACTAGACATGCTAATAAAATACGAAGAGTCATTTATAGTGGACAAATTCCAAAGACCAAAGCTGTGTCCTCATTTAAATTCTTCTCTTTTGTTAGGGCACCCTACTGACATAATTCTCCATTGTTTCTGCCATTATCGCTTGCTTAATGCAGGACATAGTGTCGGGAAATTCCTGTCTGGCACTTACAAGGTGTTTCTAAAAGGGGGAACAAAAGAGTCAAGAGCACACAGGGAGCAGGAAGAAGCTGCAAGGGGAAGTGGCAACAGAGGGAGGAATTCGAGATAGTAGCAGGGGCTGGGGGAGTCAGGCAGGCCAAGGGAAGAGGACCAAGAACTGGGGGCAGGCAAAACCCCTCTGCACTCCCTCTACAGCACCAAATATTACAGGCAAATCTCATAGGAGAGCATGCCTGCTTAGAAAGCAGCTGGAGCATGGTGAAAATGCAATATTTCTGAGTATAGAGTGAAGAGCCCCTCAATGGGAGGATGTGGGACAGAGCAGGAGGATCTGTCACTGCGAAACTGGGGTGGGAAAGCTGCCTCCAGGAGAGTCTGATGGAGGTCTGATGCTGAGGATTTGTGGTGGTCAGTGAATGGGGAAAGGGTTGATGTCAAGGCCATCCACTTCTCCTGATACTCTGGACATGAGGAGCAAGACATCCTAGCCTGCACTAGCCTGGACATAAGAAGATTACTCTGCACTGTCATTTGTTAATAACAATGTTGTTTTCTGTCATATAATTAGAAAATACATCTTGCTTTGCCTCCAAGCTCTGTCACCTTATTGCATTTGCACATTTTTCATAATATTTCAAGCAAACTGACCAGATAACATTAATGAATATATTAGATAGGCAGGCACTTTTAAGGAAAAATAATAAACATACTTGTATATTAAAAAGTTAATTCAGTCTGGAGCCAAACAGGTAATTTTCCCTTCAGCATTTTTTCACTCAGTTAAGACAGGTTGGACTAGGAGTGCAGTCACCCTGTCTACGCTCTTGGCTTGGCTTGCATACCAGGGGCGAATTTTCTTCAGAGACAGACAGCAAGATGATCTGATTGGCCTCGGTCCAGGGCATGCTCACAAAGGGCCCTTTGATGGAAGGCTCCTTGGTGAGCCCTGTACCAAAAGCTGCCTGCCACCCTCCTTTCAAAGATACCCATTTACAGTAATTCGGGGAGGGGGAGAAGGGAAATAAATAAAGAGAAGTGAAATAGGGGGGTTGCCACAGGAATAATTACATTACTGGGCTTGGACGGGGTAGGGAAGAGGATGGGGGAGTTATTAAGTAAACTGCTGGATGTTGAAGTAGCTGTTTGGCAACAACGCAAGAACATAAGGCATTTGCAATTAAGCTCATTAAAGCTTCATCATTTTGCTTATCAATCTTTTCTGAAAAGGGTGGGGTGAAGCACCATATATTAAAACATGGCTGCTTTTATAGATAAGGAGTGATCACTGCCTGTTTGACTCTCTCAGCTGCCCTGTATTACCCATCCTGTGATGGCATACATGATTAGCTGATTTAACTCCCTCTTGTACACAGGCAGGTCATTTATAGAAGTTTGTTATTGTGTCCCTGCACTCCACTGCTGCAACATCCGGTCCAGACAACTGCTTCTCCATGCCCTTATCTCAGTCAGTATCCACATGTGGTCTCCTTCCTATCTGTCAATTTTGATCCCATTTGTTCTCAAAACAGTGGCTTTTGGAAGAGTATTTAGTGAAGCCTCCACACCTTGGAATGAGGGGAAGGTGAACTGGATTATCAGAGCCATTACTTCCTCAGCCAGTGGGGGATGTCCTCTGACTGGAGCCCATACTATTCCATGCTGATCGGAGGCTTTGAGTTTCAATGGAAATAACAGCAACTTGAACATACATTAGTGGATAGAAATGATCTGGGCCAATCCGGATCTCTTGGAGACCTCAGCCTGCCTGAACTGACTTTTAACAGGGCCTCTTCTGGCTGAGGAGCAGTGGAGTGTGAGAGTTGACTGGCAAACCCATCAGAGCAGCGGTCTTGGTGTGAAAGCCTTGCAGTAAGAACAGCAGCAGCACTGCTTTCTGCTTTGGGGCTGCTTCCCAGGGCGCAAGGAGTGAGATCTGGGAAGAAATCAGGTCTGTCTTCTTCTGGTAATGTAAAAGTCAGTATTATTATTAACACTCTACAGATTATTACAGGTTGTAGGTGTGTAAGGACAGCATTTCAGATATAGATACCTCTCATCATCCAGGAGCTTCAGAGCACTGTACGTGTGGGCTGAGCCCTGCACTATCCCTCAGTGGGAGGTGAGCTTTACTTTCTTTTTCCAGATGGAAAAGTTCTGGCACAGAGGAAACCCCGAGAAGCATACTGGGTGTCTGGGGCAGGTCTGAACTCAGAAGTCCTGGTTCTCACAAGTCCAATCTCTCCAGTATGTCCTTGACCATGCAGCTCTGAGATTTCCTCTGCCTTTAGGTTGACAGCAGCTATACTGAGCTTTGGAATTTCTTGCAAAAATGATCAATTTTTTTTCTTGCTTCATTTGTTTCTGGAAGCAACTCTTTTCCACTTGTGATACTTAGTGAAGGAGATGTGGCACCTTATTTAGAAGTGGCTCTTTCTATAATAAGTTTCTTTAATTACTTTTTCCATTGTCTGCACAAGATATCTTCTGTATAGTGTTAAAACTCACTTTAACTTTGAAAGAAGGGAAAGGAAGCAAAAAAAAAAAAAAAAGGAAGAAAAAGAGAAGCTGAGGAAAATACAGATATGAAGAAGGGTATGGAAGGAGTAGCACCACTGATACAAACATGTAGGTCATATTGCCATGTGGGAATGGAAGCCAGCTTGAACTTTAATTCTTAGTTTGATCAAGGTAGTGTAAAACCAAGCCCCAGAGGATTTCCAATGGAGAAACTGGATTTATATTTTACATATGAGCTGTAGTTGAAGCCAAATGTTCATTCCACTCAAATTGTGTAGGTGGATTACTTTGCTTCCAGCCTTGAAGTATCATGTTTTTAGCTGCTAATAAACTTAATAAAATCCATTTCTTATTTCCCCTGGTGTACTGTGTTCATGAGCCTTGATGTGCCATAAGAGCAATGCTCTCCAGAAAATTCATTTATCAAGCAACAGACAAATGATGTGTATGAATAAGTCAAGAAGAAAAGGAATATATGTAGCACTCTTTCACTGGCATTGCTCTTACTAGAGTTGCCAGCTTCCTTTTTTTCTTCTGATTTACAACTGGACCAAAGAGTTGAGAAAACTTAATAAATTGTCACATCATCAGTCTAGCAGAGAACTAAGATATGTACAGGTTGTTTTTTGTCATTTTTTAAATTGTTCCCTTCCCAATTAAAAATATTTTTCCATACCAACAAGCTTCCAACTTTGGCTTAGCTCCCAGAACCTGACCTGCCATTTCACACAATGTGTGATCAGTCTAAGGGTTCATTTCCACTGGAATTCACTGAAGCCAAGAATTTACAAAACTGAATGAGGGATTAGACATTTATGTAGATAACAAAAGTATCTTGTATTGTTGTAGCTAATACAAACAAAGAGAGCACTGAGAAGGAGATAAAACCACACTTTTGAAAGGTGTAAGATAATGTCTAATATTTTGAATTGAGGTGAGACTTCCTGGGGAACTTCCTTCCAGGAGAAGGTAGACTGTCACATGGTATCCTTGAACTTTACTTTGACATGTTCAGTCTTGGATACTGAGAAGAGCTGTAAGTGGTTATGCACAGCAATAGCTGTCTTTCTACTCAGTGCACATTTTCTGATGTCCCACAGTTAACTAGATGAGATAATTGAAAGAGAGCCCTTTAGCCCACAGTTTTAAATTCAGTTACTGGCCAACAAGAGGTGCCAAGTGAACTAAGACATCAGTGAGGGTGAGCAATGTATTGATTTAAATGTTGTCTTCAAGACTCAGAGGAATTGAATGGAAGCTTCACTGCAGGCACCATCATTTCTTTCAGCCCCTTCATATCTCCCTTATGCAATAAAATGTCACCCCTTTCTTTCAAAATGTGGCTGTGGCATGTTGCTGGAGCACAATGAATTCATCACTTCACTTAATGGATTTATTGGGGAGAGTTGGAGGAGGAAATAATCTTTAAAAAGATTTAGGGTAAGCAAAAGAGTTAAAAAGAGTGAGAAACAAACTGCTTTATGGTTACAAGGAGTAGGAAGACAAGGAAGGAAAACAGAGAGGGTGAGAGGCCTCAGGTACAGAGGAAGGAGTAAGATCTTAGGTAGAAAAAGAAGGGAAAGGCAGGGTTGAACATATAAACAAAGGGTTTAAGAGAAAAAGCAATACGACTTTTCAAGCTTTTAGTGCACATCTGACCCAAATCATCTGTCCTTTCAGAGTCAGCCCATCACCTCCCTTGTTTAGACTTTATTTTTCCTTGGAGATCTGTAATCCTTGCTCTAAAGAGCTCCTGACTTGGTGGACATGTGTTGTGTTAGTAAATGCTGCTGTTGAAGTCAGCAAACTTGTTAAAACTTGCGCTTTTGCTGCAGCAATGGAGTTTGTGGTGAGCGGGGAGTGCAAGCCTGGTCATTCCTCCTGGTGTGTGTGCAGTCTGGAAGGGCTTCAGGGAGAGGGGGGAGGGCCAGGCAGCTTGACAGCGGTTTTCCCACCTCTCTGTTGGCCATACCAGAGGGTTTCTCATGGAATCTCTTTGTAGGGGGAGTAGGGGTTATCGAGAGCACAGCGTTTTTCTTTCCAGCAAACAAAAATTGCCACTGAAAACTCTTTCCAGAACTTACTGCAACCTGAGGCAATATTTCTTCTGCAGAAGCCACAAACAAATCCATGCATGTGCATTTAAGGAAGGACTCCAGACTCATCTGAGCAGATCACAGGGAACTGTATGGTTGCAGGGAATGCTAAAGCCACTCTTGGTGGCATTGGGCTCTGTTGTCTTTGGTCAATCATTGAGGGCCAGTCTTTTGACTTCTTCAGGGGGGCCAGTTTCTGTCCACTTCAGCAGAAAAGGTGAAGGAAGGGGGAAAACAGAAGTTGACCATGCTACATTTAGAGTTTATCAATTGTCTTCTGCAAATATTTTCACTGGGAAAATTAAGTTTCTTTTAAAGATTAAATCCACTCACAAGTAACAAGTGCACATAAAGTGACAGACCCTACCACTGTATTTGCAGAAGACAAGTATTTACCAATCTTTTGCTGGTACAGGGGTTTTGTCTCACACTGAAAAAAAAAAAAAATTAAGTTTGTTGACTTTTAAAAGATATTTCTCTTTTCAGTTTTCCCTTTCCCCACTTTCCACTGTATCCCTGATAGATATTATATATTCCTTAGAAAAATATTTCATTTGAGAAGGGTAAAACCATAGTCAGGTTTTTGCACATCGTTTTCATGAGTTTTGGGTAGATGTTATGTGGACCAGAAAAAGTCAAGGTGCCATCACTCTGTGTTCTGATTAGTGTGTGCATGAAGGAGAAAAAGAGTAAATGGAACCTGTTCTTCAATATTAAAATCCAGCATTGTTGGAGAATCTAACACAGAGATTTTAAATTGAGCTCTTGCATCTATTTCTTTCTCTCTGAAGAATCTGTTGGCCTGAAGTTGTGTAACTCTCTAATGAAGTCGTTGTGGGGGTCTTTGCTATCCTGGAAAATAAAAGACTAGAAAATTGCAGCACAAAGCTCATGTTTGCTAAAGTGATCAACCTTAAATGGTGTGTGGGTTATCTCAGAGTATAATCAGCATAGCTGATTTGAAAAGAGCTGTCTTCAAAATAGAGATCTGCTGGTAAGATTTGTTTTCATTTAGGTCTTACTTTCAGCAATAGGATTAGCCTAAGGTCTATATATCTACAGGCTCTTGTATAAACAAGCAGCTTAAACAAAACTACCATTATTATACTGATTTAGGGAGAGGGAAAAGCCCTGTTTGGTTTATTGAGTTAAGATCATATGTGTGACAAATAAAGCCCTTCTTTAAATGTAAGTTTTGTCCCATTCAATATAGTAAGTTTCTTGAGAAAAAAAAAATTACAAAGGCAAACATTATTCTTAATGCCAGTTCAATTTGTCACCTCCAGGTTGTAATCCCATAGTCTGGTGAAATACATGTTATTTCATCCAGCTGAGCAACAGGGCAGCTGATATCACCATATTTATCACCATCAGGGTGATATAATCAATTTAATTCTTGCTATAAGAACTGTCCTTATGCTTCCTTTTTCTACCTTTTACTCAATGGCCTTACTACACTCTTTTCAATGCTGATTTATTGCAGACATGGGTAATGTTGTGTTCCGTGGTGCTTCCCCCACAAGGAACTTCAATTGTTGTTGCCATTCCTTTGTCTTTTTTGTTTTATTCAGCACATCAGGTTTTATTTACTATCTTAAAGTGTCTCATAAATAAAATAAGACGTGAAAGTTCTGAGATCAGTTAGCAGCTTAAGATCCAGTGAGGGATGGCTGATCATTTATGGTGTGGATGCCATGGGTCTTATTTCATACACCAGAGAGCAGGGCACCCATATTTCTGAGTCCCCATCACAGGAAGTGCTGTGTCATGAGCTTTAAATTGGTTTGTGACCAAAGAAGGACTGAAAAGCAAGGTGGAAAAGTGCTGTTGAATAAAGCTGATCTGAAATTGTTTGGGATTTCCTTTAGTATCTATTCAGCTCAGATGCTAAATTTGAAACAGGAAAAAGGTTGGGGAACTGTTTCAAATTGCCACAAAACCAGTGGCAAAAACAGTTTAAGCTGTTGTTAAATGAGTGCAAATGAACTCGTCTCCTTGTTATTCCAGTCATGTCAGGTCAGGTCTTAAGGCCCACAGAGCTGCATCTTTACAGAATTCCAAGAAGTGGCTGAAGTTGGTGGTGGACACATGAATTTCCAAGTGCACAAGTTGGCATAGCAGTTCAGGAGGACCTCTGGCTAAAAGCAATCATTCCAGCAATGATCGTCTTGTCTACTCTCATAAGTGCCTTTTAAAGTATTTGGAATTTTTATGGATGATCCCTAAAACATTATGCTAGCAAGCTAGCAATGTATTTAAACTGTCAGCGACTTACCCTGGATCATTGGTTAGAAATACTGCATTTGCTCGTTGCGGTCTGTTTGCTGCTGGTGGTTGCAGCTGAAGAGCTGAGTGGACTTGCTGGTGTCACCTCACTGAAAGTAAATTTCACCTTCACCACAGAACTTGATTGCAGGTTGTGAATATTATTTAAATGGAAATTATTTCCTTATAAGAAATCTCACAGAAGCGTTGGGTTTTTTTCTAGGCTGACTTTTTAATATTTATTTTGTATTGTTCTCACTTTTATCCGTAATTTTGGGCTAAATTAGATGTGTCAGTGTCCCTTTAAATTTATTCCTCGCTGGCTAATTTATTTTAGCTAACTTGTTTCAGGACAAGTGTAGAATACTTACTGCACAAAAGAGAAAATTCAGATGAATCTCAGTCTGCTGAGAAAATTAATCAATTTTCAAGTTACATCTAGCTTAATTCTGTCATGTAAAGCAGGCACTGAATTTCCTTTCCCATGTTACACAGACATGGGAAGGTAACACAGTCTCCATTGGCAGAGGACTAATTCACTTGTCCTGTGCTCTGTGTTGAGGCCATTAAAGGACTGCACTTAGAAAACAGCTGCTTTATGTGTGTGTGTGCCAGTATCTCATTTTCCACATATGTAACAGATCAAAACATTTAGATTGAGTTGATCCAGTCTATCATGACAGAGAGATTTTGAAGCGACGTGAGTAAATAAGAGCCTCGCTCGGCGTGAGGACACCTTTGCCCTGATCCAGAGGAGCCATTGGTGGGCACCACCCCAATTAAAGCAGACTGGGCCATACCAGCTTTGCAAGGGTTCTTTTCCAGAGCCAATTAGATGCAGAACATTTGGTAGAAAGGAGCAAATCACTGAAAACTCAGCCCTGTACAATGTTATCGTTTATGTTCAGTGCTAGTCTGGTGCTCAAGAGTGGGTTTTTTTTTTGTTATACCTCTGCAGATCTGCTGGAAAGAAAAATGTTTCCTGCTTCTTGTTTGGCCTATATATTCTAGAGCCACATTGTTTGGTGTTATCACCTTAAGAAGCAGTTAAGATTAAAGTGAGATAGCACACATTTGAGTTTAGAAAAGCAGCCAGAGAAGCTGTACAACTTGTATGGTGTTCATCCAAAGTGCATTTAAGTGTGGGACTGTTTTTCAGAAAATTGAATTAAAATGTAATTTTTCAGCTGCTCTGTATTTCCATTTATACTCTTCATCCTCTAAATCTGTGCCATGGTATGGCTGTCTACTGCTGGCCAGGGTTCCTGGGCCAGCTTTCAAGAATATGGAAATCAGAGAACTAAAAAGAGGAAGAGGATGCTTTGGCAAGCTTATGTTTATTGGTTACGGATAGTTGGCTATCACTGTGGTACCCCTTGGGATTATCACCCGCCAAAATCCAGAACTCCATTTCAGAGGGGATTATTTCAAGGAGCAGAAGCAATTGCAGAGTAGTGTAGCAGGCAGTGCTGTGAAGAGTGATGCAATCTTTTGGAAGTTCTGTCTTGCTGTGGCAGAATTACTTGCTTGTGTGGGAATTACTGTACTTATTCATGTACAAGTGAAGAAACCTAGGTACTTAGGGAAAAATTCTGTTATTTGATTACTAATATGGACAATTGTTACTATAATTATACTTAAAAATAAAACCATCAAATTAGTTTGTGAAGAGGGGAGAGGGATTTATATGCAGTGCAATGAACAGGAAAAGAACAGACGGGGAAAAAAAGTAAAATTTTTAGCCTACACTTGATTGGTGTTTCTTTAAAATAACTGTAATTTTTTTCCTGTGGTTGCTAAAGGTTACCAGTTTTTAAAAAAAATTTAAATAAGTAGTATAATTGCACAGTAGACCCAAATTGGGAAGCTGTTTCATGCGCTGTGGGTGTCACTCTAGAAAGTTCCTGGTGGACAGGCAGCCAGGGAGACACTGTAGCTTGAATAAGACGACAGGCACAACTGAGCTGTGCCAGCTGTGTGCAGAGCTGGCTGCAGCGAGGCCAGGGGGGCCTCAATCAAGAAGCTGAGCAGTGAAGAAAAAAGCAAGTAGGCTGGATAATGCTGTGAAGCTGATAATTAATATTTCTGAAGATGTTAGGAAATGAGAGGTTGAGAATCCTTTGGTGTCTCTGTAGTTGTCTTCTTCTGTACTGGTCAGATGCAGAATTTGGGCAAGAACTTAATGAAATTCTGCATTGCTGTGCTCATAAACAGCTATTTCTCCTTCTACAGTCCCTCTTCATATGAGTTTCTTAAGATTGGCTAATGAGATTCACTTTTATCTCAGGATCTTTAACGACTCCCAAAAGACCAGGAGCTTAGTTTTAAATCTCATCAGCAAAGCAGGGCAGCTTCCAGCAGCAGAGTGCTTCCTGACAGCATCGTGGAGCTTGCTGCAAAACTGGCTCAGAAAGAAAAAGGATGCCAGCACTAGATCCAACACGGTTGCTTTTGGCAGGTCCTGGACGTTCAGGCTCAGCCTTCCACGCACGGAGCTTCCAGCATTGCGTTGCTGGGTGCTGTGTGCTGCCACCCAGTCCAGTATACTGCCAGGTCAGGAACTGGCATGCATGGTAAGGTTTGAACTCCACTGTCATTGTTTGCACATACAAGATGAAGGTGAAGGAGTTTAGACACCCTATTTGAAATAGCTGCTTGTAAAATACAGGTATATTATTGCCTCTGCTCGTTACAAAAACTGCATCAACGTGTCACAGCGAGTGACTGAGTCTTCAGAACGTTAGTGAATTAAAACAGTCACGTGGCACAAGAAACCTCAAGGATGACCCAGGACCCAGAAATTGTGGTTTTTTTCCTCAAACACAGGGTAACTCCATTTTGCTAACAAAGTGCCAGAAAATGGCATATGGTCACTTCTGGTGGTGCATTGCCAGAAGAGCTGTAAGGCTCCAGGTGCATCCCTGGTGGATTCAAATTACTTTCAGTGAATTCTGAATCCTAAATTTTCAGGTATGAATAGTGCTTTTGATGACACAATTTTGGGTATTGAAATTGACCCTATTAAAGAGAAGTTATATTTTAAAAGGACAGATATTCATCTGATAATGAAAATTAAGCCTTTTTTACAGGACTAAGCCCTCAGAAAATCTGGTTCTCCACCTCACTTACTATTCTTGAAAATATGTCCTAATTCCCAAGCAGCTCTTTTATTTGATGCATATATGCTTTACATGTGACTCTACAGAAAGGGGTATTTTAAAACAAAGTAATTTGGCATATTTAAAAAGGAAAATGAATGGAAGAGAGAAGGGGAGAGCAGTACTCAGAACCAATCAAATAACCTCAAATTTGAGGTCATGTTCTAAATGAAAAGTATAACTTTTTTTCCCAAAAAGCTCATGAGTCCTTTTGGGGCCAGAGGACTTAAACAGAATTTGGAAACTTCAATAGAAACTGCTTCCTTGATCCTTAGAAACACTGAAGTTCCTGAAAGCCCTACTTTCGAATTTAAAAGTTGAGACTTAATGCATTTGTCCATAGAGGAGAGGAACTGAGACCTGTGAAATGAACTTCATCCCTTCCTCTCTGCTGATAACAAACCAAAATGACCATTGAAAATCTATTTTTTTTGAAAAAACTATGGCAATCAACCATCTTCAGGGTGAGAGTATGTTCAGAATATATCCATTCCAGCACTCACATGCCCTTTCCTATGGGTTGGGATCCAAACATGGCCCCCTTCCTTAACAAGTTGAATAACCAGGATTTTCCTTCTATTAGAAATGATGGATAAACCAAGTATCCCTAGATGAGCTAATGCTTAGTGGGTTTTCCCATGTTGATTCCCAAGAATCTACTCATCCAAATGAAAAAAACATTGCTCTTGCTTCCAGTGAGATTCTTAAGAGCCCCTAAAGCCCAAAAGGAGCAAAATGAGCATCCATTATTGAAAGCCAGTAGGCTTTCTGTTAGCTTCTCAGGGTTGCTTCTTGAAGTCCATTCCTGGTTGTGGAGGGTGAAAGACATCTTAGACCATGGTCACACCTTCTTTTCCACTCAAAAGTGTCTGTGCCCTCCTCCATCTGCCTGCTATCCCCTCCTCAGATGAGACAGTTTGTTCTGACCTCCTTCATTTTACTCATGAGATCATTTCTGCCTAGGCCTGGGACAGATTTTCAACCTGTCAACAGACAGGTTCATCTTTCCCAAGCTAACAGCATGGTTTAGTTCTGCCTTGCTGCCCAAGCCTTCCTTCTCTTCCCTAAAGGTCAAAGGCTGCCACAACTCGGTCTCAAGCATTGGTCTCTGTCCCAGGTTGTGCCCACCTCCTCTGCTGAGGAGCATCGAGTACCAGCCTGGCAGGTGCCCAAGCCCCTCCTCGCTTCCCAGCAACACAGTGACCCTCGTTAGGAAAGCTGAATGCTCCCAGAAAGTACCACTGGGGCAACTAATCAGTTGTGAGAGCCTATTGATCTGTTACATTTGTTTTCAATGTGCAAAAAGGAGGTTCTTTTGTTTCTGGGCTGGCACCAAGCTCTTGCCCCAGTGGGTTCAGCGCGTCTCTGGACACTGCGATCAGGCGCCTCGCAGCTGAGTCTGCAGAATATTTGCTTATTACAGGAGGAACTGAAAGAACCTGGAATTCACTAGTGACCAACCTCTTATTTCTTGAACAACTGTTTCCCTCCCTTCCTTTTGTTTCTGTTTTAATCACTGCATTACAAACATAATTTAAGTCCCCCTTGCAGATACCAGCACACAACAGTCAACATTCACCTGGTTAAAATGCCTGCACTGCTTGCACTGAGTGGTCAGTGGTTGCTGGGCTCAGTTCCTTTTTAAATCAAACTTGGAATAATTAAATGGCCACAGCAATAATGCGAATGCAGATTTTTGCACATCCAATAATCAAAGGGAAGAAAAAGAAGTCTGAAACTGTTTTGTTTTAATCATATTTGATTTTTATTTTAAATGAAAGCACAAAGCTATTTTTTCTGTTGCTCTACCTGTGACTCCTTAAATCATGGTAAATGTGCATTATGATCTTCTTAAAAGAGTAAGAACATTCCTTGTTAATTAATTTATACAGCTGTCAGTACAGCTTTCTATGTTATTCATACTCTAAGTGTTTGACTGCCATAGATTTTCTAGCAGTTCCTGGCAAAGCTCCAGTGAAAGCCTGGGATTTATTAGGCTGACTTGGTGCAAAGTCTATTGATTGTGGCCTCGAGGGTAATAACTAAATAGAGCTGGAGCAACAAGTCAATAACACCATTGTTGCTACAGACTCCATTCACTTGAGGAGTTAGATTGTTTTACAGTGGCAAAGAGTAATCATGAGCAGATCAGCATGTTCAACAGGCTCTGTACCATGTTAGTGCTGGGGACTGTTTTAAAGCTTTCAGCAGGACTGCGGGAAAAGTGAGATGGGGTGCAGGGATTAGGAATCCTGTAAACTCCTTCGTTAGGACTAAAAGGTTTAGTCTTTATCGTCTTGCAGCAAGGAGTCCCCATGCCTGGGTTGGTCCAAAAGGGTGTTAAAATCCTCTTCCCATCAATCCATCATGGCACGGTATAAACCTGATTTAAGTTTTGGTTGGAGATATACATGCAGTGTATGAATGAATGCATGTCCATATGCCCTAGCATGAAATAATATTTTAGCTAGTACAACCTTCACCTCTGTGCATTAGTATATCCTGGCAATGGATGGAAAAAGGCTCCTATTTTCTTAAATTCAAAATGAGGAAATGCTTTTGTTTATCGCTTCTCTAATCCTCCCATGTGTTTATTTACTTTTAGAATTCTTTACTTTTGCGGAAATATATACAAACCTACTAGGGGAGAGATGTTTATTTCCTGAGAGTTTTATCGTTTATTTGACAGCCTTTGACAACTCATGTTACATTAAGAGCAGATCATTTTGGGAAGTCAAAATTGTGAAGACGGGAGTTTCAAAAACAGAACTGGATGATTTTGCACACATCTTTTATCCGTCTCAGGGAGCTGCAGAAATACTGACTAATTAGAATTAGTTTCTTCCTAACACCAGTTTGTAGCAGCCTACTCCCTTGAAACATGAAAGATGGTACAGAAAGTAATAATATGAACCACATGATATTAAAAAAAGGCAGATGTAATTATGCTGTGCAAAATGAACCAAGTGGGCAAGCAGCAAGCTTTTGTGTATTCCACAGCTCGGCAGACTCTTCACCTATTTCTTCTTGGAAGTCAGGTTTTCCTTTTTGGAAGTAATGTTTGTAAGCCCACATTTTCAGAGGTTATAGGAAACAGCAAAGCTTTCTTCCTGATTCTGCAGTCATTTTAAAACACTAACATTTTAGACACCAGAATTTCAATAGAGGGGTTGATTTTTGAATGTGGTGGTGACTATGACATCTGATGCCAGTTTATTAAAAATTTATCTGTCCTTTTTTTTCACTGCTTCTCTTGCTTCATTATAGCTCATGCAATTTAAAGCGCAAAAAGGGGTGGAACTAGTAAGGAAATCCTGTGGCCAAATATTCAGGATGGTACTGGGCTTCCCTTGGCTACCAGCTGTCCATTGAATGTTGCAGTCAGCATGTTGCTGGGGCAGATCTCTGAGCAGCAGAGATGCAAACATGTGGTGAATGTGTCTGTCTTTTTCTTTCTTTATTTCTTTCTTCTTTTTCTTTTTTCCATAAGGAAGCAGAGAGCTTGGCAAGTTTGTAGTGCTTGCTCAGAAGCTCATTTAAAACTTTGAGAGGAGTGAACTGAATTTAAACGACTCTCAGGAAACTCTTTACCCCCAGGCCTCAGACGCTGCCTCCTATGGAAAGAAAAGTATCAAATGGTTCATAATCTGTATTCTGCCAGGTTATTTTAATGAGAGGTCAGTAAACACCATATATTTGGAAACAAAAAAAGCCAAAGCTGGGCCTTTTCTTTATGACTTACATATAGTCAGGTTTCTAGCAGATGCTTTCACTTTGAATGAAGAAATTTTATCTACTCTTCTTGGGTTCAACTCTGCGATCCGAGCAACTTTTGACATATCGAACCAGCCGTAAAACTTAATTAGTTGTGGCATAGGAAGTAAATATGCAAAAGAGGTTTTGCAGAAATCTTAAAACTTTCTCGTTAAAAAAACCAACATGGATTTTCTTGGCTGATTGAAGTGTGATGTGGCACCCCTATGGTGATTAGGTATGTCATGGAAGCAATGTTTGCACCCCACTTCTTTCAGAAAGAAGAGAGACTTGTAAAAGGAAAAATCCCTTCCCAAAATGTGAGGATTGATATTTCTTTTGAGTAGTACTATTGCAGTATGGACTGTAGATTTACAGGAATTAGAAACCAAACAGTTGAAGTATTTCTTTCCCCCTCCTCCTTCCTCCCCTCCTTTTTTAAAGTGTCTTCATCAATCAAAATCAACACAAATGAATAATGGAGGCAAATAGAATGTGAAGAGACAATAGCGGTGTTGTTCAGAATTGACAGCCATAAATCCATTGTATCCTAAGAGACTGCACGAAGTAAATACCTGCCCTTGCCCACTGCCAGTTAGCCCATGGTTGAAAATATCACTTAAGTAAATGCTGATGTCCCATTGAAGCTTCAGCCCATTAATACTCCCTTTATTTTAGAGCACCAGGACTGCAGTGAGGCAGGGGGACTTGAAGGGTGAAGGTTTGGAGTGACGGGAGAGTTTCCCCTCTCCTCATTCATTTGTTAATTTGGGATGACAGAAACAGAAATGGTGTTCTTATGAGTGGGTCAAAGGGGTTTTTTAGAACCAGCAGAAAACAAGGAAGCTGGTGCAAAGGGAGTTACAGAGCGCATCGTTTGAAATCATTAAAATTTGGTCCTAGCTGAGGTTTTCTCTCTAAGACAGAAAGGGGAAGCACATCTCGTTTGCTGCACTGCAGAGGCATGCAAAAGGGTGGAAAAGCCCAACAGAAAGCAAAACCAAGAGGATTATGTACCTCAATTTCAGAGAGCATGACTTGTGGTGTGGATTTGAGCCCTGACGTTTTGATTCAGGTATGACAGAGCTGAAGCCTCACAAGCTGCTCTTGTAGGAATTTGACACTGAGGGGCAAGAGCCTCCGGGGTCAGCTGCTCTTTCTGCCATTCCAAAATGCCAGCTCTCAAATGGAAACTTTCTTTCCTTCCTTCCCATTTGAAAGGTCCCTCCAGTTCTGTGTGCCTTTTGGAAGCAAGCCTTTGGGAGCAAGTGCAAATATGATGCTTAGGTCCAGGCTCACACGTTCAGAAGGTTTAAAGTTGCTTGTTTTATTTTTGGTTCTTCTGTAATTGCAGTTTGTTTGGCAGAGCATGCCAGACGCAGATCACTTGCTCAGGGCTTGTTAGCACCAACAGCATTCCAGCTCCGTTAGAATCTCTAAGTTTATCTACCTAAGCTGTATTTTCACACCTTTTATGATTTTCATTCTCCTCAAATTGAAAAAAAAAAAACCCAACCAAGGCAAATAAACGACTACCTGGAAGGAAGGATTGATGACCGAAAGGAAGTGGGGCTTGCTCTTTGAGATCACAGTGTGAATGAGCAGAACTCCTGACAGCACAGCACCTCACTGCAGAGGGGCTTGAAGGTGCTAGTTCTGTTGTGAAAACAGTTTATTTAGTAGTTAGTGCCTTGGCTTTTCTGTCTTTGTACTTTTGAAAGAGGATGTCTTGCAAATGATGAACCCTTAGCCTTCACAAAGTACTGATGCCTCTATAACATTTCTTAATTGAAGCTTAGAAGGAAAAAAATACAGTGCAGTATTTTAAGAGTGGCTGCGTAGCACCTTTCCAAGTTTGCATGCCTGTCAACGGGATGTCATCCTGTAAGTGTGAATGAATGACTCTATTTCCAGTTCGAGTTTCCATTCCTAGGCAAAAATAGCACCAAATACACTATACTTCCAGAATAGTTTTTTTTTAAAACTATATAAATCATACCACAATCAAAAGTAATCTGTGGCTATTTCTCCATTAAAAACATTCTATATGCCCAGTACCAAGTGAAAACTATGAAAAAGAGAAGACACTTCTTCAAATGACTGAATAAAATGACAAGAAATAACTTTTCATTCTGTTCTAAATGAGCAGACTGTATTTTATAAGGATAACAGTTACATTTAACATTCCTCAAGTTTTCCATTGTCTGTGTTTTTGTCCCAACCAGCACAAAGCACTGAAGCTTTAAGCATCCTGTCATGATGCTGATGGTTTGTTGAAGAAAGTATGTGTTCCTCAGCTGTTGTAGTTACTGCAGCATTTGTGCCTTTTCAGATGACACTTCGCCAGCTTTTTTAAATTGCCTAAATCCCATGTGCACAGTGATGAGGGCTGAAATTTTTAAGGACCTTGAAGTATCTAAATCATGGCAGAGGCCAATTGCCTCCAAAGATTTGATTCTTGGGTCTGATTCATTTAGTCTAGGAGTCTCGATGTCCTAATTATCTAACCTATTCCTTACAATAGGATTTGGGGGGTTTTTTTGTTTGGATTTTTTCTGCTAACACAAATAATTGATAAAGCGTTAGCAGAATATTCTGATGGTGTGCATTAGGGTTGGATGTAAAGTAGAAAGCAATAACAAGGATTATAAATAACTGCTTGATCTGTAGAATTCTAAAATAGCCTCTTAAATTTGATTAACTGTCTTAATATATGGTTAATCATCTAAATCCTTTATAAACTATTTGTAAATGCACCCTTGACATAACGCATGACTAGTTTGTCAGTATTTTATGAAACATGGCAATTCTATTGAGGAAATGGAGCAGTATTTCTGAAATATAGTCAGTGTAACTGAGAAGGCAAACTTGGTGTTCCAGGTCTTAATTGTGGAAAGTCAAATACTTGCAGTTTCTGAATTTCCTTGTGCAAATTTGTTGTGCAAAGGTAGTGTGGAGTAACCATGCTCTTTCTCAGAGTAAAGCAGGCAAAGGGAGATAAACAGAAGGAGAGTAATAAGAATTAAAACACAAAAATTGAGTTATTTCAGAATGGTTTGAACCTCAGTTCTGTGGTACAAAACCATCAACAGCAACAACAGAGTCTCCTGCCCACAAAAATACCCACTCCTGCCCCTATGCTGCATCCAGCTGCTTTCTTGTTTACATGGGCACTTCTGTTTTCCAGTCTATGTCTTCAGATTGAATTGATCCAGTGCAAAATCTCTCCTCACCTCTCCACCCTTCTCAGTTTTCTCTTTCTTTTTTTATCCTGGATCAATTCCTTGATCTGTTTCATCACATGGACCCACAAGCTGTTGAGTCAGCATGACTGAGGTTGGCATGCTGTAACGAGATGGAAGAAGTGAACACCAAGAGGAGGAGTACAGGTGGAGGAAGGGGCAGACTTGAGCATGACTCCTAAAATTAGTATTGCTGCTGTTTGCTTTGCACCTTGGAAACATGGTCTTGGCTTGAGTCAGAACATTTCAACTATGAATTCCCCTCTGGCCTTTGACACCCTTAAACTTTACTTTTGCCATCTGCTAAGTGGGAATACACTACTTACTTCAGGGATGTGAAGATTTACTAGCAGTTGTTCAACCAATTAGCACATGAAAAATAGGGAAAACTGCTTTTTACACTCCTGCATTTTGCTGAAATAATTCTCCCATTCTAATGAACTACATTTCATTTGTAGTAAAGTAGTTGTCTTCGACTTTGTTCCTCCTATCAGAAATATGTTGCTAGAGCAAAGACAGGTTGTTGTAACCTAAGTGCCTCTATTTTTAGTTTTAAGAGTTGGCTGCATCTCTCTTTCTCTTTTTTTTTTCTTTTTTTTTTTAATTATATGTATATATTTATAGCTCTTGCTATTGGGAAAGAACTTCCTGCAAACAGATCCATTTCTGTGGCACCCTGCTCCGGCATGGAGTCCCTTGTGTTCCACCAGGAGGTTGCTCCAGAATAAATGTCTGCTCTGGTTGTAGGATAAGCCTGGTGAACTGTAAACTTTATATTGCCTTCAGCACATAGTAGATTTGCATGTGCAGGAGGTATTAGTGACTGGGCATCCGATACTTGGCAATGTCACATCTGAAGACGTTAGTGACAGCAGAGATGCAGCCCCAGCCTCAGTGTCCTACTGAGTCACTTCCTCTTTGGATAATTATATTCTCAGCTTTCTCTGCAATTTTAACTGGGGGGGGAAGTATCTGTCCTCACACCCTCATTTACAGAGGTGAGTCCTGTAACCATGCACCATTAAACAGCTGCCACATCTCACCCAGAAGGACTTTTTACATAATGTTCATATCTGGTTTGCATTCCGAGCTGCGCAGATCAGCAGTAACGCTACGTGGGTATCTGAAAGCAGGATTTGACCTGTACTTGGGTTCTGGTTCACATGCAGCAAGGAGCACTTGCTCAAATAGTTTCAGGGACTTCAGCAGGGATACTGGTATGCAGAATCAGGCCCCCAAGGATCCTTGGTAATGAAAGGTATCCTGTAACTGTAAGGTATTATTATGATGACTACTCTGGAGAACACAGAGGTATTGAAGTTGGCAAAATGAATTACAGAGTTAAATGTATAAGTAAACCAAGAAGTGACTGATGTTTTTTGCATAGTAATAATCTTCATAATCGCTTCATTTGCACAGTTATTTCATTTTAAACTTTAGGCACAGTTTTGAAGCACAACTCAGTGGAGATTTTTCCTGTAATCTAGAAACTTTAATGAAAGCTAATTGGAGGACAAATTTTAATCTAATTAAAATGTGGCTGCATAAAACAGAAAGGATGAATGAAGTGAAATGCTCTATGGGGCACAGTTTTCAAACAATGACTACCCTGAATACTAAGTCAAATGAAGCTTTTGTAAAATGATGATCATGAACATTGCCAGCAACAGAACAACCTTGAGAAACTGCAAATGAAAGTTGTCATGTATTCAGTTTAAAAAGTGGACATTTGACTCACAACTGCATAAGGACTTTTTAAAAAGAAAACAAAAAGCAACACAGTCTCATCTAAAAACATAACAAGTAAATTAGCCAAAGGTGTACATTCCGTCCAAGTTCTCATGATCAGCAGATGCAAATGTTTGCAGTGCACCGATGAGTTATGAGCCCTAATGAGATTTCAATGCTGAGCAAACAATAAAAATTTATGCATTGCATAGTTTTAGTGGCCTTTGGCTTCATGGTTAGTGTTACACCCTTTCAACAGCTTCAGTAATATAATATCCAGCTGGCTTTGGAGGTAAGGAAAATTTTAGGGGTGAACTGAAATTGTGAGAAATAACGTGATTGATTGCTTTGTCAGAATAATGCATTTCCACGGTATAATTGTCCATAGTAATCTCAACCCGGGTATGGATACATAGGTTCTAGTTATGTTCAGACACAAATTTTGAAGGATTCAGGTGAAGAATGGCTTTTCCAGCATTTGAGCCAGACTGTTTCCTGTGCTGGGTATGTGTCCAGGGGTCTCACAAACAGCCCCTCTAACAAGAACATTCCCGTCACAGTCCGGCAAACAGGAGAATTGAAAAGCTGCACTTTCCCCAACAACTGTCATGTGTCGCAAGGAAAGAAGCGGAGCACAAGCACAAAAAGAAAGGCACAATGGATATTGAAATAAATGTATGTAATGGGGAGTGGGGGGATGAACCGGGGAATTCAATTGGTGCAGTGCAAGAGTGTGCTCAAATGAGTTAAATTTAAAAGTCCCATTTGTGGGTTAGGCTGTTATGCATCCAGAACCTCCACCATAATGATTGCCTGCATTACCCTACATAATATTAAAATCTTAGCGTGTGATTAATAGCAGATTCCCTGCATACGTGTCACAACACACATCTGCAGCAAATCTGCCAGTATATTTCTCTGCTAGTTTTACTTTGGGGCCATAAAGTAATTCCTGTTTTGTGAATGAGAATAAACCTATTATGCACTAGGTTAGCTACACCCAGTTTCTTCTCTTCAGGGAAAAAGAGCTGATTATTTGATACAGCATCTCAAATTTCAGTATTCAGAAGTGAGTTTAAGCCTTGGCTAGATTTGCTTGAGCAAGCTGTTGGGATTTGCCTTCACCATTTCTTAGTTCTGTGTTTTCCAAAACCTTCTGTGCAAAGAGTACCGAGGAACTTCTGGACAGCAGTAAACTAGTGAACTTAATTGCAAGGTGTTTATTGCTAAATTTGTTAATGAGTCAACATGCAAAAAAGATATATTTATCCCTGTTTCCTCTTAAAGTAGTAATAAAAAATAACTTCAAAAAATCTTTTTCCTAAGCTGTTGGTGATGCAGTTTTGCTGTTCACAAAAGCCCTTTTTCCCATCCACAAATAGCTACCTTTCGCTTTGCCCCAAGGGAACTGAGCATAGCTCAAATGAAGCTTAAAAAAAAAAAAAAAAAAAAAAGAGAGATTTTTCCCGGTTGTAACTCAAAGCCTCTGCATATTCACACATGCACACAAAATATAAAGGAAGATGCAGAAGCATTCATTCAGTCTGCCCTCTGAAAAGTCCTCTCGACCTGTTTCACTCACCAAAATGAAAACAGAACCCCATGAAAACAACCTAAAGAACAACAAGAAAACATTAGGAAAGCAACATCTGTTTTGCATTTTTGGCATCAAGTCTGTCCTTGCAACACAGAGTCTGACACAGATGTACAGGGTTATGACACCACTGAGTACTGCTTGATTTAAAATGGTGTAACAGAGCAGAATCAGGGCACTGAGCTCTTACAACTCTGTGCAGAGCTGTGGCGCTTGATCTCCTTTGCAGATGTGGGACTCAAACCCCACTGAAGTTTTAGGTATCTTTCCATTGATTGATGTGGACTGTGGAGCAAGTCATATTCCTCCTCCAACCATTTAGAATTTATTATTGACTGCACTTTCTCATCGTGTGTGTTTTGCTGTCTGTAAAATCGCATTGCCCCGGTGTGTTCCAGTTGGCTGCATTGCACTTAGCACACTCAGAGAACCTTTCAGATGGTGTTACATAATTCACCTCTGCAGTTTTTAAGTTAAATAAAATAGCAACAAAGAGAGAGCCATTTAAAGGTACTCAGAAAGACAAAAAGAGCTCTGATTTAATTGAAGAGAATCAATACTAATGTAAATTTGGGAAGCCAGAGTTGCCACGAGAGCAGCTGTCTCACCATGACTACTGGGATGGCACGGAGGGAGCAAATCTTTCCCTGTTTGGTTGCCCATCCATAGTGGTAGCAAAGTTAGCTCACCTCACCTCTGGCACAGCTTCAGGTCCCCGTGGAGCTGTGCCAGGTGGCGGTGCCACCGTGCAGTGTTTTCACCTGCCACTAGATGTCTGTGTGGGCTCTGAAACGTTCTCGAGGGGGTGATGCCCCTGGCAAACAGGACAGGCAAAACTGGAGCACAAGCTGTGGGGAAGCCTTTTAGTTTGTGTTTATATTTGTAACAGCATTACTTTAATTAGGCCTGTGTTTAAAGCAACTTAGGCTGTCTAAAACTAAATTCCAGCCTTTTTCATTTGAGGCAGATAAGGAAAAGGTGGTTTTCCTGGTTGAAGAAAAACTGTTGAAGACAAACTGTTTCCTTTCTGTTCGTGTGAAGAACTGAAATGTATATTACTGTTGTGAAAGTTTTGGAGAAAGTTTCTGACATGTAAAATAGGTTCATCTTATTTTTATTCTGAAATGTTGAAATACCAAAATATGGAATAACTTTTCCATGAGTCAGTTGGTAGGACACATACATCAGCACATCTGGGCTCATGAAGCAAGGTAGCACATCAGATGTTAAGTTCAGTATATTAAAGGAAAACAAATAAACAAACAAAAAACCTCTGGACCTGGGTACAGAAATCTATTTTCCAAGTCTGTTTCTCAGCAGCCCACCGGCTGGCCAGGGTAGCTGCACCTGTGACCAGCTCTTCTGCAGAGATCTCCCGAGAAAAATACAAAAGTAATCAGCATATGTCTGACTTTCATTTATCTCTGTCACCCGGGAATAAGATACAGATAGTATCAGGAGCAATGAAAGGTACATTCTGATCTTATTTTCAAGTTTTTTTGTCTAGACTGAGAGGAGCAGCCACTTGTATCTCTGTGGAACATACAGCCCCACTCCACACACTCACATCCTAGGCTGAAGGCCAGAGGGAAGTAGTAGGCTGTCTATATTAAAAAAAAAGTTTAAAACCACCACCCACTCATCAGGTGACTGGAGACTGTTGTTGTAGAATATGCTGCAGGCAGAAGTTCTGAAAAATCCCAGAAAGTGTTGAAAACATCTCTAAACAAGGTATTTTTCTCCTGCACCTTTCTTGCTAAAGGTCCCAATTGCTGCCAAGAAAGCTAGTGAGAATGTTAGCTGCCAAATAAAAAATTTATGACAGTGTTTGGCAAAGAATTGTATCACTGCTTGTTTTATACATTTCCATAAGTCTCTTGAAGGGCTGTTGGACACATACAGCTCACTGATCACTGTGCTTTATCTGTTCTTTAATATATTAAAAAAGCAAGTTCCATTAAAGTATGATTTAAACAATAGATTTTTTTTTCTTTTAATGGCCTCCTACAAGTACTTGCTATGGTGAGAATATAATTTCTAAATAACATTCTATATATTAAAATTGTTTTAAAAGCTCTTTACCTGACAAGGTTACTTGTTATTTGAGTCACTTTCATAGTAAAAATACATTAATTTTTCAATTAAAAATGTATTGCTTTTGCAATTGTATTTGTTATATGTAGGAGTCTGGGCCAATAAACCGTCTGTTAAAACATAAAGAAGTCCATTCAGTCAAAGTTGTGTCTGCCATTTATATTTCAAAACCCACAAAAATAATGTGTTGATATTGCATTGCTCACCACTATCGATTCAGTTTTTGGCTCTATCATTAAATTAATGTTGGGGGACAAAATTGGTGCAGTGGATTTAGCAGAAAAAATATATTTTTGAATACAGAGTTAGCACACTCACAATAATAATTAAGCTGGCCGATGCTGAAGCAACACCCTTAAAAATATTTTCCTCCACTGAAGAAACAAAGTGGTCTGTCTCTGTCTTTTCAAACCCGTTATCAGATTAGGCTTCCAGCTGATAATTAGTGCTGTTTAACACAGATCTCGTTGCTTGGAAATCTCAAAGCCTGAGCGGTTTACTTTTTCTCATTATCATGTGCTGCTGGAGGTGGGAGCTCTGGAGCATGGAGCTGCACCTCCCTGCACCGTTTTGTCAGGAGACAAAGAGCCTCCTCTTCTCTCTGGTGGCCAGGAGGTAGTGGGATATGGCCCTGGCTCGCTGTGCCCTTCCAAAGGGACAACCAGAGCTGTCCCCAAACTGCCCCAGGGCCCCACAGCTCTGCACTGTGCTTGTGCCTTCATGGCACAGCAAATACTCTTGAGAAGCCAACAGCACTACAGATGCTGTGTGCCTTGTGTACGCTTGTGTATTTCATGGTGTTTGATATAAAGTACTCAAGACAGACCAGCATTAAGAGGATTATTTCAGACAGTATTAGGAGTTAATTTACAGAAGATTAGCTCTAAATCAGGCAGATATCATAAGCAAATTAGCATCAGTTGTAAGAGATTCAGAATCAAAATGTGTGGTGGTTTTATTTTTTTCCCTACATGTGCTTAGTGGAAGAGTAGTATCTTTATTAGTTTCCCACACTAAGTTGTTGCATCTCAAATAGTGAAGAACAGGTATGCTTTTTTTCCCTATATTCTCACTATTTATTATGATGCTGTTTATTGGCAATGAAACTGCTCAGCCCCAAATACCCTTCCTTTGCTGAATATTTTATATTTCATGCCATTTCTTCATTGAGTAATATTTTGTTTGGCCCTAGAAATGATGTCGCCATGGTGTGTTACAATATTTTAAATAGGTAATATGCAGCTTTACTTCAGAGTAAAGTACTTAATCCTGTTCTTTTTCTGTTAAAATGAGTCATATTCTAATGCCAACTCATAAAAATAAAGGAGTGTATAAAATGCTACATACCAGAGTGAAGATTATAACTACTTAAAAATAGCTTCCTTAATATTTAAGCTTGTCAATTATAAATTTGTTTTATTTCCACATCAGTGATGGTTAATTTGTATTAAAAAGCAGATTCTGTTCTTCAATCAGTTTTCCACACATATTTTTCTGGCTGCAGACAGACAGGCGTGAGCACCTATCCCAGTCCTTCTCAGTATGGCAGTTTTGGGAACACTTGCCCGGTTAGTGGAGAAGATGATGAAGTGGATTTGGCCATGATAGTAAAGCTGTGCCCTATGTTGTCCATGGGTTTCTGAAAGTTTTGAAGTCTACAAATGGGATTCCCATCTTTGGAGAAATTTGTGTTCTGCTGTCCAAGAGATTAAACTGCTTAGTCTTCAGTGTGCTCCTGAGCACTTGGGGTTTTAACAGAGGAGGGAAGTCTGAGCGATGTTTTTACGATTTTTTTCCTCTCTTGATGGACCAAATTCCTCTTGACAAAGTTGGCCTGAGGTCATGAATGTCTGAATCTTTTTGCCTTCCAGGAGATCATGAAGACTTACACCCACCCTAAGCCAGCTGGGCTTGCAGGTCCCTCTGGTTGCAAGACCTGCAAGGGCTCTTGCACTGTGACTTTGTGCCCTGTGGTTTTGCCAACTATTTGGAGGCTTGATGTGGTTGTTAAACCGAGGTGTCTGAGGTCATGACAAAGTAAAGGCTTCTCTGCTCCCCTAATAGAAATACTGTAACATGCTGAAAAGAAAATACCTTCATAGTGGCAAGTATCTCCTGACAACTAATTTGATAGTTCTCTATCAGGTAAACCATTTGTGAATACATTGATTCTTTTTATTTTTCACTGTTCTGTCTCCACTGTTCCCAGGTTTTCTCTGAACCGGTTGGGCAAAAATTGATTTTTTTTTGTTCCACTGGCCTTGTGGAAAATTAGCTTATGAACTGGTTTTTATAGGAAGACTCAAAGCACAGAAAAGGTTGAAAAATAAGCCTATAGCAGTCAAAATTGTTTTCTGAAATGTCTTCAGACTGGAAGGCTGAATTTATTGCTCAAAACAAGTACTAGCATTGTGGAGGTGTGCAGTCCTGCTCATTATCACTGGAAAAGGGGGAACCAAAAAGCACAGTAAAAAATTAAATTTTAATAATGCTAGTGATATTTTCTAAATCCTTCTTGACAGAAAGATTCTCATTATTTTTATCTGTCTCAGAGTAGGCTCTTTTAATGCCATCTCACAAATGGCCTTAGCCATGATTGTTTTCCTTTCTTTTATAGCATTTGAAAAAAAAATGAATATATACCAAAAAAAATTCTATTCTATCATTCAAGAAGTGCCATGAAATGGTAACATTTTGGATAGCACATCTTCAGGAACAATTGCTGCGGATGCCTTTAGGTTTTTACAAAAGAGGTCAACATTGTTAAGACAAATGTAGAAAACTTGCCATACAAAAAGACGCCCAGTCAGATATGGTGTAATAAGAAGAAAATAATGCAAGAAGAGTGTGTGTGTCCAGTCTCCAGCTTTGTCACACCTAAAAGCTGTAGATTAGTCATTAATTAAATTGAGGCAGGGTGAAAGACATTACTTCCTTTCATCTGTTTAAGATACAACTTTTAGTGGTTTCTAATGATTATGGAAGTTGATAAGATGCAGACTTTTGACATTTTTGTTTTCTTTAAATTGCATGGAATGTAAATTTAACTATATTTATCATAAAAGCCAATATGAGATCATGTACGTTCTTGTCATTTTATAGCTTGCATACATTTCTTCTGCTGGAGAAATAATTGCTTTAGCTTTGAGTGCTGACGAGGGGCTTGGATTGGGTTTTTTTTTCCTATTAACTGTTTGGGGACCAGGATTTCATGTACCCAATGTGCTGAAGAATGCCACTGCACCGACAGCTGGGCTATCCACCCTCCCTCAGAGCTCTTGCTAAAGCTCTTGTAATGTTTGCTGAGGCCTATGGTTCTTAGTCATGCTCAGGTGACTAAATGTGTGATTTGTTCTTCTTGATACTTCAGTACCCTGAGAAAGGCTGGCTGGAGATTAAGAAAACCTTGACTCCTTCCACTCGCAGTTGCCACTGTGCATGTGATTGTCATTTAGACTTGCTGAAGGGATCTGGTGTTGCCTGTGCTCTGCATGAAATGAGTTAATCCCTCTCCCGTTTTGGTTGGTGAGTTTCTGTGGCCCCAGAAGCCCCACTGTGTGCCTCCTAGTGACGGTCATAACCTAACTGATTCCCTCTGTGGAAGAAGTGGACATGGAGATGGGAGAAAGCTGAAGTTGCATCAAAACTGGAGGAAAGTTCCATGTCAGGGTCTCTCAGCAGCAAAAGGATACTTTTCATCCTTCAGAAACGCCTTCCCATGTTTTTTTAAAATAAGCAGTGAATAAAATCTAGCTAGTACAAGATTTTCAGCACCCTTCCATGTTGTGTTTTTACCTTTAGCCCCACATCCATGAGGTCCTCATTCAGGCTTTCCCTGTTCTCACATGTTTGATTTCCAATCGTTCCTGTAGATCTCTCTCCTTCCTGGGCCAGTCAGTGCCCTCTCATTCCCCACACACTCCACTGATCACCTGGGTACAATTTCTACTTCCTGAGACTGCCAGATCCTTGAGAGAAGGCTCATGCAAGCTGTGATAACCCTGATGGCTACCAAATAACACTATACTCCAAATGCTGTCCATTTGGAATGTGTTGCATGATCACTATTATGAATTAAATAATAAGTATAAGTACTTATAAGTATTTAAGCTATCAGATATTATGAAAGTAATTCTAAGTTTTAATCTTAGTGGCAAGATTGGTAGGAGATGGCACAGCAAGGTAAAAATGTAGTTGAGTCAAGGAAGGCCAATGTGTTTCAGGAGGCATTCAGCCAAGACAAGGATATCTTTTCTATGTTTTACTCCTTCAGAAAAACTGTCAAAGAAAAGTATATTTCCTTCTGGTCAAAAATTAATGTGCAAATATAGGATCCATTAAAAGGAGATGATGGATCAAGGTCTTTACTGGCTAATTATTGATTAGCATCTTCTGCTTCACTGGTGAATTTCATCTCTGCAATATTTCTGATTAATGGGAGATTACACACTCTTTACAATATGCTAACGCTTTTCTATGTGATTTTGCCTTCAGAGCTAGCAAGCCTTCTTGCTTGGTCCTCATGTTCAAGCTTTTAGGGGTATTCATTCCTGTGCTGTAGGCACCTAACCTAGCTGACCAGTGATCCTGGGGTGCATATATGGCCAGGAGAAAGCGAGGGCAGTTCAGAGCAGGACTGGAGTTTATATATACAGGGAGCTGAGGGAGATTAGCTAGATATAATTTAGATGTTTAAAGTGGGATAGTGTGACTACTTCCCTGCACCTGTTATTACATGACTCATTCTTTCATTCAGGGCCCAGGTGGAAACACATTGATGTGGTTTGAGTGTAATATTATAACTAGAGATTGGTATCCGTGTTATTACAAGTAGACGGCCCCAGTCCTTAAGACTGAACTTTAAGGCTAGAGGACATAGCTCTGCACAATTCCTCAGCCCTACCAACAAAATCTTAAGTACCTTGCATGGCCTGGCTCTTTCAATAAACCCTACTAGAAAATCAACTAGAAAAAGGCCATCCTTTCTTATTGTCCATTCTTCCGTTTTTGAGGATTTCATTTCATTATCTGCTCTGTTTTCAGCAATTTTTAATGGATTTTCCCAAGGTCTTACAAAGAGGCACCTTTGGGAAGGAATTCAGAGAACACAAAAGAGGCTTCTGCTGGGAGCAGTCCACAGAGGTGGACCTCAGGAAGTGTGGCCTTTTTGTCCCCAGTAAGCCATGGGGAGTCCTATCCCCTCTGCACCACCCCCAGAGCCTTTCCACCTCTAAATACGCAATGTCAATTACAATGTAATTAGGTCTTCTGGCTTGAGAACATAAAGATTTGGACTTATTTTCAGGTTGTGGCTGGGAAGAGGTAAAAAAAAAAAAAAAAACTTGAGTGTTTTCCAAATTCCTCACTTTTTCCAGGGTCAGCTAGAAGAGGACCAAGGAGTCACATGCAAGTTGTGCACATTTTTTTTCACTGGTGTTTCTGTTTGCTAATTTCAGTCGTTAATGATGAAAAATGTCTCAAGTCAGATACTTCCAGCCAGCTGTAATACTGCTAGGCAGGGTTCTCTTTTATTACAGTAAGTTGCCATGTCTTTATGTTTTTGCCACAGCCTGTCTCATTCTTTTCAGTTGCTTTTATTTAAGAAAAGCATTCTTAAACCTGAAGATGGGAATGATGGAACAGCCCCCAGATACCCTGAATGTGGGATTTATCATTATGTATCTAAGGCTTTGCTTTACCAATCACAACATTTTATTCCCCTGTGTGGGGTTTAGTGCTTCCATTTGAAAACTCATTGTAACAAGGATGTCCTTATATATAGTAATAATTCTGTCCGTCCAAAGGTATGTGAGTATAGCTATATTACTTTAAATTCACATTTAGTTTCTTCTGGTGTTAGTTTTTGCCTGTATGACTAGACCTACACTTTGTGTTTGTTTGAATCTTCTGATTTGCACATGAATATTGGACACTTAAAAATCACTTGCCACTGATTTGCATGCACCTATTTTCTTTCATGTTAGCAAAAATTGCCAATCAGAAGTAAAAGGGCACAAAAAGCGAAATAGCCAAGTATTCAAAGTGACCATTTAAAATGTGATCTTGTATACCGAGAACAAGCCTTTCTGTCCAGTAAACTGATAGGAATCCTTCTAGTAAAATCATAAATACATATTACAGTGAAACACTGTTGGGCAGTGCTCTGTCATCAATCAGTCTGTGTTCTTGAGGACACTATTTTTCAAGACACCTCCTTTAAGAATAAAGCCCTGTGTTGTAATGAATGTGTGCTAACTGATCCCCCAAGACATTTGTTGGGTTTTTTTTTTTTTATTTGTATCAGTGTCAGAGTTGAGCTTGTGTAAGAAATTTTTTACAGTATTTTATTTGTCGTCTTCAAGTTAAGGACACAAAACTCTTTATGCACCCAGAGTCTGCACTGGTTCGTTTATATCCTGCATTTTGTTAACATGTTACCGTGATTGCTAATTTTCATGACAATTGTTATTGTACCATCAGTGCTTAATGGCAAGGCATCATTATTCAATGCTGGTCAATCAGGCACTAAGACATGTGCAAGACATCAGGCTGAACCCATATAGATGTCGTGCACTCCCCTGCTAATGAATGCAGTTTTATAAAAAGGTTTAAACACTGTTGGCATCCTTAATGTAAGGTTTGCAAAAGCTTATTCGGGAGCTGCTTTGTGTTTATACGGAGCAGATCTAAACATGGCACAAACAGAGTTAGACCCATTGTGTGTATGTGTGTGTGAAGCTACGGACAGGAGCAAACTCTTTGGGGGTTTGAAATGTGGAAAGGCAGAACAATTTCTGCCAGGGCAGGAGTGAGGGGAACAGATTTGCCACAAACATCAGTGTTCAGTGAGACCTATTCTGCAGAGCAGTGGTTGCCCTGTGCACCAAGGAGGTGATCCTCAAAAGCAGGTAGTGTCATGAATTTGGCACCGGCTGGAGGCACCCTCCAGCACAACAGTGGTCAGAGATTAGGCACTGTGACCAGAAGCCAGGATAAATGGTCAGGCATCTGGAAAGGTGGAGCAGAAGGAAACTCGAGAGGAGAGGGATGTGCTTTCTGAGTTATTAGACCAGAGTGCTCTTCTAGTGGTTCAGTTAACATTACCCTTGTGTCTGCTTTAGTTATGGTTTCTGTGTGGTTTTGCACCCAAATATTTCGGGCTGCTGTCCATAATAAACTAGATGGAGCTTGGTTTAAAAGCACAGATTTTTCGTCTCTTCTAACTCAAAGTAGAATGAGCCCTTGTGCTCCTAGAGCCTCTAGTATGAAAGGAACAGTAGACATTGGCTGTTAACGAGCTCCCGCACAGGGCTCCAGCAGAACTTGGTGTGAATTCAGTGCCTAAGCTGCATCAACTAAATGGTTAATTCATCTCATATCAACAGCACTGTGATTCATAATGTAAACTTGAGGAATCCTTGATGTTTCAGTCACACATTCCTCTTAATTTGGCCATGCATTCTTTTAAAGCTACAGTGTGCTAACTTAATAAAATGCAGCATGCAAATGCACAAGTTTTTGCCTTCAGGCATTTTAACCGTGGATGTTTCAATGGATGTCGTCTTTCAAGTATATATTCTTTCCTAAATTATTTACCCTGTAAACATGCTTTGCATTTTCAAAGAAAAATCTGGGCTTCCTCATTCACCAGATTTTGTTGAATTTAAGGTGTAATAGAGATAAAAGACTATCATCTGCTTCTTGTGAGCATGTTAGCCTTTGGGATTTTTTTAGTGTTGGAGTGTTAGGCTCCATTTTCTTCTCCTTTGGTATTATTGCTCCCTCCCCCACTTAAATTCCTTGATGCTTTGCCTAGAGCAATACCCACTGGCAGTGTCTGGCTGTGACAGTACTATAGGCTTCCCTACAGATGGGTCCTGCCAATGCCAACCATTGTTCTACAACTGTGAGCTGGCTTGACTGTCTTGGATCACTTAAAACCCCCTTTCCTCTTCATTTTTTCTTTACTCTAAAGGGTCGTCCTTGGCTGTTGACTTTGAGATCTGAAATATGCTGACACCCAGAACTTGTGTTCTCTGTCTTAGCAGCAGCTCCCAGAGTTGGATTTCAACAGGCACCACTGAGTCCTCCTCGGGACTGTCCTGCTGCTGCCAAACAGCTCTGTCATTCACCTCTCAGCCCCATCCTTTGGGCAGTATGCACTTAGTTTAATTTTACTTGTTCACTTGAAAGGAAAACAGTAAAATTCAATGTTATTCTTTTTTTAAAGATATAAAATTAATCTTTAACTGTGGGCTTGAATATTAAAAGTGTGTAATGTTTCAATGTAGGAATCTGTTGATAACACCCGTCCTATTTCATGATTAATTTGTTCCTTTTAATATGATATTCTTTTGCTGCACTGTGCAGACGAATTCAGATTCCTGGAAATGGAACTTTGATATGTATTTCCTAGATTCACACTGTAAGTGAACTTTCAATTAGTAGATACAGGTGGTGGCATGCCTCACTCAGTGTTTTCTTGAAAAGGATTTTAGAGATATGGACACCGATTAAATAATCTTGCAATCAGGTGTGTACTGACAGGGTATTAAAAATAAAGTATTTGGGGGATTTGATGCTTCATTTTATTTTTCTTCGGTTTTGTGTCTCAGATGATGCAATAATTTTTTCAGTGGGCCAAAGATAGGAGGAGTTGATTTAAACACTCAGTATGTTATGTGTGCCTTTGCCTAACTATGTGTTAGATTAAGCGAGTTTCACTCACAGTTAATCCTTTGTAAATTAGCATTATGGATGCCTTGGGGCCCACATCCCACAAATAAAATGGTTGTCAAGCCAGCTGCACTGTGTATTACTTAAGGCTGAATGTTTTAAGAGTTTTCATGCTTTTAATCTATTTCACTGCTGAGTTTCAATTTTTCTGAGTATCTTTTCAGGAGTGATGAGGGCGAGTGAGTAAATATATATTCTGGTTTTCATGCATTTGCCTGAGCAAATCGTTTGTTATCAGGTGTTTGGCAGAGAGTGTCACACCCCGCCACAAAAGAGGAGCTTGTAAGTTCAGGTGTTAAATTGAAGTGCAAACCAACAAGAACCAAAAGCCCTTAATTAGCTTTATTTTGTTAGCCTGCTACACTTTTTTTTAAAAAAGAGTGAGAAACATCCCTCCCTCCTCCTCATCCTTTTGGCAGAGTAAATATTGCCTGTTAAGTTTGAATTAGCTGTCATCGCAAAAGAATTAATGCTGTGGTTGAGCCTTTCTAGTGAGGAAGGGAAAAATAAACGAGACAGATCTTAGTTCAGCTTTAAGTGATAAATGAGGACAAAGCAGCCCATTCATCTCCTGCTAGGAAAGTGGACACAAACACTAAAGCAGTTTTGCGGAAGACGTGTCAGCAAATGTGATCATTTTGTAACCTGTCAGGAGGATAGAGAGCTAGTCCTTTTAGAGTGTCACAGGGGAGGGTGTCTGTCTGATGTGACAGTTTTCATCCATCCATTTACTGCTTTTCCTTTAGGTGGGGGGTAAGCAAGGAGGGAGCTGGAGTTGGTTAAAACTGCATTTTTCGTTACACTTTCCAATATAATTTATATGTATATCCACCCGCATCCAAATGAAAAGCATTTACCAAGGAAAATTCCCCTTTGCTCTCTGGAGTTTCTTCTCTCTTTCACTGCGTGAAATATGCTCATTTTAACACATTACACTCCCTGTCTTCAAGTTGTACTTGGCTTGATATTTCACAAAACAGTTTTACCTCTTCTTACCATTGTTTGCTTCTTGAAGATTTTGTTTCGTTTTGCAGAAGCATGAGAAAAAAATATATAACTTAGGGTGCTTTTGTTGCATTTGGTTGTTGGGGTTTTTTTGCTATACCTCTCCAATTGTAATGATAAGCTTCTCGTACAAGTATGTTTTGCAATAGTCCCTGTCTGTGAAAATATTCTTCCTTCTCTGTGAGAATGGCATAACAAATGCTGAATTCTTACGATCCAAAATCCTTGTGTAAAATGCCTCAAATTCTGCTGTTTCTTGATTTAGTAATTTTAATTGACCTATTAATTTTAGGAAAAATCTGAAGTGATGTGGTGACTGATTTTAGAAGCAGGAATTTCTCCCAGCAAGTGATTAAAAAATATTAGGACTTTCTGCTTCTGGCATCTTTTTATTTTCACTTATCTCCATTTTTTTCATACTACATAGAAATGTAACATTTGCCTATTACCATAAGTAAAGGTATGCTACAGAGACAGGAGATGCTTTTACAACATAAGCTTCACAGTTTGACACTTGCTTCTTTATATCATCCTTTTCTTCAAAACTATCTTTTGTACTTATCCCTTGGTGTTTTAGTACAAGTGAGTATCTCATTGACATGTGTTTCCTTGAAATCCTGTTCCTTAATAGTAAAATCCCTTGAAAATTAATAAATTTTCTTTAATAACGTTTCTTTTCAGTTTAAAAACACCGTGAAGATTTCAGAATGGTTTTGAAAAATATAATGATATTTACTGTTACAGACCACCCTGCTTGGAATGCATTGACTGAACACTATTTTTTTCATTTGTTCTTAGAAGGTTAATAAATTGGAACTTAATTTATTTCATTTATTCTAATATGTATATAAATGTATGCATAATTCAGAAAAGTCTACTTCTTTCTTGAATACAAAAGTTGGATTTAATAGCTACATAAAGTAATGGTTGGAAGCACTGGAAATGGGAGAAGTAAAAAATAATCAGGATACACAGAATGGTCAAGGGAATACTGAATTTGTGGGCACGTCTCTTTTCTCCAATTTATTTGTGCACCTCATTTTATAATTTTTTATATCTCTTCTGCTATTTTGATTTATTTTGTTTTATTCACTGTGGTTTTTTTTGTCTCTTCTGCTTTTTTCCAGGATCATCCAAAACCGGATTTTGATCGTTGTTCTGGCAGTCATCATCATCTTCACCACCATGATGGCTATTTTTTTTTCTGTCAGGGGACGCTGATATCTTTGTTCTTCACTAAACAGCAACAAACTGCTTGTTCTGAGTAATTAAGACAAAGTGGTCACATGAATCATTCTCTTGCACTGACAGAGTCTCCCTCTCTTTTCCACTCTTCAACTCAGGTGCAAGTGGTGTAAAATATTTTGTATTATTGATGGCATAGTTGATGGCATGTGGGGCTATTTTTTTCTTACATATTTGTCTTTATCTGAGTATTTTCAGGATCTTAATATTTGTTGGAGTGAGGGCTTGTTCTGGTGTAAAAAGACGATGTGTGTCAAATTCACCCACAGGCAGTTAGCCTGCAAGTTGCCAGAGTTTAGTGAGGGAAGAGGGGTCTTTGCACTTTTCTTTTGCTGTGTAGGGTGTGTGAATATCAAGCAGTATCTGACCTTCTGTGATGTAGAATATAAATAAAGCAGAGACCAAATGATGTAGAAAGTGAACCTGTCTCCTGTGACTAACTCCCCATCATGCATTATCGTAATAGATGTAACCTGGTTAAGAACAGTAGCTCGTATTAAAAAGAGAGCAACCTTAGGATTATGCTCAACATATGATGTGAATCCAAAACTCAATTTAACAATTTTTTTTTTTTGTTTAAAATTAGGCTTTCTTTTCTGCTTATTCAAAGCAATTCCACTTTCATCATGATCATGAAAATGCATCACTTACCTAAAATGTAGTTGTGGCTACAGCCCATCTGTTGAATCTCTTTCAAATCTTCCATTGTTGATATATGTACTGATAAGCATTACACACTAGGCCCTTAATGAAGATGTATAAAGATACTTACCTATTTGTTGCTGATTGAAAACAGATCCTAAGTAATAGTTCAGCAACAAATGTGTGATTATAGTGCATTAAACAATAATCTAGATTTTTAATACTGACCTGACTGTGTTGAGACTGCATGTTGGAATATTTTGGGTGTGTTAAATTCTGATGTGATATTCCCCTTTTTAAATAGAAACTGTAAAAATGTTAATTTATATATGCTTTTAGCTGGTATAATATATCATCGTTTCATCTACCTGTGTGTAAATGAGCTGTTTCTCTTTTCTTATTGGCTGTGATTCTCCTTTAGACAGTTTGAGGTCATTTGGCTTATAATTAAGCTTATAACTCCAAGAAAGGTCTATCACTGATGATGTGATAAAGTTCATATTTTCATAATAACTTTTAAATTTATTATTTGCAATCCCTTGCAAATATTGCAAATGGAGAGGAATCTTAAGCCCTTGAACTTAAGCCATAAAACATTTCTGAAAGATGTTCGAAGAAACAAAAATCTGGTTACTTTTAAATTCCCCCCCTCATTAGGCAGGAGCTGACCACTGAATTTTCATGTGTGCCTTATTACTTTTGGGGTTTTGGCATCCCTGTGGATTCTGCCAACTTGCTGTGCTGTCCCTGGGAGCTGATCTGGGGAGCTGATTTTGGCCCTAAAAGTGTCATTTTCTCTACATGGAAACAACTCAGTTAAAGGATGTGGTTCTGATGCCACAGCTAAGACATAGTAAGATGGTGATAAATGTAGTCTAAAAGGATCCAGAGTAAAAAACTCATTGAATCAAATGGAAGCATGTAGGGTCAGCTCTGCTGTCTGAGCATTACATGCAGCTCACAACAATGTTTGGAAGTGGTTTATGTGCTGGGTTTCTCTACCAGCTCATGTCAATGGCTGTAGGATGGTGCTGGGACAAAAGTTCCTGGGTAATCCAGATCCAGCTTTCAGGAGGTGTTGCTCTGTGCAGCACAGACATGTTCAGCTCCTCACCTTGGTAGCCCTGCACTGTCACAAGGTCATGGGTCCCCCAGGCCGCCTCCTGGGGCATCCTCTCCTTTCATCCTTGCCAGGTGTGTGGCATTTACCATGTGGCTCTCAGACACAGAAAGATTTGGGTGTTCAGTTTCCAGCCTTCAGGCATGACGCGCTCAGACTGAGCACTTTGGGTTGTGCAAGCAGAGCTCTGGCCGTTAGCTTCGAGTGATGGCACAGAGCTGAGTTCAGACAAATTAGGATGAAGCCTGGCAGCATTAGCAGATATTTATCCTCAGCTCAGCAAATTAGGAGATGCATATTTTGTAAAGCAGAAAACTGTCAAGAAGGAAATCTTAAGCTCCGTCTGTTGCCTAGACATTCTCCGCATTGCCTCAATAATTTAACTATCATGGGAATTGATTCATGACTACTGATCTTAACAGTGACCTATGACTAGGTTTTGCCCTCTATCTAGCCACCTGCTGGAATCAGCAAAAAGCTGAAAGGCAGCTAGTTTTCCTTATCCCAGTATAAATCTAGGGCATAGTGTCACATCAGATACATCCACTCTGATAGGAATGAGGGAGAGAGAGAGACTGCCACGCAAAGCCTTCATCTTCACTTTTGATGAGCCCGCCATCGCTATGTTTCTCATGCTAACCTGTTAATAACTCTTCCATTGCCTGCTTTGCATCCTCATGTACTCCCCACATGTAAAATAGTGCTCAGGTGGACATTACACTCTTCAAAACATATTATTACTCTTCTCCTACCCTGTTCATCTGGCTGGGGAAGTGTGCAGGTGAGATTCACCAAATCCACACATTTTGGTGGGGATTGAGTGACTTCAAATGAGAACACAGCCCCAGCCACCCACAGGTAGGGTGACACCCCCAGGTCCAGGCTTCCCCTGGACTAGTTTGGTCACATTTATGATCTGTGAATGAATCCAAGTGCTTACAAATGTAAATCTCAAAGACCAAAGTGTTTCTAATGTTGCCAGCCTTTGTGGAGAAATGACAAATTAAAAAATGCACACGTGGTGCTGTGTGCGAAATCCATCCCTGCTAAACAGCTGGGCTCACAGAATAAATAAACTAATTCTGCACTGATACAAAATCAAAAGCGAATTAATTAAAGACTCTTAAGTTTTAAAGGGTTTTAAATGCTATACATTTTGGGGAAATATCAGAAAATGTAGCTTGACTGACGTCAGTTCCCATCTCTGGGATGGGAGGCCATTTGCTATTCTGTTTAAGGCAGGCTGGATTGTCTTATTTTGGAGCCAGCTTGGTGGGGGGTTTTCTTTGCTGCTGCTTCAGAGCTCTGAGCTTCAAAGGCTGAAATTAATGGTGAACAAAATTGTACGGCTCTGACCATCCCATGCGGGGCAAACCCATCGAGGGTTATCATTAAGTAAAGAAATAAAGAAAAAAAAACCCTGCCAGTTCCAAGAAAACCTCATCAGATAATGACCTCTGTGATTGGGTTTTCATTACCAAACAGCATCCAGAGATTGTCTGCCCCATAGAAGAAAAAAAAAAAAGAAAAGAAAAAGAAAGAAAAAGCAACTGTGTCTCTCTCTCTTTCTCTCTCTCGCTCTCTCTCTCCTTTTTTTTTGCACATCTTTTCTTTAAACCTGTCAGATCATTTCAGTATTTCAAATCCGAGGAAAACAGCCTGCCTGCTGCTGTATTTGAAGTTGTAATGGTGTCAAAAAGTCACGACTGACTGACAGCCGTCAGTCCCAGAGGAGCTCATTAAATCATAAAAACTTGACAAGGAAATAATTGAGCATCACTGGCAACTTGGCGCCTGTTTAGACGTTTTTATTTTCTTTCATTATTAGTCCCCACCATTACGTTCATTAACAAATTGCATTAAACAACTGTTAAGGGCTAATGATTTGTTTATCGCTTTTTTTATTATTATTATTATTATTTAAACATTAGCTGCGTCATGTGGTACCTCAGCAGCCTCATACTATCATCTGACTGAATATTTTTCCACTCAGAGCTCTGGGTACTGCTGGAATATGAAATAGATTATTCATTACCCTCCTCTTTGCCACTGATTTGGTTTCATGTAGCGTCTTCCACAGAGAAAGATGAAAACTTGTCAAAAATAGGTTATATCTTATTCTAAGGGCAACAATAGCAGCAGGTACAGGCACACTTTAATATTTAATTAAGGCTGATGTTAACCCCTTTAAATGACTTTAGCTGTGAGTAATATTCAAGTGCAGAAGAGAAAAATAATGGTACTTAATTTGCAAACTGTACAGCAGGCATTCATCTTCGAGTTACTAGCAAATTTATAGAATAATTTTAAATAATGAAATTTCCAATCATAAATATTTATATCCACTCTTTTTTTTTTTTCCACGTAGTTGTAAATGAACCACTTTTGCACATATCCTAAATGAAAAAAAAATCCATGTCCCTTTCTTTTTTTGTTTTGAACTGCACCGCTCAAATTTCAAAATCTGGTAGGACTTTGTAGGGTGGGAAAGAGCTACATGTGGATCCCCAGTAAAGTTGTTAGCTGTGGTAATGACTTACACAGTTCTGTTTCTAGTAACTTGACAGCTTATGATAAATTCAAGGAGGATGTGGGCTCAGCCTATTTTTTTTTTTTTTTTTTGGAGTGGCCAGCATGTGTTTTGGCATTTTTTTGGGTTTTGTATGAAAACATGGGAAGATTTTGTTTTGAAACAGATAAAAATAACTCCTGCTTTTTATAGGAAAAAAAGTATTCATCTCTAAGTATATTTTCTCTGTGTAGTTGCAGTTGTTGGTTGTAAATAATCCTCTTATGGAAGGAGAAGCTTCAGGAGAATTTTAAGATGGTAAAAAAAGAAACAGTCAAAGGCAGGGTACGTGTTAGGCTCCCTTTGCTTTATAATAGTCAGTCTTTGATCTTTCCTTATTCAATACATCTGAATGCAGTTTGCATTCGGTGGGTCCCTGTGCAGGGATGACGGCAGAAATGGCGAGCGAGGTGCAGTGACGTATCACGGGATGCTGCAGAGCAAATCCATCCAAGTCAACGAAGCTCCCTCGCACTTCCCTGGGATAATTTGTCACTTCTGGAGTCACGTGGGGAAAGAGGCATGTAGCAGGTGAATATTTCATCAACTACTGCCTGGCAGTGGGTTTTTTGTGCGTGTTAAGTAGTGTCACACCAGCTCCTCACCGTGCCCACAGCCTGGCCTGGGTGCACAGTCCCAGCCTGTGCGTGTTGGGAAACAGAGGTGCACACTGAGAAACACTTTAGCATCTTCCACTACTGTCTTTTATTTGTCACACATAAATAATGAAGGCATCTACAGGAAGGGGGGGTGGGGGGGAAGAGTTTATACGCTGAGAACCAGTGAACTTGTGCACTCTTCATCCCTTCATCCAAACAACTGCCTTTGGCATGAATAACGGCGCAGCTGATATGAAGCTCCGTATTGATCTGTTGCTCAGGAAGGTCCACTGGTAGTTCCTTGGACTTTTCCTGAAGGTATGGCTGTAACAGGTCGGTGCTATTGGGATCTGTTGCTTCTGTCTCCATCTCACACCAGACAAGTTCAGCAGAGACAGACACAGAGACGGGGAGCTCCCAGCGCTTGCTCTGTGCACCTCTCTGTGCACCTCTCTGTCTCCCACTAACATACAGATTACCTCTCCAGGTTGGAAAACCTGCTTGGGTGATTCTTGTGCACAAGTATAAGTAAAATGGTGCCTGCAGTTGGAGAGGCATCCCTGGGTGGATTTGGGAATAGTCTGTTTTTCCCCAGGCATCAATAATTTGATAAAAAAAACCCTAGATAACCTACAAATGTTGCTTATTCTTTGGGGTAGGCTAAGCATGAGGAGTTGTGTCACCCACAGCTGGTATCTCTCCACCACCCAGGCATTGTGGTGTTTTGGGGAACTGCTGCAGATTTATCCTGCATTTATGGCAGTGCAGCCTGGGTGTACCCTCAGTGTTTTGGCTTATCACAAGAAGAAATACCAGGTGGTGGTGGTGGCATAACTGATGAAGGATGTGGACTCTGCAAGCCAGTGTCAGGTTTCTCACAAGGCTGGTACCTGTTCATTGATGGGATGCTCGGGAGCCTGTGAAGTGAAGGCATTGGCTGGATGTCTGTCCTGCCGGAAAGCAGTGTTAGAAAGTGGAAACATTTTGAGGGCCTTAAGTGGTTCTGAGCCATTAAACTCTGTGCAGGAAAGGGGTTGTCCCTGCTGTCCTGTGGCCAGAGAGGTCTGGAGCAGGCTGCCAAGCCTGCATTGCCAGCGTTATGTTGTGTGCATCCTGCTGGCTGCCATGTTGTGACTGCTCTCCTGGACCAAACCCAAAGAAAACCTTCTACTGCTGCTTCTTTGTTCAGTTGCTTTCTGCGTTCAGACCCATGACCTTGTCTGGTCAGCACTGTCCCCAGTGAACATGACTGCTGCTTCTGTGGATTTAATGAACTTTCCAGTTCTCTTCTGTAGCCAGCTAAGGAGCATTGCCTGTTGCCTGAGCTGCATGTCCTGCCTGCATGTGTTTGTCTGTACATACTCCTTTTGTTGATACTGCTTGCAGGAGTTGCAGCCAGGCATGCCTTCCAAGGCAGCAGAAAAATACCCTATGAGTTAACCACACCACTAGAAAACTTGCTTATAAATAAAAAATAATATTTAATCTTCTCTTCTTAGAAGAAACAGGCTTATGTCTTTGCTCTGTCTCGTTTGATGAATTTGTCTTCCTATCCCCTGCCAAGCTGGAGCCTTTGACCAAATTCAGCCAAATGTGATAGAAGAGCAGAGCTCTCAAGAATTTCTTTCGGTTTCAGGAAAATGAGCAGCCAAGAGGAGAGATGTCCCACAGGCGTCCTCACCAAGAGAGGCTGCAGCATGACATCCACCCAAATTGGACACTACCTGGGAGGGAGAAATTATAAATGCCTCTCTCCCCAGGAAAAGCTCACATCCCATTTAGATACTAGAGAATCCAACCCTGAGGAAACAAGGCCTCATTAGTGTCATTGCTGGAGGAACTACTTAATTAAAGGACAACAGAGTTGAGAGCATTGTTATGTAGGCCTTTGTTGCTTACACCTGGTCATTTCCATTGATGTAAAATGTCATCTTTCTGATCTGGTAGCATTTTGCACCCACTTTAGACAAGTGTTCTTGGCCAGCCGAGGAGGTGAAGAGCAGGGAAGAATCAGACCTTATTACTGAGGTAATTATAGCCTCACCTACCCATCAGTCGAAGGGTGTACACCTCTATTAGCCAGGGCTCCCACAAAGAGAACAAAGGCTGGCTGCAAAGTGGGAGCCACCCAGGGAGCATCCCTGTGTCCAGCTACACCACTCTGGGGCAGCAGACCTGCTGGGGAGGTCATGACCACATAGCCTGTCTCCTGCCTGCTTTCCTGGCGTTAAATCCAACTTGCCTCAGCAATACTGGTGAGGGCCATGAGATGGGGAAACTAAAACAGGAGCAGTACCATCACCGAGGAAATCAGCTCTCAGTTAAAATGCTAAAGGAGGTAGGGGGTGGCTTTCAAAGCTTGTCTCAGTAACTAGCCTAATTCTATTTTCAAAAGCCACTGTTGAGTGCTTTTGAAAATTTCATCCTAGATGCTTGGCTCAAAGACCTTAACCAAAGATTTTTTTTTCTCTCTCTCTGTGTTATACGAAAGCTAAATATAAACTGACGTTATTGAACAAAAACCTAACAAAACCCCTGTTGCAGGTCTAGAAAATCTTTACTTAGAAAATCAAATTATTGGAGGCCAGCATCTGAAGTGTCCTTCAGTTTTGGATGCCTCTTGTTTTGTGTACAGAGTTTGGCGTACAAAAAAAAAAAAATATTTCTAACAGCAAATACTTGCTTTCTGTTCTTTTTGTCTTTTCCTATTTGCCTTTTGTTCTCCTGCCCACAGAAAATCAAGACCTGAGTGTCTCCAGATGAGCAGCTGAAGTTGCTTTAGAACACGTGGATCAGTCTATTTTACCCATACAAGTAGGTGCATATGTGTCTCTGCTGTTTGAACAGCTTCTTAATGACTTTCCCGCTGATTGCCTGTGGACCACAGGCGAGTAATAAAGCTGGCCTGGGCCTCAGTTTACCCACCACAACTTCATTAATGCTAACCTACCTCAAGAGGTGGTGTAATGTTTAATATATAATGTGCTCTGTAATCCCTGGATTAAATGTATTATGTAAGTGGAAAGCACCCATTTGATGTGTGTGTAAATGCTGCAGTATTATAGGTGGGAGGGTCATTTGGGTGTAAGTGTAATACAAGAGCTGGCAAAAGGCAAAAGGGATTCCATTGTATTGACTTATTTTTAAAGAGCTTTTTATTTACTGAAATGCTCTGGACACCCAGAAAGAGAGACATTCCTCACTAAGCAGCTCTGCTGTTTCATCTGTCTTGGAGTGCTTTGATAAATGGATTGAAACTTGTCAGCTTTTCCTGTAGTTTCTGAGACTCCCTCTGGAAACTCTGTTGAAATGTTATTATTGTAACTTCTTAGAGCACTACTTAATGAATTGTAACAGATATCCCTGCAAGTCCCATGGATGCTGTGAGGACTGCACTTCCTCTCCTTCCCAAAGCAGGAGCAAACCAGTGCCACGCAAACACATGGTCCCCAGCCACCCAAAGCAGCTGGTCTGCCACAGGGACAGCACTTCTCACTTTCATAAGGCTCCAGCCCCAGCCGTGTGTCCTGGCTGCATGGTTAGCAGGGCTCCAGGGACATAGGACATAGCCAGATATCACTTGAGTTGGAGATTAATTTTATCTTTTAAGAACCTTAAGGAGGACAATGAATTAGTATGGGGTTAGATCAGTGTTGGTTATTTCCTGTGTCTCAAGGATGAGATGTTTTGGCTTGCACACAGTGCCTGAGCTGTCCTGCAGCTTGGACTGATGACCTGGGTGCAGTTGGACAGAGTGAACTCACACTACCCACAGGTGTCACCTGCCCTCAGAGCAGCTCTTTCTCAGGCAGACAGTGGTTCATGATATTACCACATGGGCACATGAGATGGATGGAGCAGGGTGTGGCACCTCCTCTGAAGCACAGGACTGACCCAGCAGATCTGCTTGAGGAAATCTGCAGAGAGGGTGGTCAGAGGTGCCTGACAGGGACACACCTGTGGTGTGGAACTAGAGGGCAGAAAGAAGTCATCCATCTTGGGGTCATCTTGGACCCCAGTAATGTCCTACCCTGTTGTGTCCCACAGTGGAGCAATGGGATGCCATGGTGACCTCTTTTCTCCTACCTTCAACCTATTCAAAGGAATCTTGTTCCTCCTCTGCTCTCTCTGAAGGGGTGATGTGACCCCTGATACACTTGGTTTCGCAGCCTGGTTGTGCTGAGTAGGCTCAAAGATCCTTGTCCTGATGCAAGGGTCAGTTGACAGTTTAGAAATTTTTTGATTTTTCTTGTTTTTGGGGTTCTCACTGGGTTTCAGTTGTCCTTGTTTTTGTAAGAATACAAAACTGAGCTGTTGATACTCAGGTTGTCATGAGATGCAAGATGGCCAAATGCACACCCCCCACAGCATCACAGCTGTGCCCCTTGCCCTGTGTGGTTTGCCCACACCAGACAGTGCTGCCCCATCTCCATCTTATTTTTCTCCTGAAAAATAAGAGTGTGCCTTCCCCTTGCCTCCAAATATGAGGGTGGGTCATCCTGAGTGAGGTCTTCAGGAAGAGAAGAGGGAAATTTTGAAGGAGGTCGTGGCCCATGTGGTGTAGGATCAGTACTATGAGGTGACTGATTATAGGTCACCTCTCACCAGCAAGGCCTCGGAGGTGCCTCCATTGCCCTCAGCACTTTGAGGCCATCTTTGATTGTTCTCAGCCTTTTATTTCACTTTTTATTAAAATTTTGCATATTAAAATTTGTGTAGGCAGCCAGAAGAGAGCAGCATCTACACAATACTTGATGCAATGGAGAGGATTAGGAATCAGTGGCTCAGTTCTTTGGGACCTGAACTGGGGGGCTGTGGGGGTGGTAAAGTGTCCTTTCTTTACACTACATTTTAAAGGTACTTCCAATTTCTTTTTGTGTGTCCTCACTAAAATACAACTTATGTCCAATACTGACTTGTGGTCTCACCTGATAGTTTCAAAAAATTAAATATAACCAGGGTTACCTTGGAGTTTTTGCTGAGCTGTTCACATTTTCTTTTAAAGCTTTTCCCCTCTTCTAAACCAGCCCAAACCTCTTATACCCCATACCTAGGTACAGTGATGCCAAAGTAAGAAGTTATTTTCAAAATAACAATTAGTGAATTGGGATTTTTCAGCTGCCCTTGTGTGAAATTCGTCCAGTATTTTTATTCACAAAATATTTGTGAATAAAAGGTTTGCTCTGGGAAGCAAACCTGCTAAAGTTGCCTCTTGTCACTCCTTCCAGAGTGAAATTATCCATGTGCTCCTGACCCCATGAGATCCTGGAGGAAACTCTGTGCACACACACACTGACACATATTTGGTGCATTCCAGATGAGCCAGTGGAATTACACCAGAAATACAAATTTAGCCCACAGTGTGTGTACACTGTCATGTCCATACAGGACATACACAGACTCACCCTGGCAAATGCTCCTATTTAAATTTCAGAATAAGCCATTCAACACAGTGTGATTCTCTTCATGACTGTGTTCTGTACACTTTTCTCAAAAGAAAAAGGGTATTCCATGAATTGTACCACTTTGGAAAAATACTTGACGTGGGTTTAATTGTTTTGAATATTGGGGTTTTTGCAATCTCAGTAATTGTCATGATTGCTGTGTGTAACAGAAATTAGAAGGAAGCCTGTGTTTTGGCTTTGAAGCTACCTACTTCTAAGAGTACCTTTTTTTAAGTTTTCTTTTTAAGGTGCTTCTTCGTGCCCCAGCTAAACTTTCCCCAGATTACATGTTAGCTATCATAGCTGTTCTATAGTTAGATTTTAATCAGCCTCCAAACACACTAATGTTAAACACTGAAACAGCTACTAATTAATCGCCTTTCTGTATGTAACAGAGAGATAAATATCCGTCCCGGAGGAATTGTAATTTCATGGTTTCTAATGATGGTTAGATTACATTATCTGGATCACTTAGGCTGTGGGTGTCATAAAAAATGCTCAAAGTCATTTATATTCAGTTTAATTTTTTTTTTAACTTTGTAAGCCTGAGAAAATAATGCGGTGTTAGCAAGTCTGTTTCATATTTTAGTTAAATATACCTTTGTTGCACTGACTGAATGGATTCAGATGACAGTGACAAACTCAGTTCTTCTCTATTTAACATGCACCTTCTGCAATCAAATTAACAATGTACAAATCTTCATCGGGCTGCTGCAGAAGAGTCTGTTGAACTCCTCAGCGTTGTTGAGCTGAAAGGTTTTCTTTTTGGATGTCCATTTGCAATGAGTGTTTTCTGCTAATTCTTGTGTGTTCTGTAAAGTCTCAGTTGTCTGTTTTGAACCAAAAATTAACTGGACTTTTGGGTTGTATCTGGCTGAAATAAAATAATGCAATCCAAGAGCAGTGTGAACCTCTCTTTTTCCCCTCCCCACTTCTAACTGATTTGAGTCCATGCATGACTTGGGCTCATGCACATCTGCATCCATGTCACACTTAAATTTGGTAGCCACAAGAATATTAAAAAAAAAACCCTACTCCATGTGTACATTGTAATAGCTAATAGTTGCATATTTTGAAATTCTGCTCATTCATATTTAAAAGGCTGAGTCTTCTTTGAACTGCTGTGTTGGAGGGGGAAGTTAATTGTTTCTGAATGAGGATGATACTCCCTTTCCATATCAATTATGTGTACTGCTCCAAATTATCATTAATGCTCACTTCCAAACTCCGCCAGTCGCGGTTCCGCACCGGGCGCGTGCGCTCGCGCGAAGCTGCGCGGGCTCCAGGGCTGCAGCCCCTCCCTGCATCCGCCGGGAGCCAGACATGGGAGGGAACCTCAGAGCAGCAAGGTGAGATGAAGAAATGTGGTATTTCCAAGAGAGAGTTTGTCACCAGTTAGCTAAAATTGCTTCTGAAGTTTTGCTGGCAACTGTTTTATGTGTCTGACTTGGTGACGAAGGAACTGTACTATCTTAATAGAGAACTCCAGAACTTCAGAAGGGTTTCTCCTTGTTTGAATGCACAGCACAATGAATTTGTACCCACAGAGCATTCTCCACTTACATTTCAAAACCTACAGCACACTAAACGTGAAACTTTTGTTCAAATTTCAAGGATTTTGATAGCCCAAGTGAATAGACACTGCCTATTGATTTTTCCCTTACAATGACTCTTGGATAACCTATTTTCTCATTTATTTTTAACGACAGCTCATGAGATTTTACAGCAATTCTGCCCAACCTCCTAATATCAAAATCCCTCCTTGACCCTGAAAATTGTAATTCTGCTATAGATCACAGCTGCTGAATATTACCTTTTACTAAGCTGGTTAAATAAAATATGTCCAAATCACTAGATCCCACAGGCCATGACTGCAATTCTAATTATAAAGGGTCTGTATTTCTGCTCTACAGTACAGAAAAGCACAGCTTTCTCTGAGTCCACACCAAAGTGTGGGAATCCAGAATATTGGTTCTAGTTTTGAATTTGAAAAAAAAAAGTTACACTGCTCTTCAATGATTTTCCTGTAAAACTTTTACAAGGGAACCAAACCCTTTTGATGTGTTCCATACAATAAAATGCTGTGTAAGTCTGGAGGACAGAAGCATGTGGCGAGAATTTTCTTGTGTCTGGGGGATGGGTGTATTTGATGTGTACCCGTTTCAAAGTCAAAAAAAAAAAAAAAAAAAAGTCTCTCACTACTCTTAGGCTGCATATTCTGCACAATGGCTCAGGAAACCAGTGTAAGGAAACTAATTCTGGCCATTAAACATATCCTTTCCCCTCCCACTGCTTATTCAAAGAGTGATCACATGCTCCCTGCTGCAAGTTACACCTTTATAGAATTTAGATATGGAAGAAAACTATTAGATTAGCCGTTCCACCTACTGGTGTGGGATTGTTCCCTGGAGAACCTTATTCATTAGTGCATCACTGCCTAACCTTGTGGGCACACTGTGCCAAGAACATCTTGGTTTTGTTCTGCTTTTTCCTCTTGTCCTTTCCTCCTGGTTCTGAGGGCTGAAGGGGTAGTTTGGTGAGGAGCCTGGTGGAGAAGGTGGGATTCTTGCTTCGTGGTCAGGATGGTGGTTTGGATGCTTGAGTTGTGTATGTACTCCTATGGATGATTAGTCTGTATACTTTTTTAATTACTATCCAAGTGCAGAGGACCAGATGGGGGGTGATCTTATTCAACATAACTCACTGTAAGATCTTTTGGAGCCCAGTGGTCTCCTACAGCAAATTACCTTCATGGCTTGCCCTGATTCTGCAGTGTCCTCAGATGTAGCTTCCATTTTACTTTCTGCTTTCACTCTTCTGCAAGCAGATAGAGCCAAACTTTTAATTGATTCTCTGCCAGGGAAGGCAGCTTGGCATTTTACTGCTTTTCCAGGACAGAAAGTTTTTATTTCAGTTGTTCTTTGGTCTGATCCCATAAAACTCTGAGCTTTCAGGGCAGCTTGGCATGTCTCACAGCAGTGCCTGTATCAGGGCACGGTCAGCTGGGTTGCCTACTGCAAACTTTTCCTCTCAGAGCTTCACTTGTACCTTTTGTCCTGGTAACTTTTCTTAGCAATTTCCCTATCCAGAAACCCTGTGAGGACCTCAGCACCAGTTCCTTCTCTGGGGTCAGCCACTCATTATTTAATGGCCCAATTCAAACACGCTATTGAAGCACCTTCAGTCCATCACTTTAGGACATTCCTACCCTGTGGGAGCTGCCACCTCTCTGGCTTTCTGGGCCCCTGTGGGTATTAACTCTACACCACACTGCAGCTGTGCCTTTCCTCCTTAGGCCACCCACACCTGCACTACCCCCTCCAGGCACAGACCTCTGCAAGGTTTGCAGAGGTGAAACCCAGGTCCAAAGAGCTCTGCACACAATCAGACATCTGCTGACCCCAACAAGGACCATCATGAGACCAGCAGGGCCCAGACCAGGGACAGGGATACACTGCATCCTTAGGAGATGCACTCCTGCTTCTTTGTTGGACGACCTGGTCCTTGGACCTGCGTTTCAGTTGATGGAGACTGGAAAAAAGTGTGGGAAAGACAGGGGAGCAAAGGCTGCCATTCTGCAATTTCAAAGTTCTGGTTTCCACCCTCAGACTGTAATAAATGGCTACTGAGTTACTTGACATGGAGCTAAAGTCTGTAGGGTGAATTTTCAGAGCAACGCACAGGAAATTATATGCACAATTACTGTTGTTAACAGAGCCTGGGCATGTAACTCCCTGCACAGCAGGCTGGAAATCTTCTCCATGCATGTTTAATGGGGTTTGGGTTGCTACATTCCTGGGGCTGTGTCCCTTTTCTAATGCCTACTGTCCTGAATGAAACAAAGGAAGTACTGAATGTAAAAGAGGTTTTATTTTGCTGTTAAAAATAATATTCTCTTGACCTGCAATTTTCCTCTAATGTCAAAGCACTTCTTGCCTCACTCAGTGATCCCTTAACCTTTCTGTTCTCTGAGGGGAAAAAAAATTATTTATTTAATTATTTATCTTCTTCTAAATGTGTTCCACAAAATGTGCTCCTCAGTGTTCATACAAATGATACATATATGTTCATGCAGGCAGCAAAGTTATTCTAGAGATGGATGTTGAAATAAGTGTAGGTCAAAACACAGAAAATATCTAAATCTTAATGTGTAAATGCTCCTGAGTAAATAAAATATTTGCAGATCTTTATAGAAAAATGAATTTTGTGTGCCATTTCACTAATCAGGCATGTATTTCAAATGCCTCCCTACTCAGCAGGTTTTTAGTGTGGTATATAAATTTCAGCACATTGTGAATTCTGAAGGGTCTGTAAATTTGGGGCTGTCTTTTGCTTCCATGCTGTTTATTTAGCTTTATGTGCCATAATTGTTTTCCTTTCCCATGAGAAATGTTATCATCTTCTGCACCTACATCAATTCAAATGAACTTTAATTAACTTCAATAAAAATTAAATTACTCCTCTAAACTAACAGTTTTGCAGCTACAAGGAACTTATATTTATAGTTGTGTCATCTCATTGACTGAAATATTCTTCTTCCATGCTGGGCTCAACTGTCCAGCTTTCTGCAAGGTCTGAGGGCAGGAAGGTGCTGTAAAGAGAAACTAGAAACACCAAAGTAAAAACACATACTAA
>VXAC01001057.1:3727-22912 GCA_013399225.1 Rhipidura dahli
TTACTTCTATATTTATTTTTATATAATACTACATACATATATTTATATTTACATGTTTATATATAGAAATATAAATATATATATTTATATTTATAAATGGCCTTATATCTGTTTAATATCTTTATATCTTTAATGGACAACATCTATATATTATATATAAACTAAAATACATATAAATATAGGTATTATATACAATATTTACACACTATATTTTTTTAATATGCTGTATTATATATACTATTTATATACCATGTAACATATTATATACTACATTAAATATATGACTACATAAATAGCGTTTTATGTCACCATTCAACAAATTCTATCATTTATTCACATTTAAGATGCTTTTTAAATTAATTTTTTATAAATCAATGCTGTATTTTCTGGTCTCAGCAACCCAGCTCAGAGGCCTCAACAAAAATGTGTCCCCAGCTGTTCAGTGACACCAAAACCTCCTGTCTGTGACTCCAGCCCAGGGCAAAGCAGAGCTGGAACCCACAGACACCAGGATTTAACTGGGAGAGAATCCCAGGGATTTCTGCAGAGCTCCCAGCTCCCTCGGTGGGTTCCAGGGGACTGAACTGGGCACCAGCACAATTCCCAAACTGGGAGCTCTGGGTTGGTTTGTGCTGCTGAGCCACAGGCAGAGGTGGGGGGCAAATCCAGCTGTGGGATTTGCAGAATTATTCCAGGAGATTCCAGCAGAGCCAGGAGCCTTCAGCAGCTCAGCCTGAGGGATCTGCACCCCTCAGAGAAACAACCCAGAGCCAAATCCAGCATTCCCAGGGCAGCTTGGAGAAGATGGAAAAGCTTTTCCTCCACCTGAGATACAGGAAAGGAGGTTTACAGCAGCCTCTGGACCATGGGAGTGTGTTTCCATTTTAGAGCCATTTTCTAAAAATAAATAAATGGACAGGGTGAAGCAGCTCAGGCAATTAAATACATTATTATTATTATTATTATTATTATTTTCCTCCTAATAACACCATCAGATGCTGATGCTTTCCTGAGCCCTGCAATGGGACATTGTGGGAGAGCTTTGCCATTAGAAGGATGTTTTAGAGATGCCAAAAGAGCAAGAAATTAGGGTCTAATTCACTAATTAAAGATGAGGTGGCCACAGCTTGTTCTCCAGATAATAACTCTATTTATTTCTAGATAATGTTTTAGTATTTAATTAGATTTTAATTCAGTTGAACCCTTTCAGTAGCTCTTTAAGCCTAACTCTCCTTCCCAGGAAGCACAACCTCAATTTGTTCCAAAACCCATCCACGTGTGTGCACTGAGGGAAGAACAGGGAAAAGAAAGGAGAAATTCCCTTCACTGGATGTGGCTAAAAAAATCTGCTTTTTCATCCAGTAAATCCAGGATTTTGTGCAAGTTCTGAGTCCAACCCACACCTCCAGGGGCAGGTTCGTGCACATGAACTGAGCACAACACAGCAGGAAAAGAGATTTTCACCGAATGCACAAAGGTAAGTCAGCCATGAAAAGGATATGAATGTATCAAAATTTTAATAGCTATTCTTCTAAACAGATTAAAAGGACTTAAAATGTACAAGGCAGGTGTGGCACTAAATCGGAAGAGTGTTTTCCCTCTGTTTAGTACTACAAAGGTCTGCAGAGAAAAAAAGAAAGAGAGAGAGAGAGAGAATTAATGCAGGAAAATCAAAGCAGGAATTGTACCAAATAGACAAACAACTTCCAGGGTAAAAAAAAAAGCATTTTCTACCTTTTTTTTTTTTTTTTTGGTGAATAATTTCCTTTATGAGGCTCCCATTAGGGCTCAACACACCTGAACATCACAGACACCTGGGATAATTCTGGTTATTTCACCAGAGACCTCAGACAGGGCAGAAGCCAAACCTCCCAGCCCAGCCCCACTCTGCTCTTTATTCCATTCCTGTCACTCCTTTCCAAGGGATGAGATCTGAGTGCCTCAGGATGGCACCTGAGGAGCTGTGGATCCCTAAAAAGCTTCAGCAGGGAATTTCTTCAGCTCTCTGCAGCATTTTCTGAGAGCTCTGTCTTTCCCATGCAAGCTCTCTAAAGCAAAGTTACCTTTTTTGTAAACTCCTTGCACCTGGCAAAGTGTTTTGTGGGATTGTTATGGTTTTAAGCAGCAAAATATTTGGGAAGGGACATCTTAGAATTTGGCCAATCCCCTCAAGGGGTGCATGGCCAAAGGACCAATTTAACACACTGTGCCATTTAACACATTTTTGTGAACTAATAAAAACCTCTATAAAACTATAAAACTATAAAAACCTCTGGAGAAATTATTAAATCTCCTCCATTGACCCCTAATCCTGGACTCTGGGTGGTTTTTCCACCCGTCCTCAGTGACAAGGAGCAGACGTGGCATCCACGACCCCCAGCAGCATCCCTACACAATTCCCAAAGAATTCTCTGCCTCCTTCCCAAAGAACCACAACAAATCCCTCTGCTGCTGCCAAGAATTCAGCTGGAAAACAGACAGAGAGAGAGAGAGGCTGAGAGGGAACCAGCAGCAGAATGAGGTGGCAGAGTCCCCCCCAAGCCCAGCAGGGTCACCCACCCACCATCCCCAGCGCCCAGCCACGCTCAGCACAACCTCACTGCTTCTCAGGACAGAGCTCTTGGAGATGTGAGGCTCATTTCTTTATTCAGAACCTGTGGAATGATCTTTGGGAAGGTGGGGCAGGACCCTCCTGCTCCATTTCCCTGCAGGAACACGCGGAGCACCAGCAGCAAACTGGTGGGATCTGCGGGTGCTTCACACCAGCACACCCCAAAGCACCCACCATCCAACTGGGAGGGGGAAAAAACCAATTTGTGTGCACTGAGAAGCCAAAAGCCTTTCCCTGGCACCATTTATGTTGTTTTTATCCCCTGCAGGGTGACTCCAGAGCAGAGCAGGACTCACTCCCATCTCCCAGCCCCGGCTGGCACAGCCCCGAGCTCAGCGAGCCCAACCCAAGGGAATCCAGCAGGGCTCTCTGCCAAAATGGGCTTCCCCAGGAGACTCACTCTTGGGGAATTTGTCATTCCCATCCTCATCAATGAAACAACGTGGCTGAGCTCGTTTGGCTCAATTAGACCATCGAGCAGTAAATTATTTGCAAAGGAAATCAAAATCAGATTGTGGTTCAGCACGGGGTTCGTTAGCAGAGCCACTAATGCATCCCCACCAAAAGCACTTTAAAGACAGCCCTGGGCAGCTCTTAAATGGCAGCATCAAGAATTAATGACCAGATCACCTTGGCATGGAACAACCTAAAAGGCCCAAAGTTCTGCAGAACTGCCATTACAGAGTGCTCAGGGGACACCCAATTCTAGGAATCAGCTCTCCCCCCTTCCCAGACACCACAAACCTTCCAGGACTCGCACCCCCTCCCTTTTTAAATTTTATTTTGCTCTGGAAGACACTCATCCCACCAGGATTCTCACAGGCTCCAGCTGTGTCCCAGCTCAACGTGGATCTCCCAACTCTCCCACACCTTCTGAGCAGCAAGACCTCCACCAGGACCCTGCTGACAGTACCTAAAGCAGTTCCTTTTTTTCTCTCTGTGCCCTGCCCAGATTTCTCCTTTCAGACCACAAAACTTGTTGAATTATTGCTGCCTGTAAAGCCCATCATCCCTGGGCCTTTCAGCACCAGTAAGGTGTCAATAATTCCAGTCTGCTCATCGATTCCAGTTCCCAGATCCACCATTCCCCTGTGGATCCAGTAAAACCCTGAGTAAACCTCCACTTGGCCTCATCAGTAGAAAGAAAAGCCCAAAAGCCAAGAAGTGTTTGGCAATTTAAACCCTCCCTTCGTTTCCCCTTTTGCTGCTGACATATCAAAACTCCACTTCAAAATGGCTGCAAGCTCTTAAAACATTTTCTGGAGCTGGGCCAAGAACATCCTTAAGAGTTTTAAAGATGTGCTGAAGCAAAGCTGGAAACTCAGAGGAAGGTGATACCTGGAAAAAGACACTCTGCAGGCAGTTTAAGAGATGGTTGTGTCTGGCTGGACTTCCCAAAAGTCTCTGTTTGTTGTTAGAGCTGTGAAAAAACTCCATCTGCTTTACTTTCCTAAAGTCATCAGGAGCCACCAAAACCTGGGAAAGAGGTCTCAAGAAAAGAGACCTTTTCTCAAAGAAAGAAGGTCCCAAAAGAGAAATCCTCCAAAGCAATCTGCAAAATGACAGAACCCATGGAGGGGTGCTGAGAATCATCCCAGCTCCAGGGAGATTTCCAACATTCCTGCCTCCTGCAGGTTTTGGAATGGCTGAGGGGGAGTGGGCAGGAGATTTCAGAAAGAAAACAGCTTTAGGAGCAGCCTCAGAACAGATGGAAGCACCATTCCTGCAGCAGGGATGGCCCCAGAGCTGCTGGAAAAGGAATTTACAGGGAATTTGGGCACCCTGTGAGCTGAGGAATTACAGACACAACCCTGGGGAGAAGGGGTTTAGGTGCTGGATGTGCCCCAGGACCCCCCCTCCCAAGCCTGGGCTGAGCCCCCAGCGTGGGCAGCAGGGGAGGGAGGGGGGGTCCTGCCCCTCTGCCCTGCTCAGGTGAGACCCCCACCTGCAGAGCTGCCTCCAGGCTGGAGAAGAGAAGCTTTGGGGGGATCTGATTGTGGCCATGCAGTGCCTGAAGGAGCTGCAGGAAAGGTGGAGAGAGACCATTTACAGGGGTCTGGAGTGCCAGGACAAGCTTTAAACTGCCAGAGGGCAGGCTTGGAGGGGATATTGGGAAGAAATTCATCCCTGGGAGGGTGGTAGATAATTGGAATGGATTTCCCAGAGGATGCCTCTGGATCCCTGGAAGTGTCCAAGGCCAGGCTGGAAGGGGCTTGGAGCAAGCTGGGACAGTGGGAGGTGTCCCTGACCACGGCATCCAGGGACTGGATGGGCTTTAAGGTCCCTTCCAACCCAAACCATTCCATGATTCTACATTATTCAGAATTAAACATCAATGCAAAATGTTTTTCAAGTCTGTTCTCACAAAGTCCCACTTTCCAATACAGAAATGCCACTATTTAATATCTATTTTCCCATTTCCCCCAAAAGGGGACATATTTTCTTCTTTCTTAGTAACTTATTCTTCACCACTGAAAAGCTTGTGGGGGAAAAAAGTATCAGCCATATTCTGCTCTTGCCTGAAGCTCTTATCCATATTTTTTTTAAATTTATCAAATAAAACATTCCAGAAAGATATATTTACAAAGAATAGGTGGTTCAACGTGGAATATTAAAAAACTGATCCTGATTTTTAAGTTTTAATGACCTCACCATCTGCCTGTGCAAGGAAATCCACTCTGCCCCCTGGGCCAGAAGTGATTCTCCACCTTTCCCCCCACCAGGAGTGGGCTGCAGTTATTTAGGGGATGGGAGAAGAAATTCCCAGAGCACAGAAATTCCCTGGATCCAGGGCACAAACACCACCCAGCACACTCTGCCTCCCCTCCAGCACCTGGAGAGGACTGGGGACAATGACTGCCAGGGAATCCAATGTCCTTTCTTCCCCCTTTTTCCTTTCACACTCATTTTTCCTGCTCCTTTGAAGCCAACTGGAGAGATGGAGTGGAATTAAAAAACCACCATTAAACACTCGAGACCTGGAAAAGGCAACGAGACTCCAGAAATGAGAATAAAAAGCTGATTTTTGAGATGGTTCCTCCTCTTTCCCCCCCGTTCTGGTGAATTCCCTGAAATGCCAAGCCATGAATGGTGCTGTGACCTTGCAGGGTCACCATGTCCCCCACCCCAGCCAAGGCTCCCGAGGCACATCCCAGAGCCAGACGTGCCTCCCACAGCTGGTCCCTCACATCCCTGTGATTTTTCCCGGGCCAAGGTGACATTCTGTGCACCCAGAGGGCCCCATTCCAAAGCTGGCATGTGACTTGACAAAGCTGCAAGTCACTCCCTTGGCACAAAAGGCTCCGGGAGAGATCCTCAGGTGGCTCCTGTGGTGGCCATGGGTGACCTCAGGCAGCCCACCCCAGCCTCAGAGCTCATGGACAACCTTCCTTTTCCCACTGAAATCCACCCACCCTGAGTTTTATCCACAGTCCCAGCTCACAGAATACCCAGGGACCTTCTGCTCCCCACCACCCCCTCGTCCTGCAGCAAGGATGGGATTCCCAGCAAGGAATTTTTTTGAGGAAAAACAACCACAACCCGGCCAGCATCGTGTTCAGTGGGAAAGAAAAGGGTGAGGAGCTGTTTATTAGGAGGGATGGGCTGGGACATAAATGGGTCAGAAGGGAAGAGAGGTGCAGAAGATGGAAAACCACTAAAAAAATGGAAATCCTGGTAAAGTTGTAGGAATGGACTGGATGTGGAACTCAGTGCTCTGGGCTGGGTGACAAGGTGGGGATCAGCCACAGGTTGAACTCGATCCTGGAGGTTTTTTCCAACCTCAAGGATTCTGGGATTCTGGAATTCTGTGTCTCCCACTTTGCAAAATGAAACAGAGCAGAGAAAAGAGCAGCAGCTTGGACAAAAACCACTGCTGGGCTACAGACCCAGCACTTGTGACTCCCTGTGGCACAGTTCTGTTTCCAGGTCACGCTGTTTCTCCTCTGAATATCAGTTTACAGGTGCTGGGAGGTTCAGCTGCTCTGTTAAAAATGCAGTTTCAGTTTCCTTAGACAAACCAAGATCACCGTGTCCTCCTGCAGGGAAAAGCAACCAGCTGATTCGTCCCTGTGCAGGCTGCAAAAGCAAAGACCTGTGATGCAAAGCCTTCTGGAGAGAGGTGGGGGGGAGGAAGGAAAAAAAAAAAAAAATCTTGGAAAACTTCCCATGATTCAGGCAGATTCGCAATTCCTGATGATTCAGAGAAAGGCCTTTTTTAATGGCCTTAAAAAAAAAAAAATTCCTCTGTGGAAAGTCACTGACTGGTGGAAGCAGCAAGGAGCTCCTGAGGCATTGCCACACTGAGATGGACCCAGCAGGGAGAGAGGGGCAGAGAATGTTGGTGGGAAGAGCCAGGCTCTGCTCTGGGTTGGGTTTTGCCTCCCTTCTCCAGAACCTTCCCTCTCCATCCCTTTGCAGGCAGGGACCCCGCAAGGAAGGCACGGAGCTTCCCAGAGATGTGACAGATGCCTTCAGAGAGGGGAATGGAGCTGATTTTCTCCTCTAAAAAGGGAAGGGTTATTAATAGCACTGTGTTGGGAGGGAAAGATGGAGAGGGATGAAGCAGGAGGGGGGTAACGGGGTTCCCTCTGCCTCCTGTTTGTGGTGGAAGGCTGAGAATTGTGGAGCTCTGCCCAGAGCTGCTCCAGTGCCCACTGTCCCTTCAGCACTGCTTGGGCTGGAAAAAGCATCAACCAGCCCAATTCTCCCACAGACAGCACCCCTGCAGCCACACAGACACAAAGAGGCTGCAAAACTCTCCCAGCAGCATCGCAGGGACATTGCCTAACACCCCTGGGGTGGCTGCAAGGGGTCAAGAGACCTTGGGAGTTCTCTTGGGAGGGTGAGCAGGCCCTGGCACAGGGAGCCCAGAGAAGCTGGGGCTGCCCCTGGATCCCTGCAAGTGTCCAAAGCCAGGCTGGGGCTGCCCCTGGATCCCTGGAAGTGTCCAAAGCCAGGCTGGGGCTGCCCCTGGATCCCTGGAAGTGTCCAAAGCCAGGCTGGGGCTGCCCCTGGATCCCTGGAAGTGTCCAAAGCCAGGCTGGGGCTGCCCCTGGATCCCTGGAAGTGCCCAAGGCCAGGCTGGAGCTGCCCCTGGGTCCCTGGAAGTGCCCAAGGCCAGGCTGGACAGGGCTTGGAGCAGCCTGGGACAGTGGGAGGTGTCCCTGCCCATGGCAGGGGCAGAACTGGATGACCTTTAAGGTGCCTCCCAACACAAACCATCCCATAATTCCTGCTCTCACCAAAACCAGATTGGTTTAATAAAGAGAAGAGTATTTGTTTAATAAATAAAAACTGTTCCTGAGGATAACTAAGCTGCCTTCTTCCCACAGCAGCTCCTGGCAATGCATCTCCTGCAGGACCCCATCTGCTGGGCACCACGATGCCACACACCAAATTCCACAAATTTCCCCCAAAATTTCCCAGCCCTTTTCTGAGCTGGTAGCTGCACTCAGCACCCCTGACACAAGAAACAACCACTGATCAGTGTAAAAGCAGCAGAGGAGGGTCAGCTACACTCATCATTCCCCAAATTCAGCTGATTTCATGGGAATGATGCCCTGCCAATCCCAGAGTCACTTCTGAGCAGGGCACAAATGTTTTTGTCCCAACAAAAACTCATCAAACTCATCAATGCCACGGCAGGGATTTCACCTGCAGCCAGTTCTTGCACAGCCACCTCCCAGCTCCTGTCCCCCACACAGCTCAGCCTGCAGCTGCCCCAGTGACACAGTGGAACCTCAGTTGAGCTGGAGGCTGTCTCAGCTGTCCCAATCAAATTTATATCAAAGACAGCAATCAAATTAAACAGGAAAGAGCCTCAGTTTCAGCCTTCTAAAAAGATCAGTGGCCGTGCTTCCACCACCAGTGGATCCCTCCCCTTCATCCCCAGCCCAGTCTGCCAACTCACCACTCCATTTCTTCACACACCTCAGCACCCACAAGTGACTCCTGCCACATCACCTTAGTTCCAGACCAATAAATATTAAGATGACAGCGAGTTGATCTCTTTTTTTGTTGTGATTCTGGGTCCCAGTGTTTCACAGCCATCAGCTTCAGGCTGAACTCCATGAAGTGATGAAATACACACTGAAACCCTCACTGTTATCCCTCAATTAAATTTTTTTCTTATTGCCTTGATGGTTAAAATTGGCACATTAGCACAACTTGAATTATTTTTAGTTTCCAGAGCTTGTTCTCCTAACTCCATCCTTAAAGATGGATCACACCATCCCTGTTAAACCTTGCAATCTTTAAGGCCCCTCCCAACACAAACCATTCCATGATTCCATCAATTAGCAGGGTTTCTATTCATTTGAGGCCATAAAAATGAAATAATTCAAAAACCACTTCCACCAAGCACGACAGTAATTTCCAAAAGTTCAATTTCTCTGACATTTGGGTCAGACCCAGCCTCTTGTTTGCATCACCCACAACACAAACGCCGAAAGAAAAACACGCTCACAGAAAAACACGTGAGAAAGCAAACCAACCAAACCAGCCCCATTTTGCCTTCTGCTCAAACCATACCCAAACCTGCAATCTCCCAAGAAAAAGGCGCTTTAAGGACTCCTTCCTCGCAGACTCACTTTCTGGGTCATATAATAAGGGTCAAAGTCCTCCAGTGGCACAGCAACCAGCCCTTTAGGGATGTCCCCGTAGATGAAAGGCAAATTCTTCCCCGCCTCAAGGTCACTGTTTGGTTTTGGTTTGCTGTCTTCGTCATCATCGCGGTGGCTGCTGTCCTGCTTCGAGCGCTGCTTCTTCTTCAGCTCAGCGATGTGTTTCTCGATGTTGGCCAGAGACTCCGGGGTGAAGGGTTTAAAACTCTCGGGGCCGGGCGGTGCGAGCAGCCGCGCTGCCATCTTTTCATCCTGCAGCAGCTTCTTTAGCGATGGGGCAGCCCGGGCAGCTCAGCTCTGGGGGGGCAAGCACAGGGAGGGGGTTAGAGAGGCACAGAGAGAGCTCTGCAGAGCCACAGGTAACATTGATCTTTAAATTCATGGGATGGGGGACAGGGCACTGCAGAGCCACAGGTAACATTGATCTTTAAATTCATGGGATGGGGGACAGGGCACTGCAGAGCCACAGGTAACCCTGTTCTTTACAACTCACAGAATGAGGGACAGACCTGCTGTGAATCCCACAGGGCACTCAGAGCCACAGGTAACCTGTTCTTTAAATTCATGGAGTGAGAGACAGGGCAAAGCACACAGAGCATCACAGAGCCACAGGTAACCCTGATCTTCCAAACCCATGGAATGGGGGACCTGCTGTGAAATACACAGACAGGGCACTGCAGAGCCACAGGTAACCCTGATCTTCAAATTCATGGAATGGGGGACAGGGCAAAGCACACAGGGCATCACAGAGCCACAGGTAAACCTGATCTTTAAGTTCATGGAATGAGGAGCAGACCTGCTGTGAATCCCACAGGGCATCACAGAGCCACAGGTAACCTGTTCTTTAAATTCATGGAATAAGGGACAGGGCAAAACACAGGGCACTCAGAGCCACAGGTAACCCTGCTCTTCAAACCCCCAGAACGAGGGACAGACCTGCTGTGAAACACACAGAGCATCACAGAGCCACAGGTAACCCTGCTCTTCAAAACTCACAGAAGGAGGAGCAGACCTGCTGCTTCATTCCCAAACCAAGCTCCAGGCATGTGCATGCCAAGGTTGGACACGGCTGAACCCACTTGTCACTGGCCAAGGTGTGACTTCAGTGAGTTCCACAAGTCAGGAAGGAGCTTTGTTGGATCTCCCCCAGCCCCACTGGTGGCCACCCCAACTTGGGCCCTCCCAAACACAAACTGCTCTCTAAAAAACATTCTGAAAAGCAACTTCACCCTCGAAGCCACTATTTTCCTGCAAAACCAGTTTGACCAGTCACTGCTTTCAGCCAAACCGAGTTTTAGACAAAATTCCAAGCCAGTTTAAGTTGGACCAGGTGTTCAGCCTGGTCCAGACAGGGTTGGGTACCATCATATTCCTCACTCTGCTGGAGAGGTGTTTAGCAAAGCACTCCCTGCTACACCCAGGAGTAACTCGGGGCTGGGTTTGTGACAGCACCAGCACCAACGTGAGCTGAGCATGCTGAGCATTCCCAAAAAATGCTCCAGGTGTTCCTGCAGCTATGAGAAGTTCCCTTAATGACTTCAGCTCTGGAACAAGTATCCAGGGAGAAATTCCAAAGGCTCTCTTGGTAGGACCAAGCCTCTCCTGCTCCGAAGCACATCACAGCTCTGTGACAGGAGGTTGGATTTCACCCTTTCATTTTACACATATAGAATTATAAAAAGAAATTCCTCCCTGTGAGGGTGGGCAGGCCCTGGCACAGGATGCCCAGAGCAGCTGGGGCTGCCCCTGGATCCCTGGAAGTGTCCCAGGGCAGGGTGGACAGGGCTTGGAGTGACCTGGCACAGGGGAAGGTGTCCCTGTCCATGGCAGGGGGTGGAACTGGACAATCTTTAAGGTCCCTCCCAACACAAACCATTCCATGATTCCATCAATTATCAGGATTTCTATTCATTTGAGGCCATAAAAATGAAATAATTCAAAAACCACTTCCACCAAAAGTTCAATTTCTCTGACATTTGGGTCAGACCCAGGCTCTTGTTTGCATCACCCACAAGATAAATGCCAAAAGGGAGGGGTGCAGGGGGCAAAGGTGCAGGACAAGCTCCCAGAGCCTCCAACCCCTCCATGGAGGGTTTGCCCCATCCCTCCACCGAGCCCCCCTGAGCTCCTGCACCCACTCCCAGGAGGAGCAGAGCTGTGAGGAAGTTTGGATGCCCCGAACGCAGCCGCCCACAAAGGCTCTGCAGCTCCCTGCTCCTCATGCCAGGCTCCCTGCTCCAGAACCAGCAGCAGCAGCAGCCACAAGCTGCATCCCTGAGCTGCTGGTACCTCATCAGGCTGTTCTCACTCCGGGAGGAGGCCAAGGGAGGAGAGGAATGACAGAAACCCTGCACTGATGCAACAGCACTGCAGTGCTGCAGGCTGGAAGAGAACCCAGCCCAGGCACGGTGCTCGGGGAGGGACCCAGACACCAAAAATCCAACAGGAAAGGCATAAAAACCATGAGGAAACGGCACAGAACGAATCCCAAAGCTAAGGGATCTATCCCAAAGCTAAGGGATCTATCCCAAAACTAAAGGATCTATCCCAAAGCTAAGGTCCCTCAAGCAAGGAAGAAGGTAACCAGGAAGGTCAGATCTTTTAAGGCAACACAAACACAGCACCCAAATAAATATTAAAGATCTGGGATCCCTGAAAAGAATGACTTTCAGATTGCTTGGCCATAGGGCTGAATGGTTAAAATTCAGCTGTTTCAGCACGAGGTCAGGCACCCACAGCCTGCCCAGGCCATGAGGACTGTGCTGAATTCACGTGGGAGGAGTTCAGGGAAGCCGGAGCCATCACTGGAACAGAGAACCACAACTCTCTGGAGTGCAGTGGGTTTTAGGAGCAAACACCAAGTAAACATCTTTTATTTTTTGTCCATTTTGTCCATCTCCATCCTGGAGGTGCCAGCCTTCAGCACAGCATTTCCAGGGCTGCAACACCCAGGGCAAAGCATCCTGAGGGATCCCAGGTTATCCCTTGCCACTGCTGTGACACAACCTTTTACACCCTCTGATACACACTTTAATCTGAAGCTGCACCACACCATTTAATTTAATTTAATTTAAGGCCTTAAATGCTGTTTCCAGCTCAGGTTTTATTTGGAGAGCCAAAAAAACCCAGAGTAAAGATCTCCCTCCTTATGTAATTCCAGAGCGCAGCAGGGCTGGGATTCTCTTCCTATAAACCTGACTGGGTATTTCTGGAGTAATAATAGTAAAGACTCAAAAAAGATGGCAAAAAGGGGAGAGAAAAGCCAGTATCTTGGTCACATTATCTCTGAGATATCACCAAATGGCCTGCTGATATTAAGGAAAATTAATTTATTCTATTCTTGCAGCATTTGCATGCATTTAATTACCAAATTTCCCACATACTGTGAAACTATAGAGCAGCATTGGGGATGTGGTCTAATTGAATGGCACAGATAAATATGTAAGGCCTGAATTTAGAAACCAAAGTAGCTCAGGGACACAGCAGAAAAAAGGGAAAAAAAAATGAAGGCATGAAGGAATTTGTGCACAATTACACAACCCACAACTGGAGGCACCGACTCAGCTGACTGGCCATTTAAAGGGAAAAATCAAAACCAAATCCAACAAACCAGCACCATTCCCCAAATCTGGTTCCCAGCTGCCCATGGCAGCAGTTTCTCTGTGTCTGGGCATTTTGGAATGACATCCTGGGCTGTTTCTTGTGTACTATCAACACATAACAGTGACCTGAGGGTCTCACTCCTTGGGATGTTCTCGCCTGTCCTGACTTCATTTGTTTTCCCATTGAACATTTCCCACATTAAGGACAAAAAAAATGGTGTGGCTTAACTTCATCTTCACCAAGGAAGACACTTCCACAGCTGACCTGGCCTGGCAAAGCTTCTGGAAAGTAAAAACCTGGTAAAATGTTATTTTCCAGCCAGGACTGGTCCTGCTGGGATACCAGGAATTGATATGGATACACGCTAGGATTTCTTCTGGCCCTTCCCACATCGTGGTTTTCAACCTCTAACAAGAGGAACGTTCTGAAAACTGTGGCACAGACCCAAGTGAATTAGGGAAGAGGGTGTGTGGGTTATCCATGGAAAATCCCACTGGGAACAACACCACTGAGATCAGCAGGGACAGAGACTCAGCATCCAGGGGAGTTGCAGAAGAGGGGGACTGGGTCAGGGATCCAGGGGTGCCTGCACTGGGAATGACACTGCACTGCCAGGGAGCCAGGAATCGCTCCTGGGAACTTGGATTTGGGTGCACACAATGCCCACGTTGTTCAAATGCCAAAGATTTTCCACCAGAAACTGCTGCACTGAGGTGCCCAGTTGCTAAGACTTAATTATTTTCCCTAAATGTTCCCAGCAGTCCATTTACTGGTACATTATGAAATATTCCAATAAATTATTCAAGCTGATCGTCAAAATAAATTAAAAAACACTTTTGAGGCAATTTCCTTGCTTTAATACATTTCTTCCTTTATTAATTACTGAGATTCAGCTGTTCCCAGTGTGTCTTTGAGAGAAAGAGAGACCTTCTGTGTGAATTTTTACATAACCCACATGGACACACGTGGCCCTTGGTTCCAACCTGATGGGTTGAAGCAGGAAGGAAAACACGGTGTAGATGAACAGCTCCCTGAAATCCTGCTGCAGGAGAGCCTACAAAGCTTTGAGCAAACCCAAAATATCCATCCATGGGGAAATCCACGGCTGGAAGTGGCCTTCAGTCTCCAATCCCCATCTGCAGTGAATCCTGTGTCTACAACAGGCCAATTTTATCAATGAAATGGAAAAATGTGACCAGCAGCAGCCAAGGAGGGACCTTTCCTCCAAGAAAGCTCTCATGGCACGTTCGATGCTCTAAAGTGGAAGGAAAAGGAAATATTCCCATTCCCAAGCTGCACTTATTGCTCAGTGCTGGGTGTTTCCCCACCCTACAAAAAACCTCGTGGAAGTTCCTGGGTTCTTGGCTCAATGTGGAGGTCAAGGGCAGATTTGGGACAGGGAAGTGCTCATGGTCTTGGAATGGCCATGGAGTACCTGAACTTGGATGGACACAGCTCTAAAGGTAAAAAAAAAATGAACAGAAACGCACAGGGGGAAGAGAAAAAGCAACCAACAGCAACAGGAAAGTATCAGAACCACAGAATGGTTGAATGGTTTGGGTTTGAAGGGACCTTAAAGCTGATTCTGGTCCAGCCCCTGCCATGGGCAGGGACACCTTCCACCATCCCAGCTTGCTCCAAGCCTGGCCTGGAAGACTTGGCCACACAGAAACTCATCATTATTTAACAACACTTTAACAAAGACTGACTAAGAACGATTCCTGCAGGGTCCTCACTCCCTCCCAGCAGCCAGTAACACCCCTCAGTAAATTACAAGGATCAGAACTAGTTAATCCCAGTTAATTAATTAATCCCCAGTTCCACTGTCACTACTCAAGGCAGACTCGTGTTTACCTCCAAACTCACACAGAACTTGGAGGTGCACAAACTAAACAACCTGAACTGCTTCAAGTTCCCCCCTTTTACATTCAAACTTCTGCACAAAGAACTGTTCAAAATAGATTTTGTGCAAGAGTTCAGCCACTAACCCAAATTTAATTCCTTGTTCTGCTCATTCAGCCCATCCGTGACCCATAAAACAGGAGTCAGGGAATGGTTATTTTACACCATAATTTTGAGGGAATTAATTTCTTGCTGTGGAGCACTCAGATGGTTTGGGTACAAAAGGAACAGATATGAAAGGGGGGAGAATAAATAACCCCCTTCTAGTGCTCTGTTAAAACAGATCAGTTAAAATTCTTGGAATTTCTGCCACGTGCCAGAACACAACGCAGCTTTCCACAACTTTATTTCCACAACTTTTATTTTCACAGCTTTAAGACCACCTGTACAGTCATTCCTGTCACTTTAACACCACTACCTGGACAGTTCAGCAGGGGTTACACAGTACTCAGCACACATTCCTCCCCAAATCAGCTCTCAGCAGACTTCACTACAAACTCCTCTCACTTTCCTGCCGGGGCACAAGTACGGGAAGCTTGGAATGGGACTTTCAGAGGGTAGCAAGAGCTTTGAATTTTGAGGTGGCTCTGTTGAGAAAGGAGCAAAGTCACAGCTTCGCTACAGCTGCTCCTTCTCCTCAAAATCTCCCAGCTGCTGCAGTGCTCCAGGCAGGAATAACAGTTCCAGCACAAGGCCAAGGGAAGGGAAGGCAGAAGTGGTTCTAACTTTGGAACAGAATTTCAGGACAGAATTACTGAGGCTGGAAAAGCCCTCCAAGTTCATAAAGTCCAACATGTGACCGATCCCCACCTTGTCACCCAGAGCAGAGCACTGAGTGCCATGTCCAGCCATTCTCTGGACACCTCCAGGGAGAGGGACCCCACCAGTCTCTGGACAGCCCCTTCCAAGGCCTGGCCACTGATTCTGTGAAGAAATCCCTCATGAAAAGGAGACAGTTTTGCCTAAGACAGAAGAACATGTGAAGTGTTAAAAGCCAGACTGGAACCTGAGCTAACATCAGGGAGCTTTTGTAATGCTCCTGCAGCAGGAAGCCACTTCTTCCCTACTTGTATTCTCCACCTCTGCACAGAAATGGGATAATGAGGCACAAAGGGCACAGCCCAAGCATTGAATTATTCCTGATCCCCACCAGATTCCAGCCCATGGTCCCACAACAACCAGCTCTCCACCCCACCATCACCAGTGGGAGCCACCACATGGCATTTCCTCTCTGTGGCTCCTGAAATCATTCCCCCTGTGCTTGTTCCCAACTCATTCCGTTGTCTGACTGCTCCTGCTCTGAGATAGCCCATCGCTCTGAACTCAACAATAAATTATTGATCCCAGTGCCTCTGTCGATGTCAATGGAGTCACAGCCTCTCCAGGGGGGGAAGGGGATCGATAGTGAAGGGCAGGAGCCCGCAGAGCCTCGGGGCCAGCACCACCCAGCCATTGAAAAACAGCAACTTCTTCATCGAGATGGAAACCCAGATCAGGTCATTTTAATGAAAAAACCACACTCGGGCAGCCCCACCACCCAGCCATTGAAAAACAGCAACTTCTCCATCGAGATGGAAACCCAGATCAGGTCATTTTAATGAAAAAAACCACACTCAGGCAGCCCCACCACCCAGCCATTGAAAAACAGCAACTTCTCCATCGAGATGGAAACCCAGATCAGGTCATTTTAATGAAAAAACCACACTCAGGCAGCCCCACCACCCAGCCATTGAAAAACAGCAACTTCTTCATCGAGATGGAAACCCAGATCAGGTCATTTTAATGAAAAAAACCACACTCAGGCAGCCCCCCCCCCCAGCCATTGAAAAACAGCAACTTCTCCATCGAGATGGAAACCCAGATCAGGTCATTTTAATGAAAAAAACCACACTCAGGCAGCCCCACCACCCAGCCATTGAAAAACAGCAACTTCTCCATCGAGATGGAAACCCAGATCAGGTCATTTTCAAGACAAAACGACACTCGAGCAGCCCCACCACTGAGCACAGACCCAGCAACAAACAGGAGGGAGATGAGAGGGTGATTTACGTTTTGAAGTTCCCTCATTTCCACTCAGTGCTGACTTTGTTTCTGCTTTATTTAATGGAATGAAGGCACAGCCATGCTCCATTTCCTGAGGCACGTGATCATTCGCCCTCCTGCCTATTGGAAACCTCCTCCCACCAAAAAGCCACAGGATTATTATACTTGTTCCACTGAGCAGTACAGTATCTACACCATGATCTACATCTAAGCCATACATCCAAGCTTATATAACTCATTAAATTATCTGTGATGGGTCCAGGTCCTCCACCCTGGATGAACGACACTGCAGAAGAACCCAAATGTGTTAAAATGATCAAGCAGCCCTTGGGTCATGTTGTTAATTTTATATAAAACACTCGAAAGTGAAGAATGGGGACTTTCTAAACACACAAAGGATGGAAAAGCCGAGCACTGGAGCTCCGGGAGGCTTTAGGAGTGACCCATCAGGGAAAGGTCCCAGCCCAGTGCAGGGGCTTGTCACTCCAAAAGGCACCAACTCCCCACGCCCAGGGCTATTTAGGGATCCCGAACAGCCTCACCAACTTTATGTGACGGCACCTGCCCCTGAAGAACAGATCAGGATGGGTCCGAGGGGACACCAAGGGGCACAGGGGACTCCGGCTGCGGCCCACGGGCCCCTCCAGCCTCGCCCACACCTTCTGCCCCGGGGCACCCGCTGCAGGAACCGAGCCCAGAGCTTCCCGAACCTCCATCACCGACACAGGAAAACAGGACCATTTCCATCCCTCCAAAGCCGGAGAAGACCACCGCTGTCACGCTTTCTGCCTCTAAAGACACCGGCAGGAGGGGGACGGGGAACCCCCAGCCCACCCCTCCGTTCCTCCCAGTTAAATCTTCCCGGTGTGAAAAGAGGACGTCCCGGTCACGGCTGCCGGTGCGGGTGGAATGCTGCAGTGTGTGCCAGGACCGGCTTTCCACGTCCACACACGGCACAGACGGAACCGGAGCCGCGAAACCCGCCCCACCTGCGCGGCCCCTCGGGGGGCTCCCGCCGAGCGCTGCGACACGGCACGGAGGGGACAAGAATGATCCTCCCCACACCTGGGATCACCCTCCAAAATTCAGCTCGGGGCCCCAGGGTCCGGATGCGGCTGCTGCCCCTCGCACACAACTCCCCTTTCCCAGACTTTCCGACTTCACCCCGGATCATCCGCAGCCGCTGCCGTGGAGCATCTCCCGGTGTCCCCACCCCCACATCAGCTGGGCATCGGTTTGCACCAGAACGCAGGGGGAGGGGAGAAAGACACCCAGATTTTTAATAGAAAAACCTCGTGAATGTGCAATTCCCTCCCAGCAGGAAAGGGGGGGAAAAAGAAATTAATATAAACCAAATCTGCCCTCACCATCCCCCCCCCAAAATCTGTGGCGGAAGGAAAGAGGGAAGGAAGAGCCACAACCACGATGCTGACCCAACATCTGGGTCAGCTGGAACACCGAGGCTGCCCCAAGCATCCCCCTGCCCGCCTCCCCCTCCCCCCAAAAAAAACCCCTCTGTCCTCCAAGATCCCCCCCTCCCCGGGCAGGGGAGGCTCTGCATGCCGAGCGCTGGGAGCAGGGGGTGGTGGAGGGATGGAGGAGCGCTGCAGCGAGGGCCGAGGGGGAAAGGGACATCGGGGAGAACTCGGCTTCTCCCTTCCTACAGTGCAAATAGCACGGAGCCGAATTTGGGGCGTGGGAGGAGGGTCCCGTGAGCCCCCCAGGTTGTGGGGTGGAGCGGGGGTGGAGGGGGGATGGAGAGAGGGATGGAGAGAGGGATGGAGGGAGGGATGCAGGAATAGATGGAAGGATGGAAGGATGGGGTCCAAACGGGGCTCCAGGTGGAGGGTGGGCACAGAGGGTTGCCCCTTCCCAGACCCAGCTCGCCGGCTGGGGGGGACGCTGCTCCCGGGCCCGGCACCGTCCCCCACCCCCCATTCCCCGCAGGGCCGGGGGCCTCGGGCTGCAGCGGACGGAGCCTCCCCGGGCTGGGCAGCGGCTGCCGGAGCCCCGCGGCTCGGGATGGGGCGCGGAGGGCAGTGCTGAGCGGGCAGAGAAGCGGCAACCCCCGATCCCTTTCCCCGGGCGCGGGATGGGTGACCGGGCATCCACCGGTGGGGTGGCCGAGAAGGGGGAAAGCTCCGGGACACTCCTCACGCGGCGGATTTGGGGCTGGGGGCTCCCCAAGCCCTCCCCCCCGCACCGCCCCACAACCCGCCTCCGATGTCCCCGGGGCTCTCCGGGCCGCGCTCTGCGGCAGAGCCCCCGGGGGGGATGCGTGAAGGGCTGCGGGGGGTGATGGATGCAGCAGAAGGAGAAGCGAGGGGAGCCGCGGGTGGAGCCCGCGGGGGTCTCGGGGGCTGCGACTCACCGTGTCGGGCGGGCTCAGCGCGGCCCCGGCGC
>VXAC01001089.1:0-18934 GCA_013399225.1 Rhipidura dahli
AAAGACAGAAAGAAAGAAAAAGAAAAGCACTATAACCTAGAGACTCATCATCTCTCTTTCCATACAAAATTTGATTCTGTCAAGGCAGCAGCCAGGTTAGTGAAGATTGGAAAGTGAATTTAAATCAGATAGAAAAATCAGTGTAACAATTTCCCCCCTCCTCCCCCTTATCTGGAGTATGGCACTGACTATTAATGTTTCAGAAATATATTATTTTCCTTTTCATTGATTCACACATCATTTTCTCCCTGTATAATTTGTAACAAAAAGGAAAAAGACTGTAGCTATTTTACTAAGATTCTGTTGTCCAAGTGAGTACCACAGGTACAAAATGTTTCCTTTTTTTCCTCCTGTTATTTCAACGCTACCCAATGACTGAAAACTGAATAGCAAGGACAATCATGAGCTCTTAGGGCCCAATTCATAAAAAAATGCTGCAAGCCATTTATGCACAAATGTTTCTACTTTCATATGGAAACAAGCTACATAAAGAATTCGCCTTTGTGATTCACCAGCCCTCTTTATGTTAACATATTTTTCCTCAGTGGTGTACATGAACAGTGCACAATTCTACAGAGGGGACAAGGACAAAAGCAAAAGGATTTTTAGTATTTCTTTCAGAAAACCTTAACAAGCTCCATGTTTCTCTGTCTTTATTTACCCTTCAGTGAGCTGAGGCAAATCTGATTCTTCTTGCAGGTATATGTAATTTCTGGAAGGTTATATATTCTTTAAATACTGGTGAATTCTAATCAGATATGCTGGCAGATAATCTGTAAAAATATTCTTAAAGACAATGCTTAAAGGAGAATATTTGATTATTTGCAACTTGGCAATGCATTTTTAATCTGATTCCTTCAAGTAGTTTCCTTACCAATCAAGATGTGTTTATTTGTGATGTTGGATGTTTGCCTAAAATGATATTAGATACAGCTAGATCAGTGTATTAGAGTTTTACAACGTCTATCAGAGGCACACAGCCACACTCCCACTGCAGAAATGATATACTTAACAGACAGCAGAAAATCTACACATGATCTTAACTTAAATCCACAGAAACCATGCAACACCAAGTGTGCTTTGTTTTCTGCTTGCTTTTTTCCCCTTATCAAGATGATATAGCTACAGATTACACAGACTATCTCTGGAAAGAAAGGGGTCCAGCAGCACACCTTTTCATCTGGCCAGTTAATGAATTAGACCCTCTTAGGAATCAAAGATATGTGCTATTGTTCAAAATGAAAGTTCATGGAAGTTCACAAATTTCACTGGCTATGGCTCAGTGCTGGCTTGTGTGTCTCTTGTAAGCAGAGAAAATAATGAAGGCAGCGAAAAACATTAGACACACCTGTAGGTAGGATGTGCCTTTAAAGAAGGCTTATTAAAAGTTTTTTGAGCAGAGTACTGATCAAAAGGTGGTACTGGTCAATTCCGTATTTTGTTTCACCAGTCTGTAGAGAGTGTAAACAAAATCATCTCACCAAAGGGAAGCCTGATTACTGCAATTTTATATCCCAGTGGGAAAAACTCACAGAAACCAGAAGTTTGGTTAGGGAGAAGAATCAAAAAGTGGAGCCAGAGTAAATAAAAAATATTTGTAGTACATGTTCATACTTTCAAATTTATAATATGTATTTACACATAAATTCAGGTAGTAGCAAGTCATGGCTCAGGAGATGAGAGCAAGGCAGGCTGGAAGTCAGCAGTGCAAGCTTTCTCAAACTGGAAAAGGTACACAGCTCTTGAAGAGCATTGAGATACAGAGGTAGATTAACTTCATAATCACAGCAAATATATTGTAACACTAATGCCATTGCACTTCTATGTTGCTTATGTCTTTTGAGCTGTCTCATTTAAAATGATAAATAGAGCTGGGAACTTGTCTGGAACCAAGTTTCTCTTCATTCTGAAATGCGTAAAACTCTCAGACTTTGTAGTCTGGATTCCTGTTTAGGGGTTTTTTTTGGTGTGTTTTGTTTGTTTGATTGATTTGTTTTGTTCTGGTTTTTTCTTTGTTTGTTTGGGTTTTTTGCGGGTTTGTATTTATTTTTGTTTTGTTCTTGTGTTTTGTTTTTTGTTTTTGTTTTGTTCTTGTTTTGGTCACAATGAATAATATACTGTTCAACAGACTCCATAGTTTGAACAGGGGAGAAAGTAACCCACCCTCAGTGTGGCCAACAGTTTACTAACTTGGATGATTTACACATATTTATATGTAGAGGCAACAATTTAATGTGTCTGTCCTTTCTTACATCATCTTTCATGCAATGTATTTTTAATCTGAGAATTTGCTTACTTAAGATTCATCCCTTGATAACACCATGCCATCAGCACATGGCTCTCTCTGCTGGAGTACCACACCATGAGTGTGACTGGTTAGTAGCACATGATGGCAATGCAGTCAGTAGACACAGAGAGTAGGGAGAAGACTGGCAAAGTTTGGTACTGGTGTTTTGTTCAGAGTATTTTCATTTTTTATTGTTCTAGAGGCAGTTCATTTGCAAATTGTAGCAGAACATGGGCCGCATTTATGCAGTAACAGTGTAGACACAGAAGTATCCAGATCCATGTTAGCTAGCTCTTATTAAAGTAAGGTAGGCACAAACAATGCAATATTTAGATATTTAGAGTGGCTCCTGTTGTGGTCTGACTTCTGTCTTGTTTGGGAGAGTGCCAGATGCGCTAGGCCAACAGTGAGCTGGGAACCTCTTTAAGAGTCTGGAAATGGATGTTCTCATTACAGCTCTTGGGATGCCCTCAGACACTCTTTAGCATACCAGTAAAGATATGGTCTTAAGATCTAATAGAGAAAATTTCACGAGTTCTACAAAATTTGCTGCTAGAAATTTATCCTTGTTATATGCTACTAACTATCCCGGTTTTATTGGGAAATCCCAGGAAAAGAAGCTGTCCATCCTTAAGCACATGACACAGTTAGGTACAGGTTTTGCTATAGAAGTGATAATTTATTTTTCTTACAGAATTGGTGGCTCCTTTAACTTTTTTTTTTTTTTCCCTATAAAACAAACTGTTGGAATTAACTTTTCAAAATATATTTTCAGAAATTTTTCTATGACTTTATATGAATAGCTCCCAACATTGTAAAATTCAGAGAGCACATTTACACATAGACCACACAAACAAACCTGCTAGAGGCAGAAAACAGCTAGAGAGGAGAGAAATCCATGCTTAAAAACTTGAAAATGTCAAATACTTCCTATTTACACAGGTTATGCTCTGCTAAGAACTAGAATGTTTCCCCTCAAGCCAACTGAAAACACACTTGATTTTAACTTAGTAACACCAAGCCTTGACATGCCAGAATTTTCTCCCCTATACACACACTTATGAACAGAATTCAACAAAACAGATAGGCCCAGCTGATATGTTTTAATTTTTTGTATAGTCATTATTTGTCTCAATTACAATTTTGGGTGCCACAAATAACATAGAAGATGATTTTTCATCTCACAAAATAAGACAAGAAAGTTGAAGAAATAGAAAGGCAATCTTAGCTATTTCTGTTTTGATTTGACATTACACTAATTGTCAAAGTCACCTACTGAATTCAGCCATCCACAGTGATAAGGAAAGTTAATAGATAACAATGGTGTTGTTTGTGTGCTTATGTGCACAAAAAAAAAAAAAGAAGAAGTGTTGTATTTGTCACTCACCATTTGATTTTATTTCCTGTGATTTTTAATATGCTTCCACTTGTCATGGTTTAACCCCAGCTAATAAGCAAAGCCCACGTAGCTGCTCACTCACTCTCATCAGCAGGACTGGAGAGAGAATCAGAAGGGTATACGACAGAAACTCATGAGCTGATATACAGACAGCTTATTAGGGAAAGCAAAAGTTGTGCATGCAAGCAAAGCAAAATGAGGAATTAATTCACTGCTTCCCATGGTTGGGCAGGAGTTCAGCCATCTCCAGGAGAGCAGGGCCCCATCACATGTAACAGTGGCTTGGGAAGACCAACACCATCACTCCAAATGTCCCCCCATTCCCTCTTCTTCCCCCATTTTATACACTGAGCATGATGTCACAGGGTCTGGAACATCCCTGTGGTCAGTTGGGGTCACCTGTGCTGGCTGTGTCTCCTCCCAGGCACCCCCAGCCCCCTCACCAGCATGGCACTATGAGAAGCAGAAGAGGCCTTGGCTCTGTGTGAGCCCTGCTCAGCAATGACGAAAACATCTTTGTATTATTAACCCTGTGTTCAGCAAAGACCCAAAACACAGCCCCACAGCAGCCACTGTAAGAAAATTAACTCTACCCCAGCCAAAATCAGCACACACTTCTATTGTTTTCATGCAGTGTTGTGCCCATGTTTGTGCATGTGATTAGTAACTACACAGTCTCAGTTTTTGTTTTAAACATAGATTTCTTTTTACAAAAAACAATTCTGTGCTTGGTGAGTGATGGTGAAGAATAGTTATATTTCCTTCAAGATTTCTTAAGATCTTGTTGCCCAGCCAAAGAAATGTCTCAGACCTTGACATTCATATTTTAAAGTCTTATCGCAGATGCTTATCAACAGTCATTAGGCAAGAAAAACTCAAAAAAAATTACTGTCTTTATCATTTGTAGGTTAGTTATAACATTGCACCGACACTGAAAAGTCACTTAGAGATATGCAAGCTTCAAAACCACTTTTAGTCTCCTCATTATACCTACTTAAAATGAAGAAGGGATGCTAATGACCTTTTTTCTGTGGAAAAGGGAAACACACACTTCTTCCTGACTCCAGCTCTGCCACAAGGCATTCACATTACTCAAAAGTGCAACACAACTCATAGAAATAGAGCTTTTTGAAAAATATTCATCAGAATTTCTTCTCGCGCGTACCTGGTGTAAATCCTGCCTCATTTTATCTCAAGGGAATAATATAGTACAAAGTTCTTGTGTCTATCACCAGCAGTACTGTAAAGTTCTGACTCATGAAAAATAAAAAATGAAAAATCAAACTTAGTATGTCTGTTTAAGTTATGAAGTAACACAACCCTTTAATTTGCTTTTCTCTTGTGCTTAAGAAAATGCTGCAGATCAAACAGCAAAAAGGTTGGGCCTGAAAGCCCAACACAGGCAGAAAGTCAGGGACCACATGGAGAAGTTCTCTTGAGCACTGCATGTCCAGCACAACATTGTCCTCTTACTTTGTGCTCCAAGTCCCATATGCTGAAGACATGGGGCACAAAGCTAACATGGAAAGAGTTGTGTTGCACAAGCTGGGGCATAAGGTAGGAGAGGAGCCAGGATACTGCACTGCACATCCCAGAAAAATATCCATAACTGTTAGGAAGTGTAAAATGTGAGCAAAACTGCATGTGTTGTTCTGGGGAGGTATCTATATTGTGCTAGGAAACAGTTGCCTCTTCAATCACATAGTGATCAAGAATCAGAATCACAGAAATAGAAATTAATCCTTTCATCTACCAGATGCATCAGTAATAATTATACAAGATACATTGTAAGATTTTACATCATCTTTGAGTGTTGTTCAGTGTAACCTGAGAACCCAGATTTAAGAGTTTTTTGTTCCTTACAGAAACATGGAGTGGAGTGCAGAGACATTGCTGCTGCTGGGTTTCCTCCCCAAATGAAGTACATGATGTTAGCCTCTTGCCAGAGAGCTGGAAAGAATGCCTCACTGTTAGAAACTTCCTTTCATTTCAAATATTCATTAAATAATAGGAATTTCATAAAAAAATAGAGACTTTCTTTTGCTACCAGCAAATAAAGAGAGTGATCATCCCTCTAGTGCTCCCAAAATACTTGGCCATGGGTGAAGAGTGAGAAAGACAGTTACAAGTTCTACACAAGCTTTTACCCTCAGGAAAGCAGGTAACTGGCCAGGTACTTCCTGGCCAGGTATTTTCTTCAGTGTTGCAGCCTAATGAAACTGTACCTTGATGTGGACTTTTCACAAAATAACATATTTTCTGTTATCATCCCAAATTTGTTATGAATGTTCACCTGTTTTCTGAGTCATATTAGAAGATAAATACTGACTAAACTACCAAGTTAGGCCTAATGCAGTCTTTTTAAATTCAAAATTTGAGCTCAATTAGCAAACAAAACATTTAACTTGTCTTCATTAACATTTCCTTCATCTCCCAAACACATATCCAAGTTTAGGCATGTGGCATCCAGAATTTATCACAGTACTTATAGTGGGAATTTTGTAATTTTTTGCATCAAGGTGTTATGAAAAACAGTTAAGCAGCAATTTCCTTCAAAGTAAAACAATTATGGGCACCTCCCAATGCACTGGGTACATGGAGGGGAAGGAAAAGGGAAAGACTTCCAGGAGAGGAATTGAGACCATAGGAAAAAGCACATAGGGAAGAGCATCTTTCATAACAGCAAAGTCAAAGTCAAGCTGTGGAAGTGAAAAGTGAGAAGATAGATGATCTTTTATATATTAGTGCATACAGATATAGATAAATATATAAATATAGTCAAGTATATTATAGATAAATATATATAGCTAAATATATAAAATATATATTGCTACTTTAGATATACATTTATTCATATTCCTTTACAATGCAGAATAAAACTCAAAGTTGTTGAAGTGTGAGTATGAAGAAGGCAAGGACCTGTCTCTCAGTGGCGGTGAGAGTAAGGAGCTTTTTGCATTTCAGCCCTAGCTCCTTATATTAACCTGCTTGTTTAATGTACATGTCTATTTGGCTGCTTCAGAAAACATCTTGTTTAGTGTGATCTCTAATAAAAATTGCATCCAGGCAGGAGGACTGCTTGATGTGTAAACAAATGGCTAGTTCATCAGGTCCCATTGCATGGGTTATGAGGTTCTGCCCTTCCTGGAGGCCAGGCTCAGTGTAGTGCTTCAGGTTTATTCTAGCATCTATCCACTTCAATACCTTTAATGGCCTGGAGGAGGAGTGAAAATATGCCATCAGGAAATCTGTGAATAACCCTGAACTTGTGGGCACAGTCAATACACTTAAAGGTAGGAATACCACTCAGAAGGTTTTCAAGGTTTCGGAAAGATCTGGTCTGAAATTCTTGTTGAAAGCATCTGTGTTTATGTTGTTTCCATTTGTCTCTTCTACAAAAGCAAATTGAAATGCCTCAACATTAAAACTATTGTTGAACGCCTGGTTATTACTTATTTTTAATGGAATACATTTTTTGTTGTTCTGATTTTTAAAAAGAAAAACAATATCTACCTGAGTCAATCTTAAAAATAATAAAAATTTGCTTTGAAATTATCATCTTTTTCTACAAATAAAAAAGCTCCCCTGAATGGTTTTCTTGTTTCTTACCTTGAATAAAGCCTTTTAATATAATGAAAGGACTTCAAATATTTCTGTTCATATTCAGTTCTTCCCTTTATTTCATTCAGATAAGATTTATCTAGCAGTATGCTCAAAAAGAAAGCCCAGGTTACCTGGCTCATGGGTGACTGCAGGTGGTATCTCATTATATTAATTTTTTAAAAAGCCTGGCAATATTTTTTTTTTTCACACATAGAAACATCCTTCCATTAGGAGTGATCATGACACTTATTTACACACCTTACATTAAATATGAATGAAATCGCTGTTACGTGTGTGCTTTCTATTTAAAGAAGGGAAATTTGCTGTTAGGAAGTGCCAGAAAACTGGCCTTTGGTAGAAGAATGATGAATCAAATGAGAAACTGAAATTCATACATTTTCAGTAGATATCCTTTTATTTCTGAAAAAAGAAATGAAATCCATAGGAATTCATTCCCATATCCTTTTTCTTCTGATGTAGAACGAAATGTGGCTGAACAACCACCAAAAATAAAGAACCGTGTTAAACTGAACATTTAGCCAACGCATTTATAGAAATGTGGTTTGTCATGAATGTTTCAATTTTTTTATATTTTTAATGGTATTCTGTATATTATATGTATGTGCATGTATATATATATACACACATGTACTTATGCAGTCTAGGATTCAAAAAATAATAATTTAACAAAATAATTTAACAAAACTTAAACAAGATACGGCAGCAAATTGTCAGCAAACTGGAAAAATAGACAGGGATAGATGGGGATTACATTTTTCACTAGTATTTGTGTATCAAACAATTAACTTTACTGCACTTTTTACAGTGAGAAAAGCTACCTAGCAGTTATGACAAAAATGGAAACTGTATTAATTTTGTCTATCTGAATTGCAGGGTTTTTTTCCCATTTGCTGGTACCCATATGAAATTATGGAAATTTCCTTGTCAAATTACTGAAGCAGGTTCTTCTCTATCTGATGGGTAAAACAGATTATCTGGCTTTTGTCTGCATTACTGTTTGTAATCCACTGACAACCTTAAGATACTTGAAAGCAAGAACTATCTTTCACAGAAGACATGAAGATATAAAGAGACTTCTGCATGTGACCCAAAATGTCTTTGAGAATTGTCATGGCATGCCACAAGAAAGTCAACCCATTGGTCTAAGAAGGTTTGAAAAGTTATTCTGCACATCTGTAGCCTAACTCTTTACTCTTTTTATCTAGTGCTCAAGCAGGGATAGTGGATTTTTCTCCCATCCAGTGGAAAATACATCCAGAATCACCCAGCAGTCTTTATAAATAATTACATGAGAACAGACTTCCCCCCTAATAACAATTACTGAGGTGGCAAGAGGTTAATAACAAATGTGGTTTGTGTATTTCCATCAATACACATGATGGAACTCATAATGAAGAAATCTATATCTGTTTTCATCCTGTTTTTCAAATTGCAGAATAAATAAGAGACCACATTTTTGTTATTTACAGGGGAAGACTTTTCTATATATAAGATAATTTTAATTGATATATTCATAATTAAAATGCCAATTAACCTTGATTTTGCCTCCTTTATTATTATTTAAACTAAATACATAATAACTTTGATGCAGATGAAGAACTGTAAAAAATTTAATGAGGTAAATTGCTTATGGAGTTCTACTTCAATTAGTTCAGTAATTTCCTGTTAGTTCTAATTACATAACTAAATTATTTACATTTAGCAAATATATTTAGTATTAACTTTTATTTCATGAGAATTAACTCAATATTCAATGACCTTATTAGTGTACACTTGTGATTTAATTTATGTTTAGTAAACAGTTATTTTGATTCTCATTTTTCCACATAAGGTGCACTAGTTGTGTGTTTTACCCATGAAAGATGCATTTTCAGCAATTCAATTCAAACATATGGAATATGCTATACAATTAATTATCAAAGTAACTAAAAATTTGTATTTACATTTCTCTTGCACAAGACATCTATAAAACTAACATCACGACTTTCTTTTCTACCATGAGTGTTTTTTCTCTTCAGCTGCTTTCACACTGGGTTCAATTAAAATCATTCAGCATTCTGAAAGGAAAAGATGGGATACCCAGAGCAGTGCATCCAGCAGTTTCCTTTGTTACAATAATCCTCTTGAAATTCATCATTACTTAAATGAATATTCTATCACCATACCCATCATTGCCGTCCCTCATTTTTATCTGTTCAGTAAAACTGAAATGCCATTATACTCCACCTAGGTTAAAATGCATGAAAACACAAAAACCACATGAAAAAAATGTCTTCTGCAGGAGGAGCAACAGTATGACTTCAACCATTGTATTCGGCTCGTTTTGTTTGGGTGTCAGCATATGTTCATCATTAATTTACTATGATATGGCACTAATTCATGCATCCTATTTTTTTTAAATCCTACTAAATGAAATTAAAATATAAAAATTTAATTTAAAATGGAGTTGAAGGAATTATCATGATTTATCATTAAGGAAGTACAATTTCATTAATCCTCAGGAGAATTATAAATGGTGTCACAGGTGCTCAAATGGCAGACCAATCACCTCTTCCCTCCACCACTGAAAACCAGACCCTTTTTCACTCTTCAATGATGTTGTCATGTCCACTTTCAAAAATGGTTTCCAGTGGGATATTCAGCAAACTTTGGTACAGATAGAGATTACAGAAAATTGACTCAGATACTGCTATATTCTTCATGATGAATGGTGAATATACTCTCTCAGTATAGAATTCCACCATGCCACAGGACACCTCCCCAAAATCTCCTACAACCTTAGTCTTACCACATTTTGTGCATATTGAAAAAAAATCCTCAAACATTGTCCCATCCTTTTAGAGCATCCAACCAAAAACAAAGTGTGATTTACGGTATCAAAAAAAAATTGACATCTCTAAGAATTACAGAGTGGACACTGAATCTTTGTTTATCAGCAAGGATAGGTCGAACAAACTTATCAGCCTGATGTCTGTCTGTCATATCCTAATCAAAGCTGAAAATGAGGGAGAGCATAGCTAGCACCCAGAAAGCAAGTTATTGTTACCACTAGAGGCTTTACCTGAAAATGCTAAAATACTGGAAGATGGTTGTTATCTGAAAGATATTCACCATCCTGATTTTTTCTCTATCTCCTTAAAAATAATAGGCAGCTTAGCACTTGTAAGAGATTGCAGTCTTCCCATGAGAGGCACTCAATATTTTCTTAGTGACCTTGACTTGCCATGAGGGCTGCAGTAGAAAGCACAGATACCATGCAAGAGAATTTGAGGAATACATCTGCCACTAATCATCCTGGGGAGAGGGGGATTAATGGAGGGGATTGTTTCTTGCCAGACTGAGAACACACAGGAATTAAATAAGTGTAGTTCCTAAAAACCAGACAAGCATAGGGCATTCAGAAATCACTTTGGTATCAGATGTGTCCTGGCATGCATCATCTGCCATCTATACCAGAAAGAATGTGATAAACTCTTTTATTTACATCTGAAAATCCTTTCTAGAAGTCTATCCATTAATTGTCCTAATTTCTACATATTCCTATAAGTGAACAACAGCAGGCAATACCTAAAAAATATGGAAAGGGAAACAATAATTCACAGGAGTTAAAGCAATCCAAGGAATGTCTTTCTATAGTTTAAATAATTAACTAAATACTGAACATTACATTTAGTGTGATATTGAATAACTAGTACTAATCATGAAATTTGTTCCTCCTCAGAAAATGCTATTTTCTAGATGTTTAAAATGAGTAACTGAAATATGCTTGTGTAACCCAATTGGTGAATTTATTAGCAATAATTTTAGAAAGCAAACAGTACATAAATTCCTTGTCTTGACTAAAATGACTAATATAAATTATTGTTTCTAATTAAGTACTGTTTTTCTACACCATGTCAAAGAATTTTAGAGACTCAAAAATCATGATGCTCCAGTTTTGCTTCTCAAGCATCTGCAATATAGCTGTATTACAACAAAAACTGTGTACAGGCCACAGGACCCTGCTGTCTTGTATTTTTAGTCAATAGATCAGGATTATTTTTTAAAATTATTGTTTTCCTGCACTTCATGATAGTAGAAGTCAGAATCTGCATTTGAATCACACACACTGAATGTTTAGATAATTATCTCACACAGCCATTTAGTTTCTTAAAAATCAAAAGAGAATTCCAAACAAAGAAGAAAGCTGGTGGGGTCTCCTATAAATTTTCTTTTATTTTTCAATAAGGAGCAGTATTACACTGTACTGAAAATTAAAAGAGCTGGTTTGCCCTAAAAGCATCTTATATTAGTATGAGTTGAAATTTCGTAAGTTTCAAAGGAAAATCAACTTCTATACTAAAGAAATGGGACAGTGGTTTAAACTAAAATGACCATTGCAATGTGAGTCATTTCACAACATTTCTACCTCTGTGATATAGATAACTAGAGCTGCTCAATCCAAAATATTAATTGGCATGAATTTATTTTATGGATAATAAACAATCCATTGCATATGTCTGTGTGCAAGCTGCAGATACCAGTATGTTTTCTAGCTCTTAACAGTAGCTTAATTGAATAATTTTTGTGAACCTTATTCGTATAAGTAAACAGATATCTTCTTGTTGAATAGGATACCATTCTTTTTAAAAAATTTACTAATCATTCCAAAAAACATTTAATTTAAAGCATATAGAAGACAAGAGATCATTATTCAGGATATTGCCAGCACCTCAAAATATTTCAGGAATCATTGACCTTTCTTCTTTGTTGAACGCAGTTAACTTTTAATATGAATCCCTTTCTAGAAGATGAAATGCTGATAGATTTCTAGTAAGGAGAAAAATTACCTAGAATAATCAAATGCTAGGATAATATTACTCTATCATTAGAAATTGTGTCTTCGGCTGTTCAGAAACTAAGTTCTTGGTTTTTTTCCTAAATTAAAGAAATAAAACTGACAATTTTTCTTTTTTTTTTTTCATATCAGGTTGATATTTATTTGTAGACTTGCAAACAAGTACAGTATATTTGAACTTAACTTTTGATCTAACTCTTCCTATACAACTTGTATTTAACATCTTTGATCTCTGAGTTAGTGATCTAATCCGCTGTGTAACTCAGCTTTTATTGATCTGTTCTCATGCTGAGCAAATCAAGTCTCACTTTTATGGCAGAGATTGAAAAAGATAGTAAAACTGCCTCTGAGACAGCAGTTTAAATCTGTGCAATAACAGTGGAGGCAAGAGATAAGGCTTTTATTACTCTGCCAAACTTCACATGAACTCAAAGTGTCATTAAATTGGTATGTGTCATTTGCCACATATATTTATTTTACTAGATAAGTTGGTAACCACCCATTTAGATGCAGTGCAGCACCACAATTTCTTCGCCACATCTTCTTTGCCACAGAATTTATCTCTGGTACTCAAAATACATTTGAAATATCTTTCTTCAGGTACTTTGCATACTTTTCAGATTTTCTGTTCTCATGCAGTTTTCAAAAAGAATTTTTGATCCTCTTTTACTTGAATGAATTCCAAAAGCAATTTTCAGTAGTTATACAAGTGGGACCATTTTTAATATGCTAGTCTGTCATGATGAAAGAAGATTAATTCTCATATACCCAGAGCTTTTCAATCATGCTCCATAATGTGTGAGTTCTGTAATGCCTAGTGTTATTACATTACTAAGCATGGAGGAAAATAAAAGCAGTGAAAGTGCTGTATCTCAGCTTGATGTTATTGAGCGTAGTTTTACTTTAGAGGGTTTCCTATTGTAGAATTTTTCCCATTGTTCCTTAAAAAGAAAGACCTGATGAGCACACTGAAAGTAAACGACATGTGCAATAGGTGACACTTTTCACTCCCATACACAGAGCAGGGGTGAAGCAGAAAATGCTTGAAAATAGGTTACCTGAATTTTTTTAAAGTTTAATGTCCTGGAGTTTGTCCAAGATTGATGACAACTGTACCTTGCATGTCTATCAGTCACTCTGTTCTGGTGAACAATCTATCTTCCTATCTGAAAGTCAAGCCTTTTATGATGTTGGATCTACAGAATGCTGAATATCCTTATATAAGTCATACAGAAAAGTTACTCATTGTCTCTCAGTTCTATTGTATGCATGCATAGGCACTACACCAGTGCAATGTGAGGAGGGAATGCAGAGCCGAATAAGTTATAATTTTATAATACTTGGGGAAAGGGAAGAGTCACAAGAGTCTCCACAGTTGATTGTAGTGAGGTCATGTGAATGAAATGTATGTTCTTGTAAAGGCATATCCACCTCAGTCAGATCCATCTGCCCACTATCATTTGTTAGTAGTTTCTTTTCTCTGAGACAGCTGAAGGACTAGGATTTGTAAATGAGAATATGAACAATGAAAGAGTATGACTCAGGTCTAGAATAAACTATTCAAATCTCAATTGTACATTGGAAACTTTATGAACACAATTTTATTTCCTTGTAATTAAATATCAAGCATAGAAATAATTTCTAAGGCAACATATTGATTATGTGTCTCTTTTCAATTTAGAGTTAAAAGGTGTGGGGACACCATTCAAACAGTGCTTTCTCTTCCTTCTCATGACTAAAATCAAATATATGGTCAACATTCCTTAGGTTGTTACACGGGAAAAACTAAGAATGATAAATACCATTACTCCTGATGTACTGCCTCAAAATATTAAGTTTTAGAACACTGGTTGCTGTCTGAGATACAAAGAGGTCCTGCCTTTAGTAAATGCATTTAACATTTTTATATGAGAGCCATAATGTGGATAGGACACAGTTTTGGTGAGAGTATATTGGAGGGGTTTTAATCTCCTTTCCTTCTTCTCATTATTATTTATCACTAAGACAAGTATTCCACAGTCTTGCAACCTGGTCTCATCAGGACAGAGTTATCCCAGTCAAACGAAGTCCATAATTGGCCCTGAGGATGAGAGCTTCCCAGCCTTTTGAGGCACAGAGCTGGAGGCATAAGGCTGTGCAAGCCATCTGTTTAGGATTTTGACTCGCTTTTTAAGTGTGTGAAATTACGCACAGAAGATATTAAAAGGAAACGAAATTAGTAAAGTTCAATGCTCACCATTGATAACACCACTTAACTGACTCCACAGCAGTTTGGTCACAGCAGCACTAACCAAAATACCAAATGATAAGGAAAGCCAGTAGGATAATTATCCCAGAATACTGACAGCCAATGGAGTTACCAGAGATTAAGATTTTTAAACAAAATTAGGAATTTATAAAATGATTTTTCTAGTATCAAATCCTTCTAGCAAAGGATTATAAAATACAGAATGAAGGCTCTGGACCAACAAAGGTGACCAAGTCCTCAAATCAAGTTGTGCATTCGCTCTGTCAGGAAAGCAGCCTGACAAATGGGTATCAATCATTTTGATTTCTCAGCAAATAAGTTTGAAGAGCTCCTGATGGCATCAACCTTTCGGCTGCCAAATTACACATTGCTTTGCTAAATTCAATAGCAGACTCCCTCACACTGCTTTTTCAAAAGAAAGGAACTATTTTGCAATTTTATTCTTTTAGCTTGAATACCAGAAAACGTTAAATGGGAAATTTTAGGTATTGGAGAAGTTTTGATTGATTGTTTTACTTTTTAATTAGACTTGAAGATGAATCAAAGCTTGAATAAAAGCATTTTTTGTAAGATTACATAGAAGAGCATGGGATCAAGTCAATTGTTTTTAGGATGGCAAGGATGAGCTGATCTCCACCATTATTAAAACACTTTGTATTATGCATGATGAAAAGGATGTCTCCCAGATGGCACACCTGAGAATTTCTACATGAAGAAAATTCTGCACTTCAACAGTGTAAAACCCCTGCAAATAAAATTTAGGAAACCTCGCAGTGAAATGAGACTTGCCAATCAAAATTAGGGGGACTCAACCATCTCTCTGCTGCAGGTGTGAGAATAATAAGACAGAAGCCTTCAGCAGTGCTGAGCCACATGAGACTGACACAGGGTATCTTTGACATTGCTGATTCCCAGTCTGGGGGTCATGACCCCGTGGTGGATAGTGAGGCTATTTTCTGGGGAGTGCAAAAGTTTCTTTCAGAAACTGAGCGTTTATTTAAATCTGTTTATAGACTATTTGACTGCAAAGATAAGCTGCAGGAACAATTACCCTGACTAATGGGTATAGGAAAACACACTATGGCTAGATCCTGAGACAAGATGGAAGAAATGACCTCTCTCTCTCCAGCAGAGAAAAGCTGTGAAAAGTTCCCTTTCAGCAAAAGCAAATATTCCATGTAAGCAGGGATTCCCTTCAAAGTGGGAAAGCCTCTCTCAGTCCAGTGCTCACCTGCCAGTGTATAAAAAGCTGGCAGTGTCCAGGCAGGCCAGCATGCCTCTTTATACACAAGCTAACCTGTGCTGTCTTATGGCAAAACATTTCATAATTCAACATTTCACCTCTTTAAAGGGAGGCAATGCCATCTGACAGTGAGGGTGCTGCATCACATTGCCATGTGACACCGGCTCTGCACAGCAACCACATCTTGCTTTTCTTACTTCCTCCCTCCAGCCCCCCCACCTCTTTTAAGTTTTATTTCCTATGTGGAAAGATAAAGTGTCTGAGATGGACAGATTCTCAGAATTTAAGTAGTACTGAAAGTAACAGGATCTACATCCCTGGGGACTCCTAAGAACTATGTTAGTATTACAAACAAATATTCATCAACTCCTTGACTTCTAGAAATCCTGTCAGCTCTCTGAGAGTTTCTGATGAACAAAAACTTAAAGCGTGATGGGATAACATTAGATGACATATGCATAGCCTGCTGTATTTTACTGTGTTATACTTGAAATCTAAGAATTCAAAGTTTCCAAGATTGAATTTAAAAGTAATTAATTTTGATTAACATTGAAAATTTTCTTCATTTTTATGTCAATTAAAATATAAAGAATATAAATAATTCACTACAGAATTTGTCTTGTAATTGTTGTATTTCCTTATTGCCCATAGGATAATAAAACTCATTTTAAAGGAAAACACTGTCTTTATTTATGTTTAAAACACTAAATTTCAAAACAATGTCATTTTAATAATTTCTAAAAATAGATTTCTGCATCACCTGAAAATTGTCAAAAACTTCAGAAATGTTACTTTAATGTCTTGATATTCATTTAAGTATTCCTTGGAAATCTAAATGAATAGACTTTGGTGATCTCAGTTTGGTTCCTAGTAAATGTCCACTTCACAAAACCACTACACTTAATTTCACATGATTGATAGTCTCTGCTTAACTGAGACCTCGGGCTGAGCCAGCCTGGGGACTTTATTACCTCCCATTCTAGTAAGGGTGGTCCAGCCAGGTCAAAGTCGAGGTCAATAGTAGGACAGAAAAGGCACTAATTTTGCTTTGAAACAGACTACTCTTCATGAAACAAAGAACTTCACTTTCCAGAACTGTTTCAGGACTAGAGATAACCTGTCTAGGAATGAAAATGCCTCCAATAAACATTATCTTCTTCACATTCTGCTTTTAATCATCCTAAGTGTAATATTTGAAAAATTCTTCCCGCATTAAATAGTCACTAATTTGGTTTGGAAGACATATTTTGTATTTATTTCTAAATGTTGTTACTTGATATGAGCCACTGAGTATGCTTTTGTACCTTTCTTTTCTATTTCTTTTTTTTTAAAGGAACACATTTAACATTTGTTTAAATTTTATTTAGAGTTACTGGAGGTTTTATCAACTTACTTGAAAAATCATCTTTCTGCAAAAAGTTTATGAAGGCTTAGAGTATTTAAGATAGGTGCTCATACTCTTAAAATATATTTTTATTTAATGCTTCCCTGTTTGATATTGTGCCTATGATCAATTCTGCAAGTAATACAAAAGTCTGTTAGCAACTGGTTTAAATCCAAAGTAGCACTAAAAGTAAGATTGGCACACCCTGAGAAAGCCAGAAGGAGGGTAATTTGATGTGTTTGGTTTGATTGTGTATTTTGTTTTCTGTTGCAAAACATTTCTTTTCCATTAGAGACAAATAATAGGATGCAATGACATTGCAGACAAAAAATCACAACTGGACTAAAACAGGTTACTCAACTCCCAGTCAAAAAATGAATGTAAAATCATCCATAAATCCATAAGAAGCATTGTTTGCACTTAAATTGTACTAAAAATAGGTTGATGACAGCTAATAAGCTTTCAGATTTTTCTTTTCTCCTTGTAGGGAAGTCCACACTTAAATTTAGGAATACCTACCTGTACCCCTGGGATTTTGATGTTCTCTCATTTTGAGAATATGTTTAACAAATACGTGTCTATCCTTTTTTTTTTTTTTTTCAGTGAATGTATTTCACTGGATTTTTTTTAAGGGAAACATTAGCTTTCTTTATTGTTTGAAGTGAAAAACATGTGTGACAGTGTACTGAACTAATATGCTTCTGTATTTGAAGTTTCTGCTTTAAAAAAAACTGTGGGGAGGCTGCTCAAGGAAAGAACAGAAAAGTGATGCTTTTCTCTTTTTATTGCACTTTGATAATAGACATTCAGGTGCAGTGCTTTGATTGATGAGAAGATGCCACACAGAAAAAATTAAATTTCAAGTCTGATCATTTAAATTCTGGGAGAAATTAGGATTTTCGATTTGGCACATTGTAAGTAAAAAAGGCATCTGAAAATATTAGAATACAATCTCATTTAAGCATTCTCAAGTGGAAGAGACCTTTGTATCTGGGGCTTTGTTGTTCCTCAATTCTGACGTATTTTAGGGTACTCATTTACTTTTTTAAAGAACAAACTTCACTATTGAAATTTTAAGTTAAAGATTCACAGTTCCCTTTTTTCCCCAGTTTGTTCTGGAAAAATTATGAACTTATGGGTGATTCAGCTAGCAGGGAAGCAATGTAGTTCAGTTTTAAGACATTAAATGTATCCTGATCTGTCCCTGGATTTTGTCCCTAAACTACAAGAATTTAGGCTTTAAACTGAAGGAGATCATGTAAATTGTTTCTATTAAGGAAATTATACTGCTGCTCTTACCTTTTCTCTTTTTTTCTACTTATCTCCTCATCAATAACTAGTTTCCTGATCATTACTGTAAAGTCTAAGTTAGCTAAAAATGAAATAAGTATATTAATATAAGTGGACTGACATATTTTTGAACTTGAAGGAAAGCACATTTCAGATGAGGTGTCATAAAAAGAATATGGATACTCAATATGTAAAAGCAAGCATCTTTTGGTTGGATTTCTCTGCTACTCTTTCAAAATCTCTCTGCTACCAAAAGTCCTACAAAGGGGTTACAATTGCACTGTTGATAAAAGTCCAAGAAGACAATATAGAATGATTTCACTTTGTAAAAGCAAGGCTTGAGCAGAAGACTTCTGGAAACAATACATGATCTGCAACGAATTGGAACAATATGGAAAAGGAAAAATATCTAAGTCTAAGAAGTAAACATTAGTTGACATTCATAGTGCAGACCAAAAGCTCCCATAAACCATCTCCTACAAAAAGGATGGAGAAAGCTCAGATTGGAAACTTCATTGATATTCTGCAATTCCACTTTTTAAAATAATTTTAAGTACAGAAAAGAGACTGAGAACTGTATGAATTAGATACAGGGATTTTAAATATATATATATGCATATAA
>VXAC01001090.1:0-37979 GCA_013399225.1 Rhipidura dahli
CTCTTTCTTTTTCTTTTTCTGTTTCTGTTTCTGTTTCTTTTTCTTTTTCTTTTTCTTTTTCTTTTTCTTTTTCTTTTTCTTTTTCTTTTTCTTTTTCTTTTTCCAAAATACCACTACATGTATTTCCTTCTGTCAGAGAGTTTATGGTCTTAGCATACAAGAAGAAATGCTAAGTGGATATTAGTATCAGGAAAAAAGTGACAGACTGGCTTACCCAAATGGAATACAAAGCTGTGCATCTTCAATATACATAGGATTATTACAATTCATATCTGTATTTCTGAGGCTTGAACAGGGTCTCTGTCCTTTCTGAGATGAAAGGTAGAAGAGTGAGAATAGAATATAATAAAGTTTAAGCAAACTTGCTAGGTTAAACCAGTAATTTTCTTGTAATTGCAGGATTATTCTTTCTTCTTTCTATTTTTGTGCTTTAAATTAAGAAATTGTTTATAATGGACTGGAGAAAGAGGTATGGAGAAACAATTTTTTTTTTTGACTTTTAGTCACACCACTGACTCATAGATTTTTTTTTAAATCTTTTGTGTTGTGGAATATTAAAACAGATGTCTGTTTCTTCAGATTAATTGAAACCTTCAACATGAGGATATGTTTGAACGCAGCAATACCACGGCTTTTGCTGACTGCCTGGTATGCACATGGAAAAGAACTCTTTCAAAAGTAAAATATTTTTAGAGAAATTCTGCATTTTGAATGTAAGGTAGCAAGGCATGTCACTGCTAAAATACTGCACATCTTGTTACCAATATATTTCAGTTCCAGCATCACGGAGAGTGTAACAGACAAGCTATCACCTTTGCTACTGAGGAGTGTCAGGTAATACCTATGATAAGGGTATTAGGGAGGAGCTGAATGAATAAGCTGAATAGACTATCTCTAGGCTTATCCCTTAAATGTAAATTATGACAACTGACAGGTTTCTTGTGATCCCAGTGAACTATCATAGCTGCTGGGAGATAATAAGATACTGTCCCCTACTTCTCACAGCATAATAAGCAGTATTTCATAATTTGCCATAGTCCACGGGCAACAGTTTTGGAAAGGTATACTGGTTGCAATAGAGTATTTTGGTGCACATTTGGCTTTGATTTTCTTCTTTTTACTCTTCTTTGGCTCTTGAGGCTAGCTTGTAATTTACAGTCTTTGAGACAGGGATCACTTGGTCTGGAAGTTACTCTTTTTTCTGTATTGTTTCAGCTAGATTTGTTGAGATTGGTATCTATGTCTGCTGGAGGGCTCCTATGAAGGAGTGGTACAGTGCTAAATTGAAGCCTACAGCCAAATAGCAGTGACAAAAGACACCAGATAATCTGTCTCTACATTCTTTTTTAAAAAAAAAATCAATGGAAAAATAAATACATCTGACAAGAAATTAAGATTTGTTCTCAGCTTCCACACAAATTTGTCCTTGTTCCCTGCTTAGTGTCACCTCTTTGCACTGCTCTCTGAAAAAAACTGTAAGAGTCTGCATACTGGTTATTTATCAATAAATACATTGATATAATCTCTATCTGTAAACTGTAGGATGGATAGAAACTGGCTGTTACACAAATATTTATCAATAATTTAATAGGCTCTTTTCAACGCCTTGAATGATTGCATTTAATTCTCTGGGGGCAAATTACTTTATTTATTTTAAAAGCCATTTCAGCTGGAGAAACAAGATTAACGGTTCACCAATCTATGGTAATAATTGAGAACTCTCAAATACCACAAATTGTTATGGGATCTAATTAAGCTACCATTACCCTACAGAAATCTACTAAGGAGTGTCATGGTTTGACCCTGGCTGGACATCATGTGCCCACTAATCCACTCTATCACTCCCCTTCTAAATTCCACAGGGGAGAGAAAATATAAGGGAAAGCTCAGTGCTTGAGATAAGGACAAGGAAAGATCACTCAGCAATTATTGTCATGGGCGAAACGAACTTGGGGAAATGAATTTAGTTTACTATTAAGCAAATCACAGCAGAGCAATAAAGAGTAAAATCAAATCTTAAAATACCTTCCACCCATCCTTCCCTTCTTCCTGGGTTCAACTTCACTCCTGACTTCTCTACCCTTATCCCCCAGATGGCACATGGGTATAGGAAATGGAGGTTGTGGCTAATTCATTATGTGCTGTCTCATCCATTCCTTCTTCCTCATACTCTTCCCGTGCTCCAGCATGAGGTCCCTCCTGTGGGAGACATTTCTACCTGACCTTCTCTTATGAGGGTCCTTCCCACTGGTTGCAGTTCTTCACAAAGTGATCCGGTGTGGGTCCCTCACCAGGTCACAGATCCTGACAGTAAACTTGCTGCAGTGTGAGATCCTCTTTCTCCACCAGGCCACAGATTCTGTCAGGAATCTTCTTCATCATGGACTTCCCATGGCCTCCTTCATTCATCCACCTGATCCAACATGGGCTCCAACTCCAGGGGCTGCAGTTGGATGTCTGCTCCACCATTAGCCTCCATGGGACAGCCTACCTCACCACAGTCTTCACCACATGCTGTCTTCTGTGTTTGGCAGTTCTGTAAATGTTTTTTGTAGTTGTAGCAGCTTCCTAATAAAGTCAAGCCATAAAATCGTTCCTCAAATACCCATGTTATCTTAGAAGCTCCAGCTATTTTGCAGATGTAAAATGAATGAAAGACAAATTAAAGTCTAGTATTGCCCTTGGTTTGCAAAAAAAAAAAAGTGAAAACTAGTCTCGTACCCATCTATTTAACTTATTGCAAATTCAGTTGTAAAAGGAATTTGGAAGTGTTCATGCTTATGCCATATGGTCAGAATAGAAAAGTCTCACTAAAGTGTTTTGAAACACTAAGAGAAAACAAATTAGATATTTTCCACCATTTGGAAGAAAGACTGGAAAGATAGCTTGGAAATATTTAAATAAAGAAAAGAAAATTTTAATTAGAGTGAATTCAACACAACATCATGTCAGGGCTCTTTCATCTTGAGTAATTTGCCTGAATTTGAATTACTTGGCTGTTCTTCCTGGCTCCAACCCCGCTTCTCTTCTTTGCATTCAAGTTGTATAATACCTGAAGTAGAAGCTAAACACCTCTGTGCTTCCATGCTAAGCATAAGCCAGATGAGAAACCCTTAAATTAACCTTAAGAAAACAGTACATAGATTAATACTACTGAAAATTAGTTTAACATGTAGAATTAGTGGAAGAAGGCAAACTACTTTCACCATATATAGCATGGTTGGTAGAAATTTAAATTTCTAGGAGATTCTTCAGTTCAAGAAAGCATTGAAAATACTAAAAGTGAGTTGCTTGTGCGTATTATGTTCAACATATTTGCAAAAGCACTCCCGTAATTTCTACCAAGCTAAAGATCTTTTAAGCATTAATACCTTTCCCAGCCTTGCAGCAAGGGAAAAAAATGCAAACCAAAGAATCGTAGTATAATCCAAGGTGTCCCAAACTGCCTTTCAGACATAACAGCCAAGTGTTGAGCATCCCTTAGAGCTACAGTTCAGCTCTGTGAAATAAACATTCATAAAAATAATGACTTTTTTTTACTGTCTTGAATTAAAATCTCTGGAAGCCAGAATGTATATTTGCCAAAAAAATGTAAATAATAATCTAACAGTGTTGTAAAAGATTTTTTTCTGTTTCAAACTTTCATTTTAAATATAATTACTCCTCTTTTATAGTTTAATTGAACTTTTCTTATTCCCTACATATCCCCAAATGAGAGTTTCTCATTTGTTGCCATTGAATTGTTGAATTGGTAATAGCTCTTAGAGCATCACTGACTTGAGACCTTATGCTTTATGTGAAAAAAACAATACACTTTACTTCCAGAAGTATAGTCATTGCTAAATTGATAAAATAGAATATATGGTGCTGAAAACATTTCAGAGTAATATGAATACTGGTTCATATTCATGGTAACGAAATACCCATGTGATGACCTGATGGAACATAATAGATTGTAATAATAAGGATGAATAACTGCATTCTTTAGAGGTCATGTTGTTTTAAAATAAGCTATGTACATGTTAGTGCTACATAATAAGAATTCTAAAACAGTTTTCTCTTTGGAAGGAATGCAGCAATGCTCTGAAAATATTCCCAAATACATAACAATGCACTTGAATAATGCACCTTGGAGATGGTGCTCAACTACTAGTCAGTGAATATGCTGAGATGAATGCCTTTTTATAAGCTACCTGTGAATGAATTATCATTCTTTTATCTGGGTCCACATATTTTATAATTCTAGAGAAAATATAAACAAACACCCTATAAAGAATTGAGAATTGAAAATAACTCTGGTGCTTATATTTGCAATTTGACCTTTTAACTGCCTGAAGAGTTTTGAGCGTGTCATGACAGCTTTTCTTCCTCTCAGAACCTAATTCAGATGTCTGATATCACAGCTATGTATTGTTAAAGTTATGCTTATCTAAAGGCACTTGTTGCATCTCCTTGATCTTCAGAGTGATTTAAACAGATACTAGAAAATTATTAACAAGTTTGAGCATACATGAATTTATCAAGTAGGATCAACAAAAGAAATACTTGGACCTGTTGGAACAAGTCCAGAGAAAGGCCATTAAGTTGATCCTAGAGCTGCAGCACCTCTCCTATAAAGGCAGGCTGAAAGTGTTGGGTTGTTCAGAAAAAGAGAAGGCTTCAAAGTGGTATTAGTTCACATTTAGCCTTTTAGAAGACAGAAAAATATTAAAGGTTTCTCCAAAATTTTGTATAAGAACTGAAAGTCTTAAAAAGCCCTTTAAAATTTACAGCATGCTGAGGAGGGTTGGAGATGGGGAAGAGGCATATTTCTGAAACACTATTAAAACTTCTTGTACAATTTTCAATTATGTTTTAATATCTACCATGTGAAAAAACTTGGTTTCATTGCTTCCATCAGCTTGAATTTATAATACAGGAAGATTGACATTCAAAAAGAACACAAGATATCTTATTACAGACTAATTATGGTTTAAACAGGTTTAAACGCATTTAGCTCTATTTTGATCACACAGTGCTTTATTATCTCATGTGAATAGTGTTCTTTTGTAGAAACCATTTTGCCATCACATCACTCTTAACTGCATTCTCTTAATATAGAAATCAGTCTGTTTCCTATTCACCTGGGAATCATTACCAGCAAACTGGTAGCTGCTTCAGAAGAATAAGCACTCTCCTAATGAATTGTTGAGCTGTAAACAAGTGAAGAAATTTCCCAATTTGCCTTTTTTAAACGTATTTTCAACTTTCTCTGATTTTTTTTTCATTTTCTCAATAGATCATTCATTTTTGCTAAAGGACCTCACATAACTGTCAGTGATGTTTCTATGCTTAAACAGCAGATGTTTGTCATATATTTGTTTCCTCCTGAAGAAGGTCCTCTATCATAGAATCATTAAGTGGTTTGGGTAGAAAGGGACTTTAAACATTGTCTCGTTTCAATACCCCTGCTATTGGCAGGGACTCCTTCCACTAGACCTGGTTGCTCAAAGCTCCATCTAACATGTCCTTGAACATTTATATGGATGGGGCATCCACAGCTCCTCTGGGCTACTTGTTCCAGTGCTTCACCATCCTCAAAGAAAAGAATTTCTTCCTGTTTTCTAATGTAAATCTACCCTCTTTCTGTTTGAAGCCATTCCCCTTTGTCCTATCACTATATGCCTTCTTACAAAGTTTCTCTCCAGCTTTCTTGTAGTCTCTCTTCAGTTACTGGAAGGTGCTATAAGGTCTCACCAGAACTTTCTCTCCTCCAGGCTGCACAACCCTAACTCTCTCAGTGTGTCTTCAAAGGAGAGGTGCTCCAGTCTGCTTGTCATTTTTGTCACGCTCCTCTGGACTCAGTCCAACAAGTCAATGTACCTCCTATGTTGGGGACCCCAGAGCTGGATGCAGCACTCCTGGTTGGAGATGGGGTCTCAGAAGCACAGAGCAGAGGAGCAGAATCCCCTCCCTTGCCCTGCTTTGGATGCAGCCCAGTATGCAGTTGGCTGTCTGGGCTGGAAATGCATGTGGTTAGGTCATATTGAGCTTCTCATGCAACATCCCCAAGTCCTTCTCCTCAGGGCTGCTCTCCACCCACTTTCTGCCCAGCCTGGATTTGTGTTTGGGATTGTCCTGACCTATGTCCATGGCCTTACACTTGGCCTTGCTGACCTTTGAGGTTTTCAAAGGCCCACCTCTCAAGCCTGTCAAGGTTCCTTGCACCATGTCGATTGCACCTCACAGCTTGGTGTCATCAGCAAATTTACTGAGAGTGTGCTCAATCCCACTGCTCATGTCACTGACAAAGATGTTAAACGGTGCTGATCCCAATATCAATGCCCAAGGAATGCCACTCATTGTTAATGTCTACTTGGATATCAAGTCATTGACTGAAAATCTTTGAGGGTGACCATCCAGCCAATTCATTATCTACCATGTGTTTCATCTGTCAAATCCATTTCTCTTCAGTTTAGGGACAAGGACGTCAAGCATCAAATGTTTTGCACGAGACCAGATACATTAAGTCTATTTGTCTTTTTTCATCCACCAATGCTCCGATCCCATCATAGAAAGTCACCATATTTGTCAGGCATGATTTTTCCATGTTGAAGTCATGCTCACTATCCCCAATCACTTCCATGTGCCTTTGTTTTCTGCTGTAATATGCAGAAAGCAGTGGAAAACCTTCCAAAATGCCCATTAACTAGCTCTCTATCTGAATTTTTTTTGGACTGGGGACACTGCAGAACTTGCAGAACTTGTCAATACAGTAGAACTGCAGATGTTATTTCAAGACTTTGGAAATTTAGAGTTCTGTCACCAGAAAGCCATTTCCTTTGGTATTTTCAATTAATAGTGAGTGAACTAATTAAGTTTTTGGACATTCTATGCTTGCTACAAATCTGCTCTGATTTAGTAGCACTGACATGAAAGCTAATTTTCAACTTCATATCACAGAGGAAGAGTTATGTTTGCAACATATTTAATGGGGAAACAGTGGCAGTATAGTTTATCACAGCAGTATTACAGATATTTTTTTCCACTTTGGGTCTGACAGAATGTTGTTCTTAATCATGGCCTTATCAAAGTGAATAAGGAAGGATTTCTCATATATTTCAACAAAATTGCATTTGGTCACTTTTTCTGTCCTTCCTGTGCTGCTGTATGTAGGAGAGATTTCATCCCAGCTATATCAAAAGTGAGAATTTTTTAGCTGTCCTGATATGCTGAAACTGTGAAGTTTGCAGTCAAAACAATTTACATCACATTTTGAAACTGCTTTAAAATATTTTTTCAATACAAATGAATTTTATTTAAGGCAATTTGTTTTAACTGTCATGGAAGATGGATAAGATTTTCTCTTTCCAGGCTTTGATATGACATGCTAAACATTCTAGCTTTTATTTTCTTTCTTCTGTGTTAATTAGGTAATTGTATCATTCACTGAAAAACATTCTTGTGCAAATTATGATACTTTTCATGTTCTTCTGGTGACGAAATAGCCGTAATTTCATTCTAATATCAGGTATTTTCATGTACTTTATGAGCACTTTCCTCATTTACTTGACTAAAATCTGTAACTATACACTTTTTAACTCGAGTCTATAGTTTGCTGAACTAACTGAGTCACTCTCATTGCATGGCTTCTCCATGTCATCAGCATGCCATGGTTATAGATCTGTCAATATCTGCTGCCTCTCTTGTTTTCTAAATGCAACTGTATGAACGATTCTCAGCTGGGAAAGACAATAGAGACATTTCAACACAATAAAGTAGAGGTAGATGGGAAAATGGTACAGTACATACTATAAAGCTGGAGTAAATTTGGGTAGCATTTTTAGTATAAGTAAAGAGCAGTAGTATATGTGATCTAAGAAAAGCTGTATTGGTACTTGATAAAATTTATTCACCAAAGTACACACCAGTATATTAACAGAACTAGGGACAAAACTTCAGGCAGAAGGTTGAAATAAAAAATTTATCCCACCCAGCCTTCATTTTCTGCTGTAATATGCACAAAGCAATCAGTGATCAATCTTCCAAAATGCCCACTAAGGAAGCAACAACCAATCAATAGTTAAGAAGCAGCTGGATGAAACCCACAGTATATATGGGATGAAGAATTACATTTCAGTCAGAATAACGTTCAGAGCAGCTTCTTGGGAATGAAATGCTGCCTAACTGCAGCATACCATGAGTATAGCTTCTGTTTCTTCTCTTGATACTCCTCACCCAAACAGGTTTCCCTAGATCTGTTGAGTTTCTGCTGGAATGTCATTAAATTGCAGTAATTTCCAAACCTGGCAACACTGCTTTATCTTTCATGCCCAGCTTGCTACTGGGTTACTCCTGTATTCCACTGTCCTCAGATTTAAAGTTCAATTTCTGTCAAATAAAGCATAATTTATATAGTTACTTAGAAGTGCTTCTATACTTTTCATTTCAAAGCTTTTTTTCCTTAAGCTTCCTGGAATCTGTAGATATTTCTTTACTTTTGTTCATCTCTGAATATATGCTACATATTCCGTGGCTTCTGTTTACATTCAATGCCATGTACTGAAGCTGTACTCAGCATAAATTAATATACTTATATTCCTAATAAACATCAAGTTTATGAATTTATGCCATGGAATGGAGAATTAACAAATTGGTATTTTTCTTTGAATGGCCAAGGTGCTGTTTCAGAGTTTTCACAAATGGGAATAAGTAGTCTTAAGAAAATTGTCAATGAGTGATGAAAAAGGAAAACAAACGAGCAGACAACTGGAAACAAATACCACCACCACCACCAAAAAAAAACTACCTGCAGGTATAGGATTTTTCCTTCTCTTTCAAAGTTCCCATTTCTCTGAAAAAAATATAGGAACTCTGCTGAAATTCAATCACAGTAACTCTTCTTGAAGTAATATAATATTAAATCTGAAGATTTTTGTAATATTACCACCACTCTGAAGATGAACTATGTTTTCTTTGAAGATCTAGCTTTTGGACTCCTTTAAGTACATGTAAGTATTAGCTTTTCTGAAGAAAAATACAACTTAAAAATCTTTTTTCTAGAAGACAGAGGCACGACCCAAAGTCTTTGATGCAATAGCAACCTTATGTTCCAGAGTTTCTCTAATAGAGAAAGTTTCTACTAAAAGAGCAAATGGTCAGACAGAAAACCTTTATGACTGCACATTGATTAAATCTGAATTAATGGATTTTTAAAAAAAATATGGATCAAAACTTCATCCAGGGGTGGAATGTGGTGCCTGATAGTGAAAAGCAATAAGCAGGATTAATGTTTTGATTTGTCAAAGAATTTCTGACAGCAATCCAACACTAGCTATTCTAACAACCCTGGTTTTGTGATACTCTGGCACTGAATGAAAACCTCAGATACTTTCCTAGGGATATTTGCAGGGTTAGTATGTAGCAAGGATAATTAACTCAGTTTGTTAGAAGCACTCTCATTAGTCAGGCAGAAGATGAATGGAGTCTGAAGAATGTTATATTTATTCAGGTAACAAATAAGTCGAAGCAATGAATGCACTACATAGAGACATTCTTCTGAAACATATTTTAGTCTGCCTCTGTTTATCTGTAGAGACTTATTTAATTAGCTTGTGGATTCAGCTTTCTTTTGATGTGTTTAGTGACAGTCTTTGTATCCTCTCCCTCTTTAGAGATCAGTAGGTTATTGCTTCTTGTTTAACAATCAGTCTTTTGTGAATCCTAAGAAGACTCTGAAGGATCTTCCTGTAGCATGAAAAAATAATAAAAGCTTTAAATATGTTGTATATTAAAAAAGCCATACCAGTTCTAAAAACAAAGCTCAAAATTAAAGTAATTAGGTGTTCTTTGATGACTTCCCTCTAGCTTTAGTATGCTTTTGTACACACAACATTAGGGTTTTTTTCCCTGGAATAATCCATGAAGATACCATATATTCTAACAGGATCCTCATTTTACTACTTATTGAGAATTGCAGTAAGACATACATCTTTAGTTTTGGCCAATCACTCTGCCTGTAGTGGATAAAACATCACTGTCATTTTACTGTTCCAAAGGTTATTACCACGCCCAAATAAAGCAATTGTCCTGGATGTATTAAAAGCAGTATATTTTAGTCTGTCAGAAATTAACAGTAGATGTGGAAAAATAATACCCATTTAATAGCTGATGAGGGAAGATAGGCATGAGCAAAGGGTAGGGGGCAGAGGTTCTATAAGCCAGTATACAGAGCAAGTTCATCTTCATCACCTGCATTGCCAATGCACATGGAGTAAAGTAAGGAGATGCATGGAAGAAAGAACATATATAACAAGGTCCTATTCCACATCATCACTTTGAGAAATAACAGATGCATGAAACTTGTCACATTCCCTTGTAGAGCAAGCTATAATTATTTTAGTGTTCCTAGACAACCTTATATTTTAGCAACATGGTCCAGTTGTAAGCATCTTTGTTAACACTGCCACTTATGACACTGATACTAAACCTCAGAAGGACTTTAAAGTTAGATGTGGTAATAATTGCCTGCTGAGGCCACGGAGAAGTGTTTTTGTCAGAGCTGGTTCCCATAATTTAGAATTTAGGGGTGGCATTAAAAATGTTCATATTCACATAGAAGCTTCCATTAGGGAAACCTAGACCTTTTCCATGAAATAGACTGGTCTTTGGAAATAACACAGAATTTTATCAATGTTACTAGCTTGACATTGGATCAAATACAGGCATACAAACTACATTCCATGGATCATTTTGCCATATGAGAAGGTTTGGTACCTAAGAATCTTGGTGAGAAACTGTGTGGTGTGGGCTTTTATTCCAGGTGGTATTAGATCTCGAAGTAGAATCACATTTTGTGATCTGCTGCTCTGCACTGAAATTGCCTTCTGGCTACTGTGAAACCCAAGAGCATCAGAATTTGAAAGAAACTTCACTGTAATACAACATTTAGATAACAGTATATTCCTCAGTAGCTATAGGCATTTTAAGAGTGAATTGTAGTCACAATAGAAGCAGTAGTTGTTTAAAAAAAAATCTCCCAAATATTTTTAGTAACAGAATGTCTCGCTTCTGTTGAAGCTGGTAATACATTTGAAGTCTGTCTGTTCCCATGTGTAAAATCATTTTGTTTGCTTGTATATCTCTTTTCATATGGGTATCATTCAGGGGAGCAGAACTTATTACCTATATGTCAGTCATATATCTATAAATGAGTCCGGGGAAGAAAAAAAAGAAACCAACACCAAAACCAAGATCTCTTTTACCAGTGGGCAATAGATTGGGAAAATAAGTTTTTCCTTGTTTGATTGTTTAATCTGTGATTCTGCTTTTCATAAGACCTTTCCGAGGCATAGAATTCTTATTTTCTTATAGTTTCATGGAGAACGTCGATGCTTGATCAGGTCATTCAAGTATCGGGAGGAAAGACATGTTCTAATGATCAGAGTGAACTATACATGTGTAACAGATTATTCTTTTCTTTATAGAATCTTTTTAACCTTAGTTTTGCTTTGTTTCTGGGTTTTGTGTTTTCTGATTATTTTTTTCTTTATTTTTGTGATGGGGTCAAAAGGAAAAGAAGAAATGCAGGTTGGGGAGGCATTTAAATGCCATGGTGAAAACTGGGGAAAAGGAAATGCTTTTTTTATGCTTTTTTTTTGGTTTTGTTCTATCTTTGCTTACATTGATTTTGTTTTTCTGAAACACTAGAGGTAAGGAAGTAAATTCTTCTTAGAAAACGTGTCAGACAAGGCTAAAACACCAATTTATTTCACGAAGTTGTATGCTGGTTTTGTCTGAAATAGGTTTGTTTCCTTCAGAGTGGCTAGTATTGGGCTATGTTTTGGACTTGTGCTGGGAACAGTGTTGATAATTCAGGGATGTTTTAGATACTGCATAACAGTGCTTGCACAACAGCAAGTCCTTTGTTCTTTTCCATACTGCCACACTGATGAGGAGGCTGGGGGTGCATGGAAAAATGGGAGGAGACATCTAGAGTACTGTATGTAGTTCTTGGCTCCAACATTTCAGGTGGATGTACAGGTTTTTGGCTGTGTCTGAAAGAGGGCAACAAAGCTGGTGAAAGGGCTGGAAGGAATGGCCTGTGAGGAGCAGCTGAAGACTTTGGATTCATGCAGTTTGGAGAAAAGGAGGCTGAGACCTTACTGCTCTCTACATCTTACTGAGGATGGGACATGGAGATGGATGTGCTGATCTGTAGCAGTGCCAGCATCTGAGGGGCAAAGGGAGGGTTTTACCTCCAGCTCCCAAGGCTTGCCCTGGGTCAGCTGATGAGTGTTCATCAGACTGGAGGTCTCAAGTTCCCAAGATTCCATGTTTGTCTCTGCTCCTCCCCTGCTGGCTCTGCTCTGACCAGGTGACTGTTCCCTCACCATCTCATTGGCAGATGTCCCGGACCGAGGTCCTGAGGGGCCCGGATGGGAGAGATCCTATGTCATTCGCCATATCCCCCTCATGGTTAGCACCTAGTTCTCCTCCTGTGAGGAAATAAAGTTATTTGTTTTAAACAGCAATGCCCTATCCATCTGATAACCTGGTAGCAGCCGCCACCATGGCTCCTGGAACAGAGCATAACCCTCTGGGACCCGGCTCAGCATTCCCCGAGTTGGGCTGGCCAGGACCCCAGGGGAGCTACTGAGGACCCCCATTGGTGGCCCCAGGGAAACTGACAAAGACACTGATCCCTTCTGCCTCATATCCAGTTGACAGCATGTATGGAAATGGTTCAAAGGTGCACCAGGCAAGATTTGACTGAACCTTAGAAAGCGTTTTTTTACTAAGAGAGTAGTCAAACACTGGAGAGGTGGTCAATGCCCCAAGCCTGCCAGTGTTGAACAGGCATTTGGATAAACTCCTTTATAACATGCTTTAGCTTTTGGTCAGGCCTGAAATGGTCAGGTAATTGGACTAAATTATCATTTTAGGTCCCTTTCAAATGAGATGTTCTATTCTATTCTATTCTATTCTATTCTATTCTATTCTATTCTATTCTATTCTATTCTATTCTATTCTATTCTATTCTATTCTATTCCACTCCAAGTTATTCTCTTCTGCAGGACTGGAAACAAGCATCACTTCTATATTTTATGAACTTTTCTCAAAATTTTGGGGTAGAAAAAATAGTAGAATTTCAGTCATAAATATTTACTTTTCACCTTAGTACAGTTCTCTGCATTAATGTGACTTGTTAAAAAAGTTGAATGCAAAGTCTGTCCTAAGAGACAACATTAAAATCTTTCTTGGTTTGGAACTGGAGGGGGCTTGTACTAGATGGCATCCAGGGGAAAATCCAGTGTAGCTAGGAATGAAAACCTATTGACCTCAAAACCAAACTGAATAGATAATGGTCAGTTCTGAGAATAAAATCCTTTCAAAGAAATATACAGCAGTTGAAATAAAAATTGTTCTGCAAAGCCATATACCAGTGATGAAAAGACAGAATATAATTTTTTCTTTCTTCATAGGAGATAAAAAAGGATGACTCAAGCCCTCATAAAATGGCACAAGAATCCATTTTTTACTGGTCATGGAAACTATTTATAGCTAAATCCCTTCTTTATTTCCCATGGGTATGAACCAAAAAGTTACACAGGAGAAAAAGTTAGGTATCTATTGAAATTAGCTACTGTGAAGTCAAAGTAGCTCCTCTGATTTTTCAAACAAATAGGAGTATTATATTTTCAATTCTTTCTTTTGTTCCAGACATAGTCTTATCCCATTTTCACTGCTGTAACCTTTGAGTGGTTTTACACAGTGCATTAAATGGTAAGACAAAAGATTTTCCATACATGGTTTGATCTTTCATTATTTTATGACATGTGTTTGTTTCATATGCTCCACTGATGTCAAGTGATGATATCCTAGTCAAATTTTTAAGTATTCTATTTTCCAAGACTCCACAGAAATATAATAGTTTTGAAGGTTATTTCATATGATTATTTTGTATGAGAATCTGATTTCCTTTCTATCTCCCTAAAAAAAATAATTTAAGAAAGATGCCTTTACTTTAATACTATTGTGTAAAATGTTTTAGATATTAGCCACAAAAAAAAAAAAAAAAAAAAAGGGCTTGTCCTTTTGGTTTTCAGTGGTGGGTTTTTTTGTTCGGTTGGTTTATTTTGTTGGTTTTTTTGGCAGCATGTTACAGTCACACAGTTACAAAGTCATAAATTTTTCTGATGTTTCTTTTTTTTTTGTTATACAAGCATATCATTTCTGAGCACAGAAACATAATTATAAATCAACATTAGAATGCAGAAAAATAGCATTCTGAAGGTATGTTGAATATAGTAGTCCAAATAAAACATTAAAACAAACTCCATGGAATTAGATGAATCTGAGAAATCTGCATCCTGTCAAGGCTGTTAGCCTTCTCTGAGTGCACCAGCCCAGGCCTATATGAAGTCCCCACCTCTATCCTGCATGCCGAGTATGCTATCATCTCTCCAAAGAAACTTGCAAAATCCTTCTTCCCCTTCAGGGGAGGTTTGTGTCCAGATGAGTGCCTGTGAGTGTTTGAGGCATTCTTCTTTTTGAATCATCCCCTTCATCCACAGTACGCTAATGACTGTGTGAATCAGACTGGACAGTCTGGGATGCTCTTCATGGTGCATTGAGTGATTGAGGAAATAAATTTTAAAGCCTAGAAAAAATCAGTAGATCATTAACCTGTTTTCACAGCATTTCACAAGCACTGTGTTTCACCCAGCTAGCCCCCTAACAGATTTCTGAGATTAAACATTGATAAAAGGCAAAGAAGCCCCACTGTTCCAGTTGTAAAGATCTTTTTAACACAGATAGCGTCTGCATGCTCCTATTCAACTTATCAGTTAAGAAGACTATTTTTTACACCATGGATCGAAGCTCTATTTCACACAGAGCATCCATAGATGCTAATTGAAACTTGAAAGGACATTAATCAGCTGACATGTTCTTTAAACTGTCACTAGTTTTCTTACAAAAATATATTCTAACTCAATTAGAAGTTGCAGAAACTATTACTAATTGAACATTTTTTTTTCCTGTTATGTGGAATATCTTATTAAATGATCATAATAGTCTCTTTGGCTATTAAATTAGAAGCAGCCGCAACTGCCGTTGTTATTACTAACAGCAGTTGAGATGTAGCTTCTGTTCATTCTCCAGTACAACAATTTAAATATAGGATAAATAAGCTGTAATCATTTTTATCTCCAACTTCTCTGGTAGCAAGAAAGTAATGTTAAACCACCATATGGTCACAGTCAGGATGTTCAAGAAGGGAGCTGCCTCTATCAGCAGTTTGTACATCAGCTGCACTTGTGCCATGTTTTGCTACCTTGCTGGGTGAAGAGGAGGAATTCAAAGAATCATCTGAGGACAGTGAACAGCTGACTAAGCATCAAGTTTAATGAGAGCATTGAGAGCCATCAGGAGCAGTTGGAAAGGGAAAATGGCACAAATGAACTCATCTGCTTACCTCTGAACTAACTGTGACAGTAAATCAGAAAGAAAGTTGAGTAATGGTTAGACTATTTACCTAGAAACAGAAGCAAAAATGAAAAGACTTAAATGCTTTAGTTTAAGAACCTGACAGCCAGGGTGAATGGTTTTAATTTCTGCTTTGCCTTTCACAGTAAATCAAGACAAAACATGATGGTTTTGGGGTACAGTTGATATTCTTCATGGGAGCTAATATTAGACTATGTTTTGGATTTGTGCTAAAAGCAGTATTTATAATATAGAGATGTTTTTTTTACTGCTGACCAGGGCTTACACAGAGCCACAGCCTTTTCTGCTTCCTGTATTGCCCTACCTGTGTAGAGGCTGGGAGTGTGCAGAAAGAGAAGACAGAGCTGAGACAGCTGACTCCAAAGGATCAAAAGGATATTCCACACCCCGTGGAGTCATACTCAGCTTATAAACCTGAGGGAAGAAAGAGGAATAGGGGGTCATTTGGCATTTGGCCATGATGGCATTTGTCTTCTCAAGTAACTGTTACGCATGATGGAGTCCTGGTTTTGGGTGATGGCTGAATGTCTGCCTGACAATGGGAAATAGTAAATGAATCCTTTGCTTTTCTTTATTTGTGTTTATGGATTTTGTTTTTCCTATTACACTATCTTTATCTCAATACATGAGTTTTTCCACTTTTTCTCCTCCTCCTCCCTTCCTCATTGAACCAGAGGAGGGGAAGTGAGCAACCAGCTGTATGGTGCTTGATTGCTAGCTGGGTTTGAAACATGACACAAAAGTCTGCATCTGTGGTTATAAATATAGATTACATTTAAAAAGTAATGAAATAAAGCTAGAATTCTAATTTTGTCATTTATAGTACAGTCTTTAAAAAGTAATTGGCTTTCAGTTTCTCTTCCTCCTAATGTCCTTCCCTCTATCTTAACTGAAAACTCCATGACATGGAACCCTACTGCTGAAACAGGGGACTAACTATGTAGACTGCTGCCATTTGAGCTCGTGAAGTCACAGACACTTTTAGTTTGTTGAGTTTTTGTTCTGTTTTTTTTTTTTTTTTTTTTTTTTTTTTTTTTTTTTTTTTTTTTTAACTTCACATATGAGGAAAAAAAATGGGTTCTGATGAGTGTAAGATTCCTCCTAGGTTACCTGATATGCTCTTTTTCCAAATGGTTTCTGTCTGATCTCTTTTCATCTGTAGTTCTTATTCCAGGCTCATCCTCCTTGCCACAGTAACTTTCAGACTTTGGATATCTCATTTTTCTTCCACCAACTTCTTGCCTATTTTTTAATTCACATAGGCTAATTTGAGTATATTTGATATTTTTCCCTTATCCCCCATTCCATACAAACTTTTCTCCAAATTTCTCATGTAAATTTTTTTAATTGATATAGTTTATATCCTTCTTATTCTGATCTTATCAAATACTTCCTTTGTTTTCTGTGTTTTAATACACAGGTTCAGTCCAGCTCCCAGGACTATCTTATTTTTCCCAGTGATATGTTCCAATATAGCCTAATAAATTTACCCTTGCCCTCCTTTTATTCATAGTAATTATTCCAGATACCTTCTTTGACATGTTCCTTAGTCCTGAGAGAGGAAAGTCTTCTTAGACTTTTTTTGATGTATTTAGACTATTCAAAAAATGTAACATTTCAGTGCTTAAAAGGAGATTCTAAGTTACCCATGAGCATGTTCTTGTGCAGAAAGCATGCAGGAGGATAGTGTGAAGTATGGATAAATTTATCAAACCATCAGTCTTCCACTTTTTTAATCTTCTCCATGCAGTCTGACGCTACGTCTTACAATGGGTGGTGGGGAAAAATGTTGCATTCTTGTCTGAATCAAGATGAGGCAAAACAGATGTATTGCAATTTCTATGTAGAACATTTCAGTCATATTATGTGGGAGTGAAAATTTAGGTTCTGTTTCAAATGCATTTTATTAACAAAATAATCATATGTTAAAAAAGTTGGTTTATAGTGATTATGTTCAATAACATCTAACTCGGGGTTGTTTTTTCTTTTCTGTGTTCCCTGTTAATCTTAGTATTGCAATCTATATATTTATAATACCCTGAAAACTTTGTCTATGTGTGTGTTTGTAGTAGTGTATATTGGTGCCAGCTTGTAAGTGATAAAACAAATTCTTCATAAATTATTGTCAGCTAAACTTATATATTTTAAATTAATACTTTCTTATATGTTCTTTACTATGTTTTAGTTCAAGGAAGGAATGGAATGATCTTTAATAGGGATTAGAAATTAAGAACTATATAAGTGATTACCAAGACTTGCTATCTTAGGAGTGGCTAGGGGAAATCAGAGGGCAAAATAATAAAAGGCACAAGTAATCCCCTAAAGTGAGCTATGCAAGGCAAATCAGAAGGATCCTTTCATAACATCCTTGTTGTCATTTCAGTCCTTGTTTGCCCCTTCTTCCAAAGGTTGTAAACTCTCTTTTGTTGCTGAGTTCCAGCCAAAGCTCTCTGTGCAGCCTGGATGGTGTTCTTCCCTGCCAGATCTTTTTTCAGCACATGGAGACCACCTGCTCCTGTGACTTTAAGATTTCCCCCATGATTAGTGTCCAGCTTTTCTGGACCTCTTTGCTCTTCAGAAATGACTCAATGGACACTCTCTCCTAAACAGTCTGCCCTCTGGAAGTCCAAGGTAGCAGTTCTGTTAACCAGTGTCTAACCCACCCTATTCCTACTTAGGTTTCCATGTTTTTTTTCTACTGCATTCCTTTAATCTATAGAATTACTTATTTGTTTAAAAAATGTTATTCAGCAGTTACTCTGAAATAAGATATATGTGTCATATATATTTATATATATAAAATTTCTGAAAGAAAGGGATCAGTATAGAAATATGCAAATTTTCCTGATGTGAACCTGTATTTGTAGTGGCTGTTAAATACATCAGTAAGAAAATATTTCCTGGCTACATTTTTTTTGTTTAATTCACTAACTATTTTGCAATAGTTTACTATCAGTCCCACATGTTAATCACTAGTGTTACTGCCCAATTACTGAAACCACAAAATCTATTTCTTTAAAAAACTTTGTTATTATAAATAGGCCTATGAAATTAATTCCTTAGATAGAATAAGTTCTACTTTGAATAGAAATGACTGAAAAACAGGCTTACTGAGTTTCTGTAAAACATGCCTTAAAAGAATGTACATGCCTGTTTAGACTGCCCAGTGCTTAGGGACAATATTGCTTCATGTTTTTCTTTAGACATAATATGGAATACTATAAACTAATATTAAAAAATACTTATTTGAGGGAAAACTCCAAAGACACTTAAATTAGCTGTAGATTTAGTCTGTATTTTTTATTTCCTAGTACAAGTAACTTCAATTTATAAAGTATTTTAAGCACTAAAAAGCCAACCAAAATGTTTCTTTTAACCTGTAGCTTAGAGACCAGAAACAATGTGCCTTATAGCTTACAATATTATATTCTTCTGAAAGTCTGTGGCTGAAATTTCTCCCTCTTTTCATTTTGCATGATATTATACTCTGCCAAACATGGCCTAGTATTTAAGTTTTGCTTGCAGGTGTGAACAAAGAACTCTCTGTTGTTGGGTGAACTGATGAGGACAGACTGCTTGAACTGTGCATATGTTTTGTGCAGAGCCAGCTGAACGATCTGATCAATAGCCCATAACACAACTAGTTGTGGGAGAGAAATTGTTCTGAAGAGTAGGGTCTCGGCATAGTCAAGCTATGGAAGGAAAGGAGAAATACAGTTGTCTGTGAGGCTAAAATGCAGGACATAGCATATGAGGTCACAGCAGGGTGATTTTCAATTCCATAAATTTTTGTGTCTGATAAGACTGGAGATGTACATTTTTTAAAAGGTTGTTTTTCAATTATAAGTGGTGAGTCTAGTTCTGCAAGCTCTCTCATGATTTTGTGGTGTGTTGGCTCAGTTACAAAGGTCCAACTTGTTCAAAGTTTATTACTAAACCTAAACTTTTGTAGGTGCTGTGTGTTTTACTTTCATCTCTTGTCTTGTATTGTTTGCTCCCTAATATGATGTTGTATTGTCTGTTGTTATTCCTCTCCTGTGAGCTGAAAATTTATTCCCATTAGTAAAGCAGCAGGTATGGGTTTTCAAGCTGAGTTTGACTCGTGGCTGCTAACAGGAAAACATTTTCCTCTTCATCCACTTTTCTTAAAAAAAAAAAAAAAAGAAAAGACAAAAAAATAAAAAAGTTTGGTTAAAGAGATGTGAAAATGAAAGGTTTACCATCTATAAATAAAAAGGGACTGATGATACCTTTTGTATTTACTAACACTAGAAGTGTGCAATTTCTCAATCCTGTATGACTCTGCTTTTGTTCCCTCTGGCAAGAGGAGAAGACTTGAGCTCAGCATGGATCGCAGGGCTGAGCCTCATCTATTTTAGTGGGGCTTTGTGCAATACTGAGGATCTGTCTTCATAAAAATGTTTTATGGAACTGAAATCTCAGGTCAAGGAGAGGCTCCTTTCAGCACCCTTCACAGAGATGCTCTTACTGTTATTAGCTGATTTTGAGTCCTCTTATATATGAATTCAATATTCTGCCACTAATTATATCTAAAACCTGTGTGTTACAGTTTAATTTTTTGGTGGACTAGGTTGTGAGAAATGCCAAGGTTAATAAGGCCAGATACAACGTGCCTTACTATGACAAGAAATGTCCTGTTCTGGAGATGGACAGCTTTATCACAGAATCACAGAATATGCTGACTGGGAAGGGACCCACAAGGATAGTTGAATCCAACTTCTGGACCTTCACAGGACCACCCAAAAGTGACATCATGTGTTCGAGAGCACTGTCTAAATGCTCCGTGATCTCTGCCAGGCTTGGTGCTGTGACCACGTCCCTGGGGAGCCTCTTCCAGTGCCCAACCACTCTCTGGGTAAAGAACCTTTCTCTAATATTTAACCTAAACCTTCCCTGACAAGAACTCAGGCCATTCCCTCGCTTCTGTCGCTGGTCACCACAGAAAAGAGATCAGTGTCTGCCCTCCTCTTCCCCTCCTCTTCCCCTCATGAGGAAGTTGTTGATTGCAATGGGGTTTCCCCTCAGTCTCCTCTTCTCCAGTGACCTCAGCTGCTCCTCATACAGCTTCCCCTCAAGGCCCTTCACCATCCTCATTGCCCTCCTTTGGACACTCTCTAATAGTTTAAAATCTTTTTTACACTGTGTCACCCAAAGCTGCCCCCAGCACTCGAGGTGAGGCTGCCCCAGAGCAGAACTGAGCAGGACAATCCCCTCCCTTGCCCGGCTGGTGATGCTGTGCCTGATGCCCCCCAGGACAGGGTTGCCCCTCCTGGCTGCCAGGGCACTGCTGGCTCAGATTCAACTTGCCACTGACCAGGACCCCCAGGTCCCTTCCCACAGCACTACTTTCTAGCATCTTATTCCCTGTGTTGAGCAAAGGTTAGCTGTTTCTACCTTCTGTGGAGGACTTAGCTTGTGATGTAATATGGATTTACAGAATGTGTTTACCAACATCCACAAGTCTGTTAAAAGAGAACAAATAAAAATAATATCAACAATTTATTACCAGAAAGCATCAATACAAAAGCAGATGTTCTTAAAAATATTCATACCATATGAAACCTATCCCTCCATCCATTTGCTTTCTGCTTATGGATAAAGATCAGACTTTAAAAGGATGGATAAATGGTCTCTTAAAAAAAAAAAAAATCCATTAAAAGCTCTGTCTCAGTTCAAGTAAGGGTAATCAGGCATGGCCTGATTTATGCTGTGGTTGTGCCAGGGTCTGGGCCTGTCTCAAGCTCTCCCTGAGCAGTCATTGAACTTTCATGGATTAACCTCAGTCCTGACTTGTTGACCTTGCCTTTGGTTGAAGACCACAGGACCTTCATTGGAACCCGTTGCTATCACCATCTGACACTGCTTGTCCTGCTCAATTGCTGCAAGATAATGCCCTGGTAGTGAGGGCATAAACTGTGCTGTCATTTTCAGTTCGTGCCTCGTCCTTCCTTGAAGTGCAACCTCACTCTTGATGCTGTCTAAAAGAAGTTTTCAAGACCAGATCCCAAGTAACCACCTCTGCAATGAAATTGTTAGCTAAAGCTCATGCAAGTCAATAACAGAAGCAGGAAAAGGCATGGGCAACAGTCTGTGACCTATTTGAGCTTTATGATGTACATGCTGCTCCTCCTGTGAATCACTAGCCATCAGAGTGGTACAGCATTGTACTTGGCACATACCCGCAGGTTCAAGTGAAAGGCAGTGCTGGAGGCTAATACCTTCTGATCAGGTCCTTTTAGATACTCTATGCATGGAAGATAAAATGTTGAACTTATTGAAAGTCAATGCTACATAGTGAATTTTTGGAACTTAGATCAAAATGATAGTTAATTTTTTGAATGAATACAGAATTTGTGGGGTGAAAGTTAGGTGAAGGAGAATTGCAAAACAGGAGAGAATGAAAGTAGAGGCAGGCAGTGTCCAGGTTTACTGAAATACACAAACACAGGATAGATATCTTTCACCTGGTGCTCCTTGTAGAAGTCAGTTACAGCAGTGTCTCATGTCTTGGCATCTTATCCTGGCAACCTTCCACGTTGAATGCCAGATATTTGAATAATTCTGGAGCCTGCGGTTCTGCCACTACTCTGCACAGCCAGATTCTGGCCTCATTTTTTCTTGAGTCCTGTTCACAGAACAGTCTGCAAAGGATGACCATGAGCAGTTCAGCATCTCTCTCACCTGTAACACCCCTGCTGGTGTGATGTGTTTGATTTTGGACTTCTCAGTGCAAGAAATAGTGATGATCTGGGGTGGGTCAAGAAGAGGGGCACAAATACAGTTAGTGGCCTTTAGCATGATATGAAATTAGAGACTGAGATGAATGGACTTGTCCAGTCCCAAGAACTGAAAGTGAAGAGGAAATTTAAGTCTGACTAGAACTCCCTGTTGGAAGGCCATGTAGAATACTGGATAAGACCCTCTGCAGATGTTCACAGTAGAAGGATGGGATACCAAAAGCATAGGTTGCAAAAGGTTACAGCTGCTTGATGTAAGGAATTTTTTACAATGAGCATGTTCAAACACTGGAACAAGTACCTCAGGAGGCTGTGAGATCTTTACAGTTCAACTGAACATGGCCCTGAGCCACCTTCTCTGACTGGCCTGGTTTTTACCAATTTCTTGAACAACATGACTTCTGGAGGTTCCTTCCAATCTGCAAGATTCTGATCCAATTTCCTTTCATGGGGAAATGCTACATATGCCAGAGGTTTAATTGATGTAAATTGCAAACAACATTATTCCTAAAAGGAAGAACTTTGAAGAACTGAAATTAAGAAAGGATTTGCATATTTGATAAATTGTGAGATTTGTAAAGATTTTTAGTCTCAATAATGAAAAAAGAGACACAGTTTTAAGGAGGATGTTCTTCTAAGAGCCTTCTTAATGCATTGAATATTTCATATATTTAAAACCTGTAATTTTTAGTAACAGTAAGATGTAATAAAAGCAAACTACAATGTCTGTATAGGGTGCAAATATTATGGTTTTCTTCAAGAAGCAGCTATTGTGTTAGTCTTCACAAGCTCCTTATAATTTTTATGTCAACTGTATTTATTCTGCATTTCTCTACTTACTATATACAATCTTTAGTTTATATACAATGCTTTTGCCTGCTTTGTCAGAAAAAAATGTGCAAACAGATAGACTTTTTTTAAAGCCTTATGCTTCAAGAGTGATTATGAAAGTAAAGAACTCTTCATCAGTTACATGAATCGTGGGAAACAGTCATTCTTATGTCAAGTAAATAATTTACTGCAATATAAATATTCTTTTGATCATGTACTTCTGATAATGTACTCCATTTCTGATTTGAATTATATCAAACACAGCTCTCAGGCATAATTTGTTTTACTATTGAAAACATTTGTGTATGCTATAGTAACTAAGAAATATTATATTTCAGTAAAGAAACTCTTAAACATGGCATCTTAAGTATTTTGTCTTGAGGTGCTTTACAACACTTTATGACTGTACTAAAAAAAAAAAAGGAAAGAGTCACTTTGTTGGGAGGAGAAGTGCAGACTAGACAAAACATTAAAAAAATAACAGCTTTTGCACAATTATCTCTGCTGCAATATCTTGTATGTCTCATTATATCAAGTGCAGTGATTTACTGAACAAATATTTACATTTTTTCCATCTCTTTGCTAATGACAACATATTAAGTTCTGATTAGCTATTCTTTATTGTAACAGCTGAGAGATGTTCTACTTCCACTATTTTCATGTTTCAATGAGAAAGAATTGGTTAAACTATGTAAGTCAAGAAAAAAAAGAATGATTAATTTATGAGTCTGCATATTTTTCAGAAAGAAAATTTCAGGCACCTTATGCAGACTTGTTGTTATTTAAGTTTGAAAGATACTTAAGAACAAAATATTCAGTTCAAAGCAAAATTATCAATGGAATTGATATTTGTACAGTTGTATTTCATTTGGAATCATGACTGCTTTTCTTAAAGCACCAGTGTTTTACCTAAGTACCTCACCTACGTACCAAAACTGTGAGGCACAACAGAGTATTGTAGGCAAAATGTTGATATTTCTCAGTTACTGAATGCCATCAGAGGCCTGAAGAGACTTAGACATCATTTCAATCTTAAGTCTAATTCTGAAGCTCCTGTCTCCAAATTTTTTAAAAGAATAGATGTGATAAAGTACTGTTGTGTTTTCATCTGGGTTTTTAAAAACCTCCTTCTGGTATTTTTTCTCAGAAGTAACTATTGTTACAAAGAGGGAAAATTAGTCATGTAGTAAAATGTGACCAAAATGGGAACAATACTTAGTGAAAATTAGAATAGCAAGCTACTGGTGAATTTCCACTCTATTGCACACAATATATCTGCATGTTGTACAGTCTTGAATTCTATATATTTCACAAAAAAAAAAAAAAAAAAAAGCCTGTGTATATGTTTTGGTTTGAAAGACAAGTGTCTGCCAAGGAAGGCGTCAACCTCCCTTGGAAAGGAAAATATGACGCCCCCTTCCCTCCAAACTATAACTTTGAAATTACAGGGCTTTCAGGCAATGATCTGAGAAAAGGAGTAACAGTCCTTTACTAGTGTATATATATGCATGAAAATGCAAACAAACCACAACGGCAGCAACAACAAACAGAACCAGACACCCAGGGACAGCCTTCTCTCGGCTGTCAGGCCCGTTCCCCTTTGCTGTAGTTCCACTCACAGCCAGCAGGGGCGCTGGTGGCTCCCGGCCGGGCAGGGCGGGCGCGATGGTTCCCCTGCGCCTTCAGGTGTGACTCCAGCCATCTCCCTCCAACTGCGGATACAGCTGGCAGAAAGAGATAGAAAAGGGGCTCCGTTACAAACCTCCAGGGGAAGCCAATCCTGGTGCCCCTCTAGATGGCAAAATGGGCTGTAGCAGGAACCTTGGAAGGCCACCTGGAACGGCAGAGGGGAGCAGGCACCAGGGTGGCAAACAAAATGTAGCAGAAACTCTGCAGCCATAGCAGGAGGTGCAGGGAGTCCAGTGGACATGGGATATTGGGTTACAATGTAGCAAAAACCTGAAGCAGCAGCAGAAAACAGCAGGGCTATGCAGAGGCAGACGGGCTCCCTCTAACAGCTGGGAGAGGCTCCCTGGGAGTGGGATCAAGGGTCAGAGTACGGGGTTCTCCTCTGGGGCACCTGAGTAGATGGTGAGGGTCCTTTCCAATGAGATCAGGTGTTTGATAAGATCCCAGTTCAACAGCCGCTCTTATGAGCAAAGCCTAACTCATGGTAGGAGAAGCAGTTAAATGGTGCACTCTCCGGTGGCAGAGAATTCTCCCCCCGGCAGCAACAGCACCATCTCCTCCTCCAGTTTTGAGAGAGAGAGGAGCTGAGCCCAGCCCTTCACTCTCCAGCCAAAATCTCTCTATGCCCAAGAGAAAACCCCCCCAACTATGACAGTTCAGACAGCTGCACCCCTTTCCCTCACCTTGGCTGCTTCTTTTGTCTCTTAAGTATTGGTTGTTCCCATCTCTTAGGCATCAAATGGGAGAAAATTCCCTGAGAGAAAGAAAAGGGGAAAAAAGGAGAAAATCCTAACCTCTAACAACAGAGTAGTATGAACCTTTTGTCAGACATTAGTACACTTCTCTTTTTCCCTGTAACTGTGTAAAGACAATCATTAGAGATGCGCCATCAGCGTGCAGACTCCTTCACCAGGAGCAAAGTGAGGCTGATGGTTCCTTCCTCCTCACTCCTTTGTCGGCTTGTGATACTTTTTATCTATTTAATAACACCTTACTTTCTTTTATTTTGTTTGCAATTCCCCATTGCATCCAAATTCCTTATACAGAGTGCCTTACATAGATGCTGAGTACTTTTGGGAGGTTTGTTACCCTGAAAACTGCTTTTGCCAACTCCCATGATTACATTCCTTTAATGAGCAGTGAAAGACTTTTGATGGCTTGTTAGCAGCCATCGAGCCTCCTGTGTTTATCTGTCTTGCATTAGATTCTAGGGTCATAGATAAAGATTTCATTCTATACAGTTTAATTAAGCTGTTGTCACACGCTGAGCACAACCTCTTCTTTCCACCTTCCATGGCTTTTGGAGCCTGGGCTCAGGGCCAGGTTTTGGTGCAATTGTGTGGTTTAACACCTGGCTGATGGAGAAACAACTAAATGTGCAAACGTTCTGTGAGAAATGTGTGCTGGGGAGCCATGATGGAGCCCCAGCCCATGGCCCACCAGAGCTAACCCAACACTTGTTACTGTAGTTAGTTGTATGTGCAATAATAGCCACAACAAAACTGATAAAGCCAAGAAAAACTAGAAGTATAGAAGTGTAAATTAATCCAGCAGTGGTTTGTTAATTGCTGTTCTAGATCGAAAAGCAAAGACTTGGTTACAGACAGGCCAAGATGAGTCAAAGTGAGTCCTGACACCCTCATCCTGAGGGCCATGAGCCTGACAAAAGGCTTGTGGTCTCTTAATGGCAGTGGCATTGCCATCCCTTGTGGGCTAAATGGCTACACTACTCTGCTCATCTTTCAACATCCTCACATTTATTGATCTTTACTATAGTCTATGTCTCTTCTCTTAATCAGTATAGTATACTGCTGGGAAGATAAAAAAATCTGTATTTGGGGACTGCTAGGAGAGTGGTTACCTTTCTTTTCTGCATTAAGACTAGAATTATAGTACATTTTGACTTTTAGAAATATTATTCCCCTGTTAGAAAAAGAAAAGAGCTACACTGTCATGTCTATCCTTAAATGACTAGGCAGACTTCTATTTAGATTGGTCTCGACAAAAACCCTAGGGCTCATTTCATATATTTCATACATTTTCCAACGTTCTGTCCAAAAACCTTTGGTTATTTTTTCCTGAAGTTGATATAATTCTTTTACCATTTTTCTCAGTATCAATATTGTGCAGGAGTGATCTTTTCTCTTCAGCTTCTGCTGTATTCTGTCATATTCTTCTTTTATTTTTCAGGATTAAATCTAAAAGACAGAAATGTCAGGCAAATATATTTTGTGGCTTCAGGGGGATGATTCTCTTAATTCTGATTTGCAATGTATCATTTTCCTGAGGATGACTATCAAAATAATAAGAAAGAGAAAGGTACACTAAATTTGGCATGTTAGTTCTGTTATTTCTTACAAGTGTTTTAATACCTTTCATAAGATGAACTAATGCCCTGACCTATTCTAATATTAGGTAGGTGAGTAAGCATCCTAGCGGGTGCACAGCTAAAATTAATTTGGGGAATACTAGATATTACAGAGATTTTGAAACGTGGTTATGGATACACTAAGGTGAACCATGCCAATCAGTCAGTGAGCCACTTGTGTCTTTCAAGACCATCCAGCACAGTTCTTTTGTTACCTGATGTGAAAATCCATTTGAACTATGGTTTATCAATTTCTAGAAAAAATTTGATTAAAAGGTTTTGGGTACCAGTACACATGGGTCTGTATGACCTACCATGGTGCACTCTGAATGTGTATTGTCCCTTTTCTCTCTTCAGCAGCCATGCACGTATCTGAATGTGGACATGTTATCTGCTGTGCATCTGCCACAGTCTTCACTGCAAAAGGCCACTTCATTCAATCTTTTCTCCAGTGGCAGTTCTGGGTAACAAGATTCTGTTGATGCTTTTCAAATAGGTTTACCTTACTCAAATTTTAGATTTCAAAAGTAATATTAGTATTTAATATTCAAAGTATTACACCTGAGGATTTAATGAGATACAGTACTGTTTATTTTCCCAGTGTAGCATCTGTCTTAGTTAGAACACTGGTGCAATATTGACTTCAAGTGGTCTCATGTCTTGCTATCATTCATGGCTTCTCTTTTCTGAACAGCTGCATCCCAGGATATTGTTTCTTATCCTATAATCATTCAGCTGGTGGTTCCTGCATGAATACAGTATTTTACGCTTCTAATGAATTTTATATAACTTTTTTCTCCTCAGAAATAATAATAAAAAATATTTCTACTCTCACTTTTTTAGTCATATACAAGGAATTAGACCAAGTTATTTTGTATTGCACTCTGTGCCCAGTTTGACACACTTTAATTTTCAAGACTACTGAGTACATTTTAACAAGTTATGTTCTCTTGGCAATGCCTATTCCTATCACAGCTTGATAAGCTTCCCATGAGATTATCTGCTTTATATTTCTAAATAATATATTCACTTGATATTGTAGTGGTTTTGTAAGTCCCCTTTTGCTTTGGCTGCAAAAATCTATGTTTTATATATGCTTATGTTGCATGCAGGGATAACACAGAACAAGCCTGCAATCAGTTCAAAGAAGCTGCTCATTTGCTTTGTTTTCTGTTTGAGGTTAAGAATGATGAATGTTACATGCAAGTGGTTTTTTGCCTCTTTTCTCTAAATACAGCTTCTCAGACTTGCTGAGATCTTACTGTTTTTGTTATTCTAGGCTTCCAGGTAGTCACAAGGAAAACCCTTTCAGCTCATGCACAGTACCAATTTCCAAAGGTTTAATGTGTTACATTTTTTTCCTTGTCCCAGCCATGTAACTGTAAAAAGTTCAAACACAAATGAATGACATGTTTTCTCACCACAGATCTGCTAAATTGCACTTGCCAATCAAGTCTTTGCTATATGAGAAATTTTTGATTGTTTGTAACACAATTTCTTCCACAGTTATCCAGTGTTAATATTTAACAAGGATACTCCTGTTTCAAAAGTTGAATTCATTTATTTTCAGTGTCTTCTGTATATAGCCAGAGGCCTTGACATTTTATTATAAAAAGGTTTCCTACTATACAACCAACTAAAATAACTATTTTTATTTTAATTATAGGTTATTCGATATCCTTCCCAAACCTAGTGCTGTTTTCTGAACAGACTTTTAGAAAGGTACCACACAAAAAAGCTTTGATTAATCTAAAGCACATCAGTTAATTATGAGAAAAATTTTAATTATATTCTTAAAATCAAATAATTCCAGTAAGACATGAGATACTGAAAACATTATATTATCACCACCCAAGCAAAGCCAAGTGTATCTGTACATACTAATTCTCCTCCCAATCATGGTTACAGGTATTTCTAAACTGTTAATTAAGTGTTTCCTCTCTTTCTGCAGTGAACTATTTTTCTAAATATATCAAGAACTATCTACCCATACATCTAGCAACAGCATCAGTTTAGCTGAGCCTATTGCTTTATTTATTGCTCAGCTTTATTCATATAAGGCATTGTCAAATCTCTTAATCTTGGAACATACCAACTCTATTTCACAGAGAATATTGAATTGTGGTTATATTGTGCCTGATGAGCTGCAATTCCTTCAGGAAAGTTGCATGGTATTTCTCCTATTTCTTGAATGGAGTTTTATCCTTCATAACATTTGGAAGACTTGTGAACATTTGACCTATGAACCTCTGAAGAAGGAATAATACGAACACAACTGATAATTTTATGTAGTTTTAAGTTTTTCCTTTCTGAGCCAAAAAGTTGTCTCTCCTAGAGAAAAACAAAAGAGTGTCTCAAAGAGGAAGTTGTCAAAATCAGAAGTAGCTTTCTACACTTTTATCTGAAGGTTATCTCCTTTATTTCTGTCAATAGTAGGTCACAATAGCAGGTCACAACAGCTACTTCAACCAGCCACGAGTTGAAGGTATACTTGCATACACTTGTGATCAAAGTACACCAAGAAGTAGGAATATGGATTTTACTCTCGCCTTTTATTGCTACTCTGCCTGGTTTTGAGGTCAGTACTTGGTTTTGGCCAAAGCTGTGAGATACACATCTTTTTTTACCTGGAGTACTGTGAAAACTTTGACAAGTAATGTCAGAATCTTGGTTACTCTGCTTTGTTGGTTGGTATCCTCTGCCATACTTGACTTCTGGAGAGCGACAAGAGAGTAAGGCCTCAATGAAACTGGGCAACCTTATGATTTTAATAGTTTATGGAAAGGTAGTTCAGCAATACAGTCCTTACGATCCTTAAAACTGGTCTAAGTATTGCCTTCCAAAGAAAATTGTGTCCTTCACATGACCCACAATTAGTTCATGTCTGGGAGAATGAAGTACTTCAGCTTTTCTCAAAGACAACTCGCTTTGCAATTTATATATTTTCTTTTGCCATGGAATGATAGTTACTGCTTCTAGTGGAAGTTAAACACAGTATCATTGTTGGTCTCCCAAGTGTGAAGAAGTGGCCGTGGAGATATTATATTTAGTAGGTGTCCTTTGTCTAGAACTCATGGTGAAGTGCTTGGAATAATTTTAAGAGAGAAAAACAAGAAATAAAGGGAGACTTCTTTCTTAGAATAAGGAGAAACAACTAGAAATAAGACACAACTTATTTCTCAGCATAAGGAGAAACTACAGTTAACTCCAGTCATGATTGAGGAAAGGAAAATTTGCAATGAATTTTTTTCCTATATTGCTGAAGTGCCTATTCATGGTACAGTGAAATTTACCATATGTCAAGAAAATATTTCTCTATCTCTTTGACATAAGAATGACTTGGTTTGGATACAAGAGAGGCATTAATAGCAGCTACTGGAATTTGAGCAAATGGCAGAAAGAATACTTAGGGCTGCATTGTGAATAGAGACCCTGGAAATAGAGACACATTTCGTGACAAACCTGTATGAACTGACTATAAAGAAGAAAATTCTATTGGCTTCTGATAGCTATATACTGAACCAGTCAGTCCAAGTACTGGAATATCTGAGCAGTCTGTGTAGCTTCAAAACTTCTACACTACCAAAATTGGAAGCATGGGGTTGTTGAGATCTAAATGCAGGACTTGGCACTTCTCCTTATTGAACTTCATACCACTGGACCTGTCGCATTGATCCAGCCTGTCCAGATCCCTCTGTAGAGCCTTCCTACCTTCCAGTCTTGCCCAGCTTAGTGTTGTCTGCAAAGCCACCAAGGGTAAACTCGATCCCCTGATCTAGATCATTTACAAAGATGTTAAACAGGATTGGAACCACTGGGGCAGCACCACTGGTGACCAGCCACCATCTGGATTTAACCTCTTTCACAAGCACTCTTTGAGCCTGGCCATCCAGACAGGTTTTTACTCAGTAATGAGAATGCTAATCCAAGCCATGAGCAGCCAGCTTGTCCAGGAGAATGCTGTGGGAAATAGCATCAGAGGCTTTACTTAAGTCTATGTCTACGTAGCTAACATCCTCAGCCTTCCCCTCTGGAAGGAATTTCTTCTCCCACTTCCTCCTGTGTAATCTTCTTTGCCCTTGAAACTTCTTACACTTCAGCATGCCTATTTTGTACATATTCCCTGCATATAAGCAGACAGTGGTTACAAGGTCCTGCAGTTTTGAGCCAGCTGGGGAGCATTGTGGCAGTACTTCCCCTGAGCCTTTATATTACCAAACCCAAGAGCTTGTGTGTCCTTCTTTTTTTTTCCCTGACAATGCTTCTGGCTTTTGGAGAAGGAGATATGAAGATAAAAACTATGTAGCACATGTCTGCAAAGAAAACAAATATATATTAAAAAAAAAAAAAAAAAACAAGAGAAAAAGAAAACCTTCAAAAGAAAATTTAGTTGACTTATGATGTTTGCAAATGTTGTAACAGATCACTTAGACCATATGTTAGATGGTGAAAAGTAGCTAAATAGAGCATGTATCTGAAGATTTTGGAGCTTAGATACACAATGTTTTTTATTGAAAACCAGGATTTGATAAAAGCTGAAAAATAGGTTTATACAGCAGGAATCAAAATATAAGTTAAATCTATTCTGTGTCTTTTTATGTGGAAACGATAAAGTTATTTAATATTTTGAAATGCTTTGGATTCACTCAATTCGGTTGCTCTTTCAACATTGATTTTGGTATTCACCCATCCTAAAGAAGTGAGGTCAAAAGAGCTCTAACAGTATTCTTAGATGTATGACCCTTGTATCACCTTTGGGAACTCCAGAATCTACAATTTTGCTAATAGTAAGTACATTGCGCATACTGTCTTTGCGTGTATTCCTCTGGGATTTTCTGAGAGGGAAGATGTGCTCACTGAACTTTATGATATTTCCTATTTGCTATTTAAGAAATTTAGTAATGATAATATTACCCTAGTTTTGTTAAGCATAGAAATACACATACCTATGATTTCTACTTGCAAATGGAATCCATTCATGGCAGGGAATTAATTTTTTAAAATGGATTAAATGTCAAAATTTTTAACGGGTAATTTAATAAAATTGTGAGCAAGGTATATTCAGCAGAAGGTTAATGGAGGCTATTCCCCCCTTTTTTAGATCTCATGAGACCACCTGGAATCCTGCATCCATCTCTGGGCCCCCAACATAAGGAGGAGATGGACCTGTTGGAGAAAATCCAGAGAAGAGAAAACAAAGTTGATCAGAGGTCTGGATCACCTCTCCTATGAAGACAGGCTGATCAAGCTGGGGTTGTTCTACATGGAGAAGAGAAAGGAGACCTTATAGCAGCCTTATAGTATCTAAAGGGGTCTCTACAAGAGAGCTGGAGAGGAACTTTTGACAAGAGCATGTAGTGATATGGCAAAGGTGAATGGCTCCAAACTGAAATACTGTAAGTTTAGATTAGATATTGGAAGGAAATTTTTCACTGTGAGGGTGGCAAGGCACTGGAACAGGTTTCCCTGAGAAGTTGTGCATGCCCCATCTGTAGAAGTGTTCAAGGACAGGATAGATGGAGCTTTGAGCAACCTGATGGATTTGATACCTTGTAAAGTCTCTTCTAGACTAAATTCTCAAAAAAAAGCAAAGAGACTGGCTTTCCTATCTTCCTTCTTTCTCATCTGAAATTCCTAGCTGAAGAAGACAGGAGCACTAGGCTATCAAGTTCTTGTTACAGAAGAGATGTGTAAGAGGAACAGCCTATTTTCATCTGTAGGAATTAAAAAAATAGACAGACATTGCCATCTCACAGGTGCTTCTGTAATGGCTCTACTAGTGCTCAAGGGATCAATGAGATATTTCTGGTTTTTCTTTACCCAGTTGCAGCATCTTGTTGCTGACTGCTGCTGATCTGGAAAGATCAGAGTTAGATGATTTCTGTGCGTTGTCACTCTTGGTCCTATTAACAAATGTTCTCTGTTTTCCATCCTTCACCTCTTGTTTAATTAAAGTTGCTAGATGTTTGTCTCTTTGTTATGTGAATCCAAATGTCTTTGTCACACTAACTCTCTTATTTGTATACTTTTGGTGCTTTTGCATGATTTACATAAAAAATCTGTGACATTTTGTACTTCATCAGTCATAAACCAATGTTACAATAATAGAAAAAATCTATACTTGCTGAATCCTGATTTAAGCATACTTTAATAATTTTCATAAACCACTGGCATGCTGATTTGTTGTATCAGGCTGTTGACATATTCAAAGCACACAGAAGAGGAAGTGAAGGTGAAAAGAAGAAAGTATTTTGTCTTGAACTCAGCATGACAGGCATAATTTTCCTGTTACTCTTTCAGTGAGCTACTGACACAGTTGGTCACTGAAAACTTTGAGCCTGAATCCAAATAATAAAAGTATTGACTTTGAAAAGACCTAAGCATGCAAATAACTTTCATCTCATGAATACTACTATTGATTTTGATGAGACTGTAGAAGTTCATTAAGTGCTGAGGGTGTATAAGCTTTAGGATCCGAGCCCCAGGCCAGAGATGATCTCATTATTTTTGCGTTTGAGATTCTATAAGACAACAAAGAACATACCTCACAATTCAGTTCACATTTCTTAGTGGTATTTTCTTTTTATTACTTTTTCTTTCCAGGTATAGAATTTCAGTTTCAGCACAGATAGAATGAAAACTGGAACAGGACGTAACTTTGCCTTTGGCTGAGAAATACAAAGAAAATGAAAAAAAACTCTAAGCCATGTCAATACAAATATGCACATGATGAATATGTTAGAATATATTAATTGTGTGCTACCTAGAGAATTGATATTAACATTACTAATGCTATGATCACCACTTGTGGAAAAAAAATATGTGGTTATCTTTTCAAGTACTCGATACTTCTGAAATTGAGCTGTCTTATGCTATTTCCTAACTGGGAAGGCAATTATGTCAAAATCTGGTGAGCTACACCATTTTTTGACCCTGATAAATCATAATCTGAAACATATCTATCTATTGTGTGACTCAGTAATCATCATCTAGAGGACTTCATCTTGCTGTTGAGTCATTAAATATAAATCAGAGAGGGAAGGCACTCAAGGGCTCCTTGACCTTTGTCAGGTTTGTAAGAATCCAAGGGACTCTGTATGTATCACAGCCATATGTCTAAGTCTCTAAGTCAGACTTAATGGCTAGCAGGTCATATTTATTTATGATACCTAAAAATACCATACTACATCAAAATGAGCACACCACCAAAGCATATCTTAAGTCATACAACCTTGATATTTATTTCTTACTTTTGTCTTTGCTACATCAGTATTGCAGTAGTCTGTACCTTTAGACTGTCTAAAACATGAAACAGGAAAATAGGGGCATTTCTTGTACATTTCATATGGCTTCCTTGATGGTTCGTTTTGTCAGTTTCCAGTATAAAATCAGTTAATGTGGAGTCTGCTGTGTGTTTGGAGAACACAGTTGGGCGAGTATGCCAGTTGACTGTCTGCAAATGTCAGCATGAATTTAAACTGCTCTTGGCCATGTCTAGGTGAAGGTGATGGGACTTGTTTCTACTCCAGAGAACTAAGAAATATTTGAAATGCCTGCCACAAGAGATCTCATGTCCAATCTTATACTTTCATGAATAGTAAGCAGAAGAGATTCTTTAGTCCGAGCTCAACTAAAAGAAAGCTGTTTTCCTACAAACCACTCAAATTCTTGATTTGCTTGCCTCTTGACTGAAATAACTTGATGCTGTTGATATAAAAGCTCTTTTTGTGAGTTTGTTCCTTTTCTTTTTCCTTATGAAGAGCCTTTTAGTAAAAACACTGTAAAATCTAGAAGAATTATGTGAGTGAAAGGCAAGATTTTGAATTCTTTCCAAATTCTGTAGCTCTGTTTAACTCTCTGTTTGATAAAAATGGGTCTGTTGCATTCTTAGCAGCCATTATTTACAAGTTAGAAAAAAAATTATTTATATTTTTTCTATATTCAGAATTAGTAATATTAAAGTAGTTGCCAAAGTCATATTCATCTTGTACTGAAACCTTGGATTTCAATGTATCGTTTTGCTTAGTTTCAATGAGTATCAGAGTTTTCAAGCATCATGGTGGAAATCTTTTAATGAACTGGTTTGTCTCCTCTTTTTCTGCATTGCTTCTATTTTTAAAAACACTGTTACCATTTGACTTGGTGAGAATTCCTATTTCCATTTGACCTTGAACAAAACCATTAAGAACATTTCAAATTGGTGACTGAAAACTAATACCTTAATCCCATAATTAATAAGTAAATTAAAATGATACAAAAAAGTTGGATACAAGTACTGCTGCATTTTTCAGTTTGAATACTTCTCTTTCTTTGTCACCCACTACTGGTAACTTGGTCTTAGAGTTTTTTCCAGCTTGCTCTCAAGCACTTTCTGCAGATTTTTACTGATCTGAAAGCTGATGTCAAATTCAATGGGTAGCATTTAGTCATGCTTTTTATTATCACACACCTTAACTGTGCATTTCAGTGGAGACCGTGCCCTCTGGTCAGATGATCTTTTGCTGTTATGCTGTTCAAATATGTTACTTCCAGACTGAATTTGAGTCCATGCAGTCAGTTGGTGTTTAGCAATGATAGTTTTTACTGGTTCAGATGCACATTTCAAAGAAAATAGATATTATCCACATCACAGATCACAAAATGTGATCAGTGCAGTCCTTGATTTTAATGTCTCAGATACCCAGAACCGCCTAAAGAATGCATGTCGAATGTGTGTTAAGTACAGGGAGCTAGGGAAAAAGCAAAAGGCAAATGGAAGGAGATACTAACTTCTGTTACAGAAGGAAAATAAGAGAAAATGTCAAGTTTTACCAAAATAAACATACAACAGTCTTCCTACTGAAAATCATAAGTGTTTTGATGAAGCCATTGTAAATCCTAAAAAGGAATCACTAAGATTGTTTTCATGAAATGCAGTATCCAAAGGAACTCTATCGGCAGGCACAGACAGTATACACAGACATGTGCATCTGCATTAATTGACCACCTCTTTCTGCTGTAGTAGGATAAGGCAATTAAAAGATTAATTACAACAGAGAAGGGTAATGTATTCAAAAGTCCTATAATAAGAGCTCCACATGGATGCTGAATTCTTTGGATGCAAATTGTTAAGCAGCGCAAAGAAATAGTTACAATAAGTAAAAGGCAGGCTGGTGACCTTGTAGAAGATTAAAAATATATCACATTTGACAATGACCTATTATAATATAAAAAAGAGTGTGCATGAATTAGTTTGATTTAATAAAATTATTTTTCAAAGTACCTTGGTGTGTGCTCTTCACCCGGTGTCCCTCTCCTCAGTGTGCACTTGTCAACTTAGTTTTCATTAGCTCTAGTTTTGGATATTAGTTTAATGTGCCTTATTAAGAAACATTCAGTAGCTAGAGAACAACATGAATTTTTCTAACTAACTGTAGTTAGTTCAGTTCAGATTGGAGTTGGCCTTCTCATATATTTTACATACTTTCTTTTCTTCATTATTCTAATTGTTTGGGGTTTTTTAATACAACTTATGTTTTCTTCATAATACTTATGTTAAGCATTTCTTTTTAGCTTTTTTTTTTATTATTACCAGTGCAGCATAGCTGGGAAAAAATTCTAAAAGTTTTATACTGATGGATAGATTTTAGAACAATGCATAATCCATTTTTAATTTCTAAGGCTCACCTTTCACTTCAGGACCTTTAAAATGGCTTGTACATATCTGCCAATATATTTTTATAAAATAATTTAAATTTGCATGACTAGAAGGTAATTAAACTCCATTTGTAGTGAAGTTGTCTATTGGTTTTGGTTGGGATGAGAACTAATTTTCTTCATTGCAGCTGCAATGGTGCTGTGTTTTGGGTTTGTGGCCGAACCAACATTGATAATTGGGGGATGTTTTAGTCATTGCTGAACAGGGCTTACACAGCACCAAGGCCTTTTCTGCTCTTCACAACACTCAGAGTGAGGAGATAGATGTGCACCAGAGTTTGTGAAGGGACACAGCTGGAACAGCTGGTCCCAACTGATCAATGGGATCTCCCATACCTTAAGGAGTCATGCTCAACGTGTGAAGGAAAAAGGAGGAAGGGGGTTTGTGAGACCGGACTATCAAAGTTTAATGACTCAAAGCATTTGCCCATTTGTGGAGGCACCAGGGTGCTTTGCTGAGGTCAGGTTTGTATTTCCCAGGGGAAGGAATTGAGTTTTCGGGTGTGTAATGGCCAGTCTGCGTAAAGACTGAGGGGTTTAACTGGCACTGCCTGGAGGCTACAAGCTCAGTTTTGAGGTGGATGAGAGGCAGATTCTGCAAGTTGAGATGATGCCTCTTGCCATGCTAACTGCCCTCCCTTACACCACTCAATTGTGAAATTCCCCCCCTCCTATCTCCAGGGAAGGTCTGATGGGCCATAACTGGCTCGACTGGGCTGCCATGAGAGGCAGCTCTCATGTTGGAAGGTGTCAAAAACCATCAAAGACCCCCAAAGTGCCTCCAGACTCATTTCTGAGGCCTTCCACCAGAGAAGGTACCAGGGTATTCCCACCTGAGCCTGAGTGTGGTTTAACTTGCCACACTGTGTGTTTCATGGGCTTCTTACCCCAGTCCTGATGGACCGCCCCTTTCACCAAGGGACAGCTAAGCTCCAACAATCAAGTCTCATCAGAAGAGATGATTTTGGTGATTGTGTGTCTTTCTATTTTTATCCTTTCTTTCTCTTCCTTATGCATTTTCTTAGGTAATATTTTTATGCTTCATTTTGCTATATTGCTATAGATAATAATAACCAAAAGGCTATATAACTGCTTTCCACTGCAACCAAATTGTTCTAAAATAATCCCGACATATATATATATATATA